>CM048847.1:47515834-47958334 GCA_026545225.1 Cornus controversa | reverse complement strand
GATCACGAAATAGTGGATTTTACTGGTTATTATTTATATGTGCATTTTTGACAAGTTGATTAAATAATATTAATATGCTATCAGAATGGAGTAACAGATGTGTAAACTCGCTCAAAACAAATAAACGATTATGAAGTGCTCTAGAAGCCCAACATGACTACTATCATAAAATTAGTAGAAAAAAAATAATGGCTTTTGTCTGTTATACTCTCAATTATATCAAAAATTAAATAAAAATAGAAAACGTTTTATTTCAAAGTCCAGTCTTCTTTAAATACCCAATACAGAATTCTAAAACAAAACACTTGAGTAGTTGGCTCGCAATCTTAAGATAGATTTTTAGTAATTGAAATTAAGATTCGATCGTTGAGCTTTTAATTTTTACTCTTACCGAAATTAGCTTATTTTAAATACGTTTATAATGCAATCAATGTATCATGTACCGGAGGAATGTAGGTCGTCCATACACAACACATGTGACGTGTTACACGTGTTGTGCACGAACAAATTAGATTCATCCGGTGCATTTATATAAGATGCATCGTAGATCTTCTTCTATAACAAGTTTAATAGTTAAAATCAACCTTAACAATTTAAAGTCATTTATCAATTTTTTTTACAGCAAGCTTATGTTTAGTGTTTATATTACGATTTTGTTTATCCTTAAACATGACTATTGTTTGATAACGAAAAAACGTTTAGTTTATTTTAAAAATCATAAACAGAAAAACATGTTTGTTAACCTTAAACTTTTTCTTAAAAAAAAAAAAATCAACACAATAAACTGCATAAAAAGTCAAGTTCATACTACAACAAATATATACAGTAACAATAGAGCATAAAATATACATAAAAATAAATAAATAATATTGAGTTACATATATATCTACACACAGCAAATTATACTGTAAAACTAGAATGACCCACAACCCAGAAGGTCCCAACAAGTAGGGGTGCACACGGTTCGATTTCTTACGATTATTGGAAGAACTGTTCTCAACGGTTCCTTAATTTTGAAACTGGAACCATTGAGTTCGGTTCAATTCGATTATTATAGGAGTTGTATTTAACCTTATAATAGTTATAATAACTCCATTGTTAAAAAGTTTTTACATAACAAAATGTTATTATAACTATTACAATAATTTTAAAATAGTTATATTTGTATATATATATATATATATTCAACGGTTCTGGTTCCAAGGCTTGGAACCAGAATCGTAATGAACGGTTCCTAAAATTTGGAACCAGAACCATAGTGAACGGTTCGGTTTAGTCCAACTGCATTTCTTTATAGTTCAACCAATTCTTTGTGCACCCCTACAACAAAACAAAATTTATATAATTATGAAAAAGTTGAAAATTTTTCAATTTGTATGGAATGAAAAAAGGGATTTGGAGGGCATACTTTTGCTCTTGAACTTCTTAGATTTTTATTTTTCTTTCAACACTGAAAATGAATGAAATATATGAGTACAAAATACCATTATTGTTTATTTGACAAGGAGATGGTTGTGACTTTTTTTTTCTTTCTCAAATAAGGTTTTTTTTTAGCATGGGTACTCCTAAATAACAATTTCTTATAATAAGTATATTAGTAATTATTCATATTGCACTCAATATTTTTTTCTGAAGGCAATTAATGCTCTTTAATTCAATCTACACTTGATAATTCTAATATTTTTATCGTTGTATCCAAGCAATAACCTTTTATAATTTTTTTTCTTTTCATTTTTTCACTTTTAGTTTCAATTTTTAATTAAAATAATATAATCACTATTTTAGATAAAAAAGAAAAATAATAATTTTTTTTAATAAACATAAACACTAAAATATCATTTTTGTGTTTAAAATTTGAAAGCTCAGGTATATTATTGTTTTAAAAGTATTTTAATAATTTTTAAATAAAATACAAATTATCAAATATATTTATTCTAAAAATTTATTTTTATAAACAATAAATACCAAACCTAAACGATTACCGACGATGAATTAACTTACAACATGAGTAAACAAAATGTCCCCGTCGATATGAACTGCCACATATTTTAGCTTATACGTACATTGCGTGTTGTCAAATTTTGCATTATTTATTCCTTTTTCGTATATCTAAAAAAATACAAACTAATATTATATGACAATGGCATGTGTTTTTGTCATGTGCTGCCATGTGTCACCATCCGACCGCCATGAAATTCTGTACCAGAAGAATTATGTTATTTTTTTTTTCAACAGGTCACTAATATTGATCAATATCAAATTATTGAAAAAAGCCGCAATAATGGAAATGTGTGACGTCATTTTTAGGGTATATTAATGGCGTTCAAAGTTTATCAGCGAGTCGCCTAATTTTCCTGGGATGGACTTTGACCATTCCATTATCTCGTGAAACCAATAGCTTCTGGGGCTTTTGCTATGGCATTATACTCGTGACTTTGAAAAAGGAAACATTAGTAATTGACGTTCTAGTCTATTGAGTATATCTAATATATGAAATAAATTTCGATTATCCGTGTATAACAAACTTGCAATGTAATTTGTTATACCTGTATATGCACGATTTAGATTTATTATTTAGATTGAATGTATAAGAAATTTTCTTTTATTAGTGATAGTTTTTTGTTTTTTAAATAGAAGCTCGATATTCTATAAAAACAAAGTGGATGTTTGAGTATTTCTTATCAAAATAAAAAATAAAGAAAAAAATTTAATGGACTTTTTTGAATGATTTTTTATTAACTAAAAATGACATTATCTAAAGGTATTAAGAAATGTGACTCGTAAACTTGTAAATGCGGGAATGAAAAGCTCAAATGGGAAAAAAGAAATTATAAATGACTTTAAAAGAAAATAGATAAAGGTGTTTTACCCGAAAAAAATTAAAAAGATAATTCATGAAGTCTACCAATTGCAAAGATAACAATAATAATAAATATTTTTTCGCTCAATACAAAACATAACTGATATACAATTAATTAATTGCTATTATTTCATATTATATGATTTTTCCTCTTCACATTTACTTGAACTTAATTTCAAATATATATATACACACAAGATTATTACTTTAGCTGATAATTCAAATCTAAAACATGAGTTGAAGAGCTTTTATGTCCTCGTATATGTTTTAGTAAGAATCATAAGTCTCAGTTAAAATACATCTTTTAAAATTGAATTGTAGGTTCAAATATTAATTTTCATATATATATAAAATAAAAATGATTAACAAGTGGTGTTTAGTATAATTGTGATTAATTTTGAAAATCTCACCATATATAGGACCATGGGTAAAATCTGGTGTGGTGTAGATGGTAATAATATTTTCAAGTTAATCTAATAATACTAGGTTGAATAAAAGGGCGTTACTGTCATTTCGATATGACCAAGTTGGGAAAGGAATGACGTTGATGATGCCATGTATGGTGGGCCAACAAGGCGGGCTTACCATCATTTAATTGTAGGATCGCTAATGGTGGGGTCCACAGTAGTAGGCACTATTGGGTAGTAGACGAGGAAGGGAAGGTATGTGGGACCCAGAGGAGAGAGGGGTGTGCGTAGGAAGAAGTTAGTTGTTTTAGTGAACACCGAAGCGCATTGCGCCACACGCGAACAATGTCAGTTGGTGCTCTGCTGGTGGTGGACCCCACTCCGTACATAGAATACTGTTTCCGGCTGAGCCGGCTTGAGAGACACTTCAATCTCAGTTTTGGCTTTAAATCTTTTAAATTACTAATTTAAAAAGAGATTTAAAAGAGGTTTGCTGTCTCATACTATGCCCTAAACTTCTTTTCTTTTTTTTACCTTTTTCTTTTTCTTTTTCTTTTACTTTTTCTTTTTGGGGTATATTTATATTCCCTAAATTTGCATAAAAAAAAGAAAGTAAAAGTCACATTCTTTTGATGATTATTAATTGCACATTTAAGGCATCTAATGCATTGTGAAAAAGTATATGGGTTAGGTAACTTAGTGGAAAGGTTCCACACAAAGTATAAGTTTTATTTTCAAATTTAAGAAAACATTGCAACGAATTTTCAAGTACTTTTTACTACATACAAAATAAAAAACTCTCACTTACACTCAAAGAGACTCAAACATTTTTATCTTTTATTTTGAAATGAGAAGAGATATCATTCGATCATAGACTTTGGTGTTTCAAGTTAAACGTTATAAGTAATATCCTATCTATCTAAAAAAAATCCAATAAGAATCTCTTATATATACACACATTTTCAAAAAAGTGTATTGGTTAGATAGCGTAGTGAAAAGGTTCTCCACAAAGTGTATTGGTTAGATAGTGTAGTGGAAAGGTTCTCCACAAAATATAAGTTAAATTTTCAAATTTTAAAATATTGCAATTAATTTCAAGTACTTTTTACTACATACAAAATAAAGAACCGTCACTTACACTTGAGGAGGCTCAAATTTTTTACTTTTTTGTTTGAAATGAGAGAAGATATTAATCGGTTATAGATTTTGGTGTCTCAAATTAGACTTTATAAGTAATATTTTACCTATAAAAAAATATTGCAAAAATAAAAACTCTTACACATACACTTTCTTTTCTTCTTTGTTTCTAGTGTGTGTAAAGTGAAAGATAACCACCCTTTTTGGATGGGAACTTCCTCCATTAGGATGAGTATAGCTTTTTATCAGATTCTAAGCTGACAAGAAGTATGAAAACATAAAAGAGGAGAGCTCAATATGGCTAAATTTCTAAACAAGCCAAGCTTTACCTAAGGTGGTACCCCACCATGCAAAAGACCTGATTCCATTGCTCTTTTTATTCTTATCAAAAAGTCAAGGGTGCACATGAGATGAGAGGCCCTTGTTAAAAGTGCTCCTCAAAAGTGTGGTGATTGGATGGAGACCATCCCATGATTCTCACCCATTAGCAACCAACCAAATAACACCTTGTACAGAGTCAAATTGCATCATACTCAATATACATTTCACACTGTACAAATATGTTCTAGTCTCAAGTGGAACCAAAGAAGAGTTTGAATTGTTTACTTAAAAATAAATAATAGTTCAATTTCCAATAAACCCTCCCGTGCTTTCAAAAAGTGTCAAAATACTTTGTACTATTTTTGTCACTAAATAACTACTTACAAAAGTTACAAGAAGTTCATCTTTTACAAAGAAAATTTTATTTTGTATAACCATTTTATCTTTTTCTTGATTATAAAATGAATAATAATAAGTATAGTGAAAGTTATCAATGAATTAGAAAAGTGAATCTCTCATCCTTCAATAGCACAAATGAGACTCACATTTTTACAATTTAATGAATGGACACCATATTCGCTCCACATTCATTCAGTGATAACTTTTTACTTTACAAATCATTATCCTAAAAATAAAAGAAAATAGAGAGAATATGGTCTTTTTTTATTTATTTTTTTTACCTTAATAAAAGAAAAGAGCTTTTTCTAGAAAACAAAAATAAAACTAGATAAGCACAATTATATAATAAAAATTTTTGATTTTTTTTTTGTTTTTCGAAAATTCCCTATCTTTCTAATGGGAAAAAAATTCCAGAAAACCAAAAAAAATTCAAAATTTTTTATTAAGTAATTGTGCTTATTTAGTTTTTTTTTTAAATTATTTTTAGAATTTTTTGTTTTCCAAAAAGAAAAGTCCTCTTTTTTTATTAAGGTAAAAAAATCTTAATAAAAAAAGACCATCTTCTTTCTATTTTTTTTATTTTTATAATCATGAAAATGGCACAATTGTCGTACAAAAAGAGATTTTTTGCAAAAATAAAGTTTTTGTAACTTTTGAAAGCACAAGAAAGTTATTTAGCAACAAAAATAGCAAAAAAGAGCATTTTGCCACTTTTTAAAAGTACTGGGTTTATTCCAATTTGACCTAAAAAATATACTAACTCGTAGTTTTGCAAATATACATAATTTAGCGGAAAAAAAAAAAAAACCATACCACCATAAATTGTGTTGTCATCATCCCTCTATTTCTATCTTCTACATTTGAATGGTAGCAAATAGAAGAAGTCCCACTTAATCTTATGGCTACCATATAATGTGAGATACCCTTTTGTGTGTATGATTCACATATACAACTAGTTTATTTAAGTTATATTTGTGTATAAAATCCGATTCAATAGTAAAAACTGTCAAATCGAGAAAGAAAATGGAAAGTTTTAGAATAAAATGACCCAAATTTCATTATGAAATTATGAATTTGGTAATTTAATGATGAGATGATGAAGATTTAAAAAGTCAAAAATGTTTATCCATGATCTGACGACTCAGAGGCACTGGTTTCATTCTTTCATGCCCAATACTAATCTGTCACTATACTTTTCAAATCCACTAAACTTTAACTTAAATTTACATTCCCACGTTTTATAATTATCCCAAAACTCATTCTCTGTCATATATATATATATATATATATATTAATTCTATTTTATTTTTCTTAATTTTTTTTTTCAATTACATCTTTGTTATCCCAAATAATTTGTGATTGATTTTATTTTTACTTTAGGTTTACAATATAACAATCCATTTATTACCACCCAAATATAACAAAACATAAAGAAGGGAGAGGGGGGGAATAAAAAGCAAAGGAAGAAAAATATCATATTAATTTTTTTATTTTTTATTTTTGAAATTTTGGTGCAAAGGCTCCTTAGCTAAATTAAGACAACTACAATTGAAAAATAATTTCATCAAGTCATGTTCTTCTCTTTTCATTTTTTAATTTCTAAAAGTTCTCTATTAAAATAAAAAAAACTTTCCTTAGTTTTCTTAAAGAACTATATATCATCATTTTTATTTAAGTGAAATTAAACTTTATTTTGATTTTAAAAATAATTAATTTTTTCCAAATAGGTTTTATTCATTGATATAATGTTTGTTTCCAACTCAAATACCTTTTTAATATTTCTATAGGTAATCTATTATTAACAACTTCTTCCCAACTCATATATAAATATATAATCACGTAACTTTTATTATTCTAATCACATGCATTTTATTGATACTCTCTAAATCGTTATATTGAATCTTAAATTTTTCTACTTCTAAAATAAATATTAATAAATTGATTTAACAAGAAGAAATAATATTTTTAAAATCAACGAAGAATTATTTTCACGCCAAAAAAGAGAGGGAACGTGAGAGAGAAGTTGCAATTTGGAGTCAAGAATTCTAACATTATCAAATAAGGGCAATTAGGGTATTAAAAATATAAGAACCAAATATTGTATAGTAAATGGATACCTTTGTAATTTTGTTTTACAAAAAGATAGGAGTGGAGTGCCAGAGGATATTGGTGGAGGCTCAAGAGTACAGAGACATCTATATATGCATATAAGTACATATATTATTATATATATGCATGCACACACATACATGATACATATACCTTTCAAGTGCATGTGCTGCACTATTTGAAAATGGACGGCAAAGAAACGTTAAGACAAGTCAAGAAAACAATTATGGACCATCCAAAACTAGTAGATAGGATTTTCTTTTTGGCTTTTGGTAAAGTATTAATATGCTGAAGGGAACTGGTCTTTCAACTGGAGCCATCAATTGTTTCAAGATATGAAGGAGTACTCTTTTCATAATCATGATGCAAGGGAAGGGAAAGAGAGAATCAACAAATATTTACCTGTAGTGGAGGCTCAAGAGTACAGAGACAACTATAGAAATGTACTACTTTCTCCTTTGTCACTTCTTTTAATATAAAGAGTTTTAGTTGGAATGGGTCTATCTCTAATATAATATAATGTGTGTGAGAGGCTGAGATGATGTAGACCCTTTTTGGAACTCATGGGTAGGGATGACAAATCACTTCCCGTCGGCTATCCGTTCTACCCCCATTCTATTTAGAACATCTAGGGAGGGTGATGGTTTTGGGTGATGATGATTGAAATTTGAGCACTTGTTAGGTTGAGATGGAAAAAGCTTACCGTGCATTGCTCCGTTTATACTGAAAAATTATAATTTTTTTTTTATTTTATATTCAAAAAGTATTAGGTATATATTAAGCAAAAGTTATCATATTTCAATCACCAGAGACTTTCGCTACTCAACCCAACTCTCTTTAAAATTTAAAAATATAAGCAACCAATTGTAATATAACTTTTTTAAATTTTAGTTATAGTGTTATATATCTTGATAAATTTGTTCAGGAAATTTTTTTTTAAAATTGAGAAAAATACAACTTAAATAATTAGACGAAAAATTGATGTGAGAAAGAAAAAAATTAAGAAGATGAAACGATAAGTTACAGCTAAAAATTGAAGAGGTAAAGAAAAAAAAAATTAGGGAACCAATTTTCCTTCATCAATTAGTTGTTTTAGTTTTTCAAAAATCTAATTTTTAGAAAAAGATTCTGAGTAATTTGATTCCGCTTCGGAAAGATAGATTTGATTAAAAAATAATAATGATTTTAACTAAACAAAATCTCACTAGTGTTAACAAAACAATATTATTTTTTTAGTGACTTATACATAAATTAATCATAGAATTTGTTATTTGTTAGTAAATGACCATTAAAAGCTTTAGTATATACGATCATTGTTGTGATTTACAATCTCACAATGCTTGTTTTTCCTCCTTTCAATTTGTCATTTAGCAAATGAAGATTGATATATAGTTTTAGATGTTTTTCTTGTAAACATCAATTTACAAAAATATTTGATAAGAAAGGTTCATGCATTTTTATTGAATATGAATGGACATTAGTGTTTTTTTTTTTTGAATTAATATAATAGATATTGTACATGTGTATATGTAAATGAAATAACAATTTGTTGCGATAAGGATTACGATATTAATGAACTTAAATTTTTATTTCACAATATTCGGACATTCAAAAGTATGGTTACAAGGTCTAAGTTTAATTTTTTTATATAGTTTTCAAGGGGATACAAGCCAAACTTATTTTCAAATTATCTATTTGGGGTCAATATATGAGTGTTTTGAAAAGATTTGGGAGGGTCAAATTAAAATTTTTAATAAATTTTAGGATACTATTTAAAATTAATTAATTTTTTTTGGGGTATAATAAAAATTTTAAAAAAAACTATGCTTAACGGAGATGGGATTTTGTCCCCGTCCCGTTGCCATCGGTGCTTTGTGGGTTGGTACTTGGTAGTTGTTACATTAATTAAATTTTGAATTCAAGTGCCTAGCAACGTCAAAAGTAAGCTTGTTTTGTATGGATCTAGAAGCAAGTCATGGGCTTTTGGCCTAGAATAAGTTCACTTTTGAACGACTTTTGCATCAGAGAGTGTGAAGCTAGTGAGTGGGGTTTATCCTTATCCAATTCTCATGTCTGAAAGCAGCCTCTTGGAGAATTCCAAGGAAACCAATTGTAGTTATGATCTTTAGAAATCTCATGGGATTGGTGCTCCCAAACATACCCTAGTATATATTATCCTCACAGAAATATTCTAAAGCAATATGTAATCATCATAGAAATATATTTGTAGAACATTTTCTTGTATATCTAAATCTATATAATATAGAAGTTTGGTATAATAAAGACAAAAGAAGTAATATAACTGTCACAAGTAATTAAAAAACTAATTATGTATTTCAAAATATCTTTTGCTATCTACCGTCTAAAATCACTTCATGTAACTGTTACGATTATAAGTGCGTTATAACGTAAACACAGACATTAACTAATGCACATGTATGTATATATATATATATATGTTTACAAGTAGATATGTATACATGTAATGGGTTGCGGTTTTTGAAAATAACAGAAGCTCCGTCAATTATTGAACAATACTGGACAAGGATTCATAGGGAGGAGCTGAACTTTATCTCTGAACCTGTAATGTACCCATCCACAAAGTAAAAGTATGAGTCCACCACATGGCCAACACACACATTACCGTATCTTACGGTCAGGATATCGGAGTGAACATTTAAAAAAATAAATAAAAAAGGTCACTTTTTAGTTGACTTATAACCATAAAGTGTAACCTATAAATAACTCCTCACAAGGCAGCATTATTCATGATGAATGGTAATAAAAGGGCATTGACCTCCATGACGAGACTAATTAAAAAATAAAAAATGTCAAGCTAATGCAACTTCTATGGCATATACTAAAAATAATGGGTAAATATGAAGGACATTTTTTTAATTTTAGACTTATTATGTACGGAGATAAATTTTGTTTATAATTATCATACACATTTCAAGTGATATTTTCGTTTTTAACTCTATTACCTTATATATGAAATGTCTTATTTGTCCTTAATTTTTTAATGATATATAATCAAAAGTATAATTTTTTTTTAAAAAAGTGCAACAAACACCCCAACTCCAGTCATGCATTGTCTACCACGAAGCAACCATATCTTCGCCACCAACCTCAATGCTCATTGTCTACCACGAAGCAACCATCATCTCCAGCCACCAACCTCAATGCCGAAGCAAGCATGTCTAAACCATTGCTGAGCCACCCAATGGAGCACCACTGCCACCATGCAAAGGCCCATGTAACCTCCATTGTGAAGCTTCACTCCATTGCCATTCTGGCCATTGCCAAGAAGACCCACAACCAGCCACCTATGCCACCACAATCGAACTCCTCTTTCTCGTCCTGATCACCACCATGGCCCAACGTCTATCAAAACCAAGTTCAACTATTGCCAAAACCACATTTGTTCCTTCTTCGTTTCCCCCACAAACAAACCCACCATCAGTTCCATCAAGCTCAATTACAAAAACCCATGTCTTCACCATCATCAACAGCACAGCCGAGAGCCACCACCTAAGTTCCTCACCACCGTCATCATTTCCACCATGAAAGACCCTCCAAGTGTAAGCTCAAATCAACATTCATGGAGGTTCATCAGTGCATTGAGTTTCAGGTCTTCAATGGATGGTTGGTGTATTTAAGGAAAGAAAGTTCGAAATATTCAACATTCTTTATTTATGATTAGTAAATTTTTTACATTGTTTTTTTCCTTTTATACATAAATTGATCCTAACAAATATCTCTATATTTTTCAAAGATATATATATATATGCAAAGTATTGATTAATTTCCGCAATTGAATTATAATCCAGAGAAGAGATAAGGAGAAAGAAGAGAAAAAAAATGAGAGAAAGTTGAGGTATTTTAGTGTTTTATGTAATTTTAAAGGTTAAATGGGTCATTTGACAAACTCAAGGGCATACAAGTTTTTTTGCATGGTGTCAAAGTTATCTATACACGATTTGGGGTCTCTTTAACAAACGGTACATAACATTTGGGTTTATACTGACACTATAATCAAACTTTCTTTCCGTGTGAAATAAGTTTAAATCACAGAAGTGTTAGTGATATTTATTCAAAAATAATATATATATAAGCATCAGCCACCATAGTGTAACCTGTCAATTGGCTTGCCTCAGCCTCGCATGCCAACTATAAAATTTTGTGGGCATTCGTCAGGTACGCTATTTTCAAACTAATTCAAAATCATATTTTAAATAGTTTCAAGTGTCAACAGATGGAAGAGATGGCACCTTGCTCATACCAAGGGATATTAGGTCACACTTTTTATTAAAGGGTCATTGACTTCGTATTTTGGTACTCGAATTATTAACAACCCTTTTTTTTTTTGTGGATGTAGTTGACGAACACTATAAAAATCCATTTTCTCATGAATTTAAAATTTATATAAATAATAGTGATTCAATATCATGCGGTCGGTTCCTACTTCCAAGTGTAGAAGGAAAAAAAGAGAATGTTTTGTGTTAGACAGTCACTTTGAACATAACCTCAGAATAAGAGAGATGCTTTGTGCTTTGACCTTTAAGAGTAGGTAGCCCGTTCTAATCAACACCTCTTTTGTTCAATGAAGCAAGAAACGAAGAAAATTTCACTCTATTAGCCTGTAAGACAGTATTGTAGGCAATCACGATTCATATATATATATATATATATAATAGTGACTCCCAAAGACTGCAACCCCCAACTTGTTATAACATTTCAAAAGTACATTTATTTATTCTACATTTTTTCAACAAGTTCTCAAGTGGAGAGCCGGAATGGTTCAAACATGAGTACCACCTCCACCAGGGTAGCAAACACGAGAAATTATTAAATGATTCCGAGACTAATGTTTTGGTCAATGACAATTCGACACGCAAGCAAACGTGCCATATTTTTACTTGCATGTTAACTTTTGATTGACCCAAGACCATATAATATCACACCATGCCTCCTAAAATCCAATCATACCATGAACAAATAAAGAAGAAAAAGGTAATTCTGATGTACATGAGTCATGACCATATAAAAGAATCTATTTATTACCTAGTCAATTACGAATATGAATTACTCCGTAAACAAAAAGAAGCATTATTCATGAAATCCTGGTATCAATTCTTGAAGGTCCTGTGAGTCTGTATTTATATATACTCCCATCGGTTTTCATTTAAAAAAGATAATCCATCCACAGCGCCAACATTTGATATAGTCCTATCACCAAGAGCTTTAGTCCAAGGGGGTATATCCTCCTTCCAAGTGGACAATATTGGATTTGTGCGTGCGTGCGTGCATTCAAATAGTTGGGTTCTTGAGAAATGTGGGCTGATCAGGGGTTGTCAGTAGAGGACTTGAAGCAGTATTGGCAGGTTCGGGAGTTCAGTTACACAAGTAGAATATACTTTCTTAGAAGTGAAAATTGAACAACATAATAATAGTACCTGAAAATAGACTATAAAGATGATGTAAAAGAGAGGACAGAGAGTTCCACAAATGCCATTCCTAAATCACATCCCACCTCAGCATTCTCATTTGCCAGAACCACCTCCACCTCAAACAAGTATGCGCCTGTGAGGTAATGCACACAAACTCATATTGCTGGCATTTTCTACACTCTCTAAAGCTGTGAACCTCCTAATATCAAATGATACACAATCTGAACAAATAACTGAAATTTAATATCTATCTCCCAAAATGATCACCTTGGAAACACAAACGAACTCAAATGGTTTGCATTTCCAACATGTATCAGATGACACACGCTCCAAACCTTTGACCTCCTAATATCAAAAGGCTTATTATAACACACTCGGATTGAATCCCACTTCATGTTTCCAAGGAAAAAGTTGCTTAATCCACTATATCTTCAAATTGATCATTCTCTTCATGGTCTGTCAATCAAATCTTGAGGTGCGTATATTGAAAAAAAGGCCAGTATCTTGATACATCAGGCTACATACTAGGGAGAAGACTGTTGTATACATCAGGCTACATACTAGGACATCAAATAGTACCAAAGAAACATTAATCCTTGATTCCACAACCTAGGTACGACCCACAGAGAAACAAGGGCCAATATTAGCTATAAACCACATCAATTTACAGATATGTCCAACTGGAAATAATGTACAAATTCTAGAGGAAAAGTTCCAAAAGGCTAATGAAGAACTAATCTAATTTACTGGCAATCATTCTCAAAGAAGAAATTTTAGATTCGCTAGGCAATGGATGTAGAACATAGTATGTAGAAGTTTACACCACATAACAAAGTTCCATTACCATAATGAAGCGGAATTTAGACCCTCAAATTCTTGCATTTGGAAACGTAACGATTCCAATCACCTGGGCCTGCCCACTTAATATGCTGACTATGAAACCTGAAAGGACAGCTTCAATGCCGGAAAGTCTTCACCACCTGCTCAATCCTTCGCCGACAAAGTGGACAGTTTGTTAAGTGTGAGGAGCAAGTTGTACAACAGCACATGTGACCGCACCTGAAAATCATTAGCCAGTTGGCCACTGATTCAATTAAAATTCTGAACAAGTGAAAGACCTCTATGTCAAAACATAAATTCATCTACAAAGGTATTTTACCCCATTGGACTGCATATTTGGGCACTTTAATTTAAGCTGCATTTGTGTTTTGCACTTCTAATGACCAAAATTTAGAAAGCAAGATACCCACACATTTCAAACTTAAAAACAAATCAATTAATTTATGCACATACAACAGTATCATTCACCGGTAGCGAAGTCCCTCCTCAAAAGAGGGACGAACACAAAATAGGCCTATCAAACAGGACTCCGTCGGGTCTATGGGATTGGGATCAGTACAAGAAAAAAAAATCTATCATGAAGAGAAGATCATAGAAAACAAGAGAAACATTTGGAGTGCTTACGGGACAAAAACGGAATTGTACTCCTGCTCTAGGCATATCACACATAAATCTGGCATTAGTCGATCTTTTTTAGTACTATCTGATCCATTCTCATCTTTACCAATTGAACCTGGAAAAAAAGAACAGCATAAAAAATATATAATTAAATAAAATACAACTTTTCACTGCTACAGCTTTATTTTTAACTAGAGGGAAAAAAAATCGGTTGAAGGTAGACAACAGAGCAAGTCACCTTCACTATCCTGCCCAGGTCTTTTAGCTGCAGCTGCGAGAACTCTGCATGGACAAGCATACATTAGGGCTCTGTTTGCTCCCACAGAAAGCAAGAAGAAGGAAATAGAGCAGCACATGAAATGCAGCAGGATTGTATTAATATAAAGTGATGACAGCCATTTTCTGAAAAGCAGAATCCATTATGTGAGTAGGTGCTTTCCTTAAATTAGAAGAGTTAGAAATATTAAATTGTAATGAAAACCCAATAATGACATAATTTTTCTGATAAAAAATTCTTCTTTGATGGGAGAACATCACAACCAAGAACTTGATCTACTCATCCTTATAACAAAACAAAACCAAAATAACCCCAGAATGAAGTTCACTGCAGTATGTATCTCAATAATGTACGCTTGGGTAAAAACATTAATATAAGGCCATTGTATGCAGCTCACTAGACCACAACTCGACTGAGAACCACTAAGCATTAAAGAGTACCAGAGGTTCACCCCACAAGCACAAAGTGCAAAAAAATTAGTTAGACTTTCACAAATTATCCCGTATCAAGGTCGTTTGTCAATAAGAAAACCCACGAAACTTCCTAGAAGGTATTTCTCTTTGCCTATCACGGTTTAGTCTTCATAAAAATTTGCATTATGTATTGCAATCAGCAACCACCACCCTAACAAAACCCGCAAGTCAAGCCCATCTTGAAAGAGAAACCTAATGTCCAAAACAAAGGATGTAAGGCCAATATCATTTGTTATAGTACACTGGTGAGGAGTAAATCTTGTTATGCCGATAGATACTCTACATAACATAAAATGACCGATCTTTCACTAGTAGGATACTGTCATCTTTAACTGCCATTCAGATGTTGCCCCAAGATCAATCTGGAGTAGAGAACTTGGCCAAAGAGTACCCAATTGCCTCGGTGGCCAAGTTGCCTCCATGACTAGATATCTGTTCCATTTACCGATATTGTTGATAACATTACATTAGTTCTGAAATTTTCATAACCTACCCGATCCATTAGTGTAGCAACTAGCAACTACTCATTATTTCAGAATTCAGCCTTCATATGATCCCCTTTCCTTTTATATGCTTTTTTCTTATTTTTGTACCATAGAAGAAACTTTTGCAAGTCATTGTCAAAAAACCGATAACATAAGATTAATTCTCAAAATTCAAAATTTCACATGTAAACTTGATGTTGATATAATCCAGTCAAACTAAGCACTCCTATCTATAAAAGGAAACATGAAGGTAATATGTTTTCAATACCCATAAAATTTGGCACAATTATTCATCGTTACTGTCTGCCATCTGGATCTCCAACAAGGCTCAAAAGCATAACTTAGGTGACAACAACACTGATACAAGTGGAAGATTATAGTTCTAAAAGCCATTAGGAACAACAAGGTTCCTCGCATGTCAGTTCAGCAATTCTATACTAAATGAGTAAAAAGGTCATTGGTAAGTGCTAGTCTCGTCTACAGGAAATGCTTGGAGGAGAAGACTGGAGACAAACCTAATATTTGGTCTTATTTTACACAAAAAGTCTGCTCTTATACGCAAATGCACACCCCCTCAAGCTTGTCAGTCCAAAATTTTACCATCGCACTAAGCAATACTTCCTTCTCTGGTAAAGTAACTTTAGTATTTTCTCAGCATCAACAGGCAACAACTGTAGATTCTAAACTTCATAAAAATCTCGGCTGCGTCCTTTTATGAAGCAACTATGGGGTAATTAGTTTTGGAGAGAACTCAGGTTCACCTAATAAAAACAACTACCAGTTTCGGTTCTAAACAAATCACTGTAATTAGGTTCTACAAAACTAACGTTTTATTGGTCATTTGGTCCAAATTCAGGAGATCAATACAAACATGCTTCTCGTCAAGTTAATAAAAAAGGTCATACCAGTGCACAGGGCTCCTGTATTTAGCAGGGTCTAGGCAGCCTTACCCCTATTTCTAGAAAGGCTGATTCCAGGACTGGAACCCATGCCACTGCAGGGGGCGGATGAGCACTTGACAGTAGCTCATCAAGTTAATAGCACGGAATATATATAAAGAAAAATAGAGGTAGTCTCCAACCGGGACAAAAAAGAAAAAAAGAAAAAAGAAGACCACAAAAACATAAACAAATTTTAATAAAATAATCACCTTATCAATCAGTGGATTTAAGTTATTTAACCACCAGATCCAAACAGATGTCAGGTGGGCACAAGTAATATATCATTATATCATTATATCAAACATATGGTCGTAAAGATTCCAATAGAATTGCCAGAAAAAAAGTATTGTTGAACCAGATTTATCAGCTCTAGTTATAATATATATCTCTATGCTTAGGGTTATGGTCATAATCCAAGAAATAGCTTGTTGATGTGACAACATCAACACATGTCACATCAACACAACATATTTTTCTTTACTGAATAGACAATAATTCTCCCATTTGCACCTGCAATAGGTTCAAAACAACAATGATAAAAGCAAGTTAAACATACCTTTTTCTCAATTCCCAGTGACGCCTTCTTTCCATGATATATTGGAATGCATGCTTAGCAATCAGATAAACACCAAATACAGTAAACCCAGCTGAAGCATACTTGTACCACCTGCAGGGCACCTTCTTTAATGCATGAAGAAGAAGAAGAAGAAGAAGAAGAAGCAGCAGGAGGAGAAAGCATCAAGTCATATATGTATTTACTATATAGGTAATGTTTTTGTATTTGTAAAACAACCTTGCCCATTTCCCAAGATTTGCAATGAGCTGGTCAATAGTTCTCTGAGAGACATAAAATGGCCCTTTTTGAGGTCGTTGAATCCGAATTGTTCCCAAGTCATCTTTAATAGCCTGAAACAAATTGAAGAGGAAAATATTAGGGCATAGTAATAATAACGGATACAAGAACATCTGAACATATCTGATGGGTTAACTGTCCATCACAAAGTGGCAGCCTTTAATACTCGAACGCACATTCTCACACTCAAACTTCTCATATAACCAAAAAACTTGGGAACATTAAAGATGATGTTACAACTTACAAGTAGGGATGGCAACGGGGCGGGTATGCCAAAACCCTACCCCACTCCGTCAAGGAAATACTTAATCCATCTCCCGTTAAGAACCCTAACGGGTTAGTGGTAAGCATACCACTACCGCCTCATTTAGAGAAAGAGATGAATAACAAAATCCTTAAAATCCTTTGCTTTATTTGCTTTGAATTCGATGTTTGGGCTAATGTACCCAAACAATGATACAACACTCTTACAGTCAAAACCCCAATATATAAGACAAAAGAAAATGACACAAACATACATACATATGTAGATAGAGATAGAAACAGTTTTGGTCTTCAAAATTTTTTTTATTATAGATCTATTATGTACACAAGATAGAGAGAGTTTTCTTTTAGCCGTAAGATAAAGAGAGGAATAGAGCCGAACAAGGTAAACCCTAGTAACTACCATATATCTAGTATACTATATTTATATAAGTAATATAATAATAAAAGAAATGGCACACTTCATATAATTATGTCACTATTTATATATATATTTATATATGTATGTATATATATATATATATGAATGTATATAATCGGGGCGGGGCTGGTACTAAACGGGTTTTCTTAAAAAAACCATACCTGCCCCTACTCCTATTAGGGGCGGACAAAATCCCCTCCATTAGGGGCGGAGCGGGGCGGAAACTCACCGGGGCGGAGAAAATTGCCACCCCTACTTACAAGTAATAAAATTTTCAATATATTGATCCTTTGAAAGGCTCCTCTCACTCGGGCATGGTACTAGACTGAGTCTAGACAACTTATCCTACCGGTATAGAGAGAAACTCTTAATTGCAGTTCACATAAGTGTCTTACCAGCCATCAACAAGATACTCATTCCAGATCGTTCTGCACTTTTTACTTTATCTTTTTTAAGTCAAGACATCAAAAAATTACAATAATAATAACTTCATGAAAAAATAAATACAAAAAATAAATAAATAAATACATTCATGATTTCATGGTAATTTGACCAGGTAAACTGTTTGGTAATAATGTTCTTAATGATTAAACATCTCTGATCCAACACAAATTTCTAAAATTCATCTAACCAGTCAAATTCCATATGCTTCATTGGAAGTATGAACCGCAGAGATCACTGAAAAATAGTTAATGACCTAATAAATTGCAATCAAGCAAATGATCAGACTGTAACTTAAAATCATGCTTGATGGATATTTGAAGAAACGTGAAGACCAATAAGTTGACAGCCTACTTATAGAACTTTAAAAGAAAAAAGCTCATATAGCAGCCCCAAGTAGCTAAAAAGGCTTCATTAATTTGGATTCAGCTTAATATAGTACAAGTTGTATAGTTGAGGGTCTTGAGGCACCTATGCAATTGAGATATACAGAACATGACTTGAGCAACACCAAATTGGTATCCAAGAACAAATTTACACTTTTTTTTTACCTTTAAAATAGTAATATCCACATATATGATTGCCATGTAATAAAATTGATATAGGTAGAATGACACGGTAAAGAACAAAAAGTGTCAAATGTTTAGGAGTGCCTGCTTAAACATTTTTATCTGAAGGGTGTCTCAAACATCTAGAAAGCAAAGTCCTTTCAATTAGTCCTTAAGTAGCAGTATATCAGTATTGTACTAACTAGGACATATGAGGAAGGAAAATGACAATGATGAAGATGTAATACAAGCCATTGGCTTAAAATATTATGAACTAGGTAATAAGATCCCCCAACGGATTACAAATTTACAGCTCTAGACTGCTCATCATAACCACTACTGGTGTTTAAATGGAACAATCATTAAGTGGGGTAGAATAAATTATCGCATAGTCTCATACACAGAAACAGCTTCTAACCGTCTGAACATGCATCACTGGCATATACACAAAAAATAATCCAAGAACTGAGATGCATAATGAATTTAGGATCTGTATTAATGTTGGTATCTTAAACAGTACCACTACTTGATATTATCTGGCAATACAAATAGTACCATTTAACTCTTTGGAGAAACCAAGACTTGCTGCCAAGTTTGTCTCTCAACTTTGCCAACCTCCAATCCAAAAACTAAGAGAAAAAAAAACCAAGTAAACCCGTTTTTATTGCTCAAGTCCCAACATATCAAGTATATCACCTATTTAAGATAGTATATATCACCCTCAAGGTCATAGGCCTGATAGGTACTCATGTATTAAGAAGCTTCACTTTTTCTGTGTTTTGTCAAAAGATAGCATCTCAAACTCTGCCAACACCCTCATCCTTTGTCCTTTGCAAGCAAGAAGTGATATGTTTCCGAAAGAATGGTAAGAGAGACAATCTTAATAATAATAAAATTCAAATTTACTTAAAGCCTCATAAAAGTTTACATATTGATGTAATTTTTAGATTTTGTAAAAAAAAAATAGTGCAATTTATGTCTTTTTTTCCAAATCCACTCCTTTACTTTGAATTGTGCTCTAATGTGTCAGATTTGTCAAACTGATGAAAATACAGCGCATTGATAAATTTGTAATATTTTTTATTGTTTCAATCTTAGTATTGGGAAAAGAAAAATGAAATATGAATGAATTAAACTGTATATGATATGCTCTAAAACTGCTGCATGTATGCACTCATCCTATTAATTAGGTATGTGGAACTTAAAACCATGAATAATATGAACTATAAAATTCTTGAGAAGTTGGCAAGCGCTGGCTCATTCCAGGGCAATAACGGTATATATTTGGTGACAATGAAAGATATTTACTTCAGTGTACTCATATACAAGCCTCAACTGCACTTCAATCAAAATGTTTATTGACATACACCATATATTTGCCTTTTTTTCTTTTTTAAATAGGTAACAATATGTATACCAATTAATCTAATTATATATTTACAATCCATCTAATTTATGGATACTGTTGGTCATTTTTGCCATCATAAAGCATATGTAAGTTGTTGGTATCACATTTAAACCGTATACGTAAATGTAAAACACAATTATTTATGTTTTTCTAAGGGAACACAGCATACCTCGCCAACAACAGTCAAAGGTGTACCAGTTGGAAGAACCCGTTCAATTCTCTTGACTCCAAGCATCTTCAAAACACAATCACCATTAAACAAATTTGACCAAAGCATATGTGTGCGCGGTAGTGTAGGTGTGAGATAGTTTACATATATAAAAGAAAACTGACCTTCAGACCTTGGAGATAGTCTAATGTTCCACGTACAAGAGATCGTCCTGACTCCTCAAACACTTCACTTCCAACTGTTAATACCAAACCTGTGGCACCTCTGGCTCCCACTACAAATACACGCCCAGTCTCATCATCCTGATGCATAAGAACCAAAGGTAACCTTATATGACCTTAAATAATAGCTTAAACTCTACTGCAAAATGAATTTTAGATTTTAAGACATCCCTTTTTACTGCTATATATTCACTCCAGAGAACAAACAAGCCAGATGCAATATTTCAACAGATTGAATCCGAAGGAGAGAGAGAGGAAGAAGCAGAGTAACCATTTCTCACCAGGTACCAGGGAACCTCTTTACACATGGATAGCATTAAAGCAGAATCCTGTATCCACGAACCAGCATCATTGTGCTTCAAAAAGTGTTGTTCTGCCTAAAAAAGATACCAAGAAGAACGTTCAAGACGGCCAATTGAAACACAATCAGTTGAATACTATTGAAAAAACAAGTCCATGTACCGTTTCTTCCACTATTACGCCTCGTAAACCACTATAATAGCAATTGATTGGAGTCTCTGAACCAACTCTTCCAGAAATTGTAACAACCAAGGGTAAAATTTTGCATGCCGTATCTAGTAATTGAGCTGAAAGATGCCGTAATACAAAAAAATCATTTGAGTAACACATGAGCTTGTATCAGTTTTTAACCAAAGGGAAAGAAAAACTAAATCATTTTAGTTGAATGTTAGTACATATACTGTTAACCGATTCTCATATAATAATCGCTACAGATGAAAAATAGAATTACAAAGTAGTGAACTAGTGAAATTCTAGATTGTCAGGGTTTTAATCAGCAGAATGACTATAGGGACAGACTAAAGATTAGAATAAATTGTCTAATCATTCATATGGAGCTCCTTTATTTATAATAATATTATTATTAATTGTCTAATCATTCATAATAATAATAATAATTATTATTACTATTATTTATGTGGTATGCTCTAAGTTTTTGAGTTTTCTTTTTTTCTTTTACTTTTTGTTGATTAAATTTTCATGTTCAGTTTCCTTTGTACAATTGTTCAAGTTTGCTACAAAATTTGTATCCAATTAATAAAATCAAGCTAAACATTTGAACAATAATGTGATTCGCTGTCTCTAGAGGACATTGAGAGAAATAAAAGCCTCAATAAGCTTACCCAAATCTTTCAATTGATTGACTCGAATAACAGATTTGAGAGCCTCCGCATCCCTAAATAATTAAATTATATGTAGAACAACGAAAATGACAAGTCATTATTAATTAAATGCAAAGCAAAAAGAAGATAATAAAATAAAATAAAAGACGAATAGGATACTAACCTCCCGCTGCTTCTGCCAAGTAAATAGAGAGCGGCTGCACTGAAACAGCAACTGATTCCGCCCCAAGGAACCATCTCGAACCGCTCAAAGAAACCCTAACTCTGAGTCACAATCCTTTGCCAATAGTCTTCATATACACAAAACCCGCAGCGGACAAAGAGAGCATGAGATTTCAATCCTTCAAGAACAAGAAAACAAACAGACAATCGACTTGGCAGCCCTCAAAAAGTGATCGAATTCAAGATTGTAAAAAAAAAATTTTTATCGAAAATCGATGAATTGAGATGGTGAGCGACAAATGTGAAGGCAATGGTTTCTGAGGGCGAAACTGAAATCGAATGTGAAAGTGACGATCTCTGCGAGAAGAGAATGATCGAAGGAGGATTTGAGGAGGTTGAAGATGAGAGGAATTCTAGAGAGAGAGAGAGGAGAGAGAATCTGATGCGAGGAGTAGAGGAGAGGGTGAAGCAAGAGATGAAGAAGTGCTAAGTGGAGTGCGACAACTACTCCGGTGAGAGGCGGCAAATGCATTCACGTTGATCTGTTATGTGTTGAAAGTCTTGGAACTTATCCCACTCCGGTGGTGGTGATAGGCTATGCGTTTGTCAATAGATCAAGAAGCATATTCCCCAATTTCCCATACATACATCTACCATAACCAATGAAGTGTTTTTGGTATGTTTAGCTTGGTATAGTAAATTAGAAACCACAAAAAATGGTAAAAATTAAATTAGTAATCTTGATCAAGAAGAAAAGTATAAACCTACTAAATAATCGGACACTAATCTTGATCAAGAAGAAAAGTATAAACCTAAATAATACGACACTGGAAATTAGTTTTTTTTTTCTTTTTTTGGTAAAATGTAAATTAGTAATGTTCATCAAGAAGAAAATAGTAAGCAAACTAAGGCTTCGTTTGGTTAAATAAAAAATAATAGTGAAAAGTGAAAAGAAAAGAATGTGAAGTGAAAGAAAAAAATTTTGATTTCTTCTAGAGTGAGACCGTCTGCATCAATTCTCGAAAAAGACGCAGAACGGAGTCTTCAACTGCGGTATACCCCTCGATGTGCAATTCTGTTTGCCCCATTTTTTTCCCTTTGGGCTTTTCGTTAGTGAGAGCACCATTTTTTAAGAAAGTTGTAGGAAAATATAATTTTATAGTTTGGATAGTAAGAAAGTTATTAGAAAATATTTATACTTACCTAAATTGTCCTTATTATATGAAATATTAGAATAAAATGTGGTAGTCCTTTGCTGGTATGAATGTATGGACTTTTTATTGAATAAATATGATCCTAGTCTTTATAAACTTAATTTAAACCTTATAAGTTGCATGTTGGATTAGAGCAATGCTACACGTTTCGAATAATATTCTGAAATAAATCTCGAATCTATATTTTTTATTATTTTAGGAGATAAAATTAAATAATAAGTTAGTATAGATGGGATTCCCCATACACGGAGTCAGGGGGAATCCCGGTGGTATATATGTTGATATCTATTTTTTGATAAGCACCATATCACCTGTTATATAAATTCGAGATATTTATTCGAAACATGTAGCATTTTCCGTTGGATCATGATTTACATCACCATCAAATTACTCTGCATTAGAGCAGCCGGTGTATTGTGGCTAGCCACAATTTGTGGCCAGCCCAGCCGCACAATATAGTGCTAGCTGGGCTAGCCATATTTTAATATATTTATAATTTATTTTATTTTTATAAAATTAATAAAAAAATATATTTATTTAATTGTTTATTTGTGTTTCTTTCAACGGCTATTTTTCAACCACTCTTGTTTTGATTTTTTTTTATGAACATTTTTCAACCTCTCATTATTATTTTTTACTTTTCTTCTCATATATTTGTTGACAATTTAAAAAGAAAATAATTCAAGAAGCAAAGAGCTAAGAAATAAAATCACATGTAATGTTTATAATTTATTTTTTTCATAAATATTTTTTAAAAAAAATCATAAAATTTTGACATTTTTGTAACATAAACATGAATGAAAATAAATATAAAGACATCATATATAATTCTCACAAGTAACTAAATGAAATAAAGACATTACATATTTTATCACGACATTACATATTTTATCACAACACTTATATTCCTAATATTTAAACACATACATACTCGTCTTAACAATTTGAATTTAAGGAGAGATCTCATGCAACATTTGTGAAATAAATGTTGTGATGAATAAGTTTAAAGAAAATATTCTTTTATGTAATTTTTCATATTGTTTGTGATGAATACAAATTATTATTTTTTTCTTTTTTCTCTTATATTTGTTGACAATTTTAAAAGAAAATAATTCAATAGGCAAAGAGTTTTTTTTATTAAAAATAATAAAGAAAAAACAAATGTTTAAATCAATAAAAGAAAAAAAATAAATATATTTCTTCATTTGATTGTCTCTTTATCCAGTAACAGTTAGCAAATAAAAATTTTAAAATTAAGAGAGCCAACTTTTGGTTGGCTCAACCATTGGCTCGCTGCAGCCAGAGGTATAACTAGAGCAATGGGGCTAGCCCACCTCTGGCTAGCCCCATACTGTTCAAAAAACTGGCTACATTGAGTAGCTAACTCCTTATACCGCTTGCCTTTAGGGCCTTGCAGCCAAAAGTCTTGTGATCCTACAAGTAGTGATTTCAGCTACTAGCACAAATGATTGGTCTTTGCTCAAGGCCACACACCATATTGGCAAAAGCAAGGCCATGAAGTAAAATCGTGACTTCTTTATTTGATTTATCATATTTCATCAACTTGTTGTCTTGTCGTCAGTCAAAATGTGAAGGTAGTCCGTACCGAGAGGAAGAAATTGATGTTATGGACAACTTGGACATGATTTTATAAAAATCTTAGTTCTCGCCTCGATCAATCTACATCTTCTTACAGTCACCACCTAATATAAAACTGAAACAAAATTATCACGCACACTCAACTCAATGGTAAACCAAATAAAATTTGATATAGAGAATGAGTAAAGAAAGAGGTGATCTGAGAGTAAATTGCAATCTAAAATAAAAAATTGAATTCTACACAAACCTTAAAAGACAGAACTTGCCTTCATGTAGGTCTGTAATTATTTGGAACTTACTAGAAAAATGACAAAGATGTTGGGTAAAATAGGCATGTAAAATAAAAAGGTGCTCTTTCATGTGAAAATATTTTCGCATGTCTTGTGCTAAATCTAAAATGTCCGGAACGATTCCTTTTCACGCTAACCAAACTCCAAAACAAATTTAAAAAAATTCTGTATATTTTTTTGTATATTGAATCAATGAAAAAAAGTACATATATATAGATCACAACAGGGAAAGAAAAACAACACACTCCTAAAAATCAAGGGTTATTTACACCATAAAATCTTACCTTTAAAGGAAGATTCTAACAGATATTCTAATAGCTAATAATATAATAAAGAATGAATTAATCACAGTTGACTAAATTAGATTTGATTTCGTCCACACTCCCTCTCAAGCTTGGATGTAGATGTTAATGAAACTAAGCTTGCTCATAAGGAACTCAAATGCTTGTTTTGTTAGTCATTTTTTGAGTATATCTACTAGTTGTTGAGAAGTAGACACATATTCAATGCTGATCATGCCCTATCAAGCTTTTCCTTAATAAAATGTCAATCTACTTTCACATGTTTAGTCCTATCGTGATGGACAGGATTGAGAGCTATACTAATGGTTGACTTGTTATCGTAGTAGAGATGTATAGGTTCTTCATATTTGATCTTCAACTCTTCCATCACTCTCTTTATCCAAATAACCTCACAAACTCCATGAGCCAAGGCTCTATATTCAGCTTCCGCACTACTTCTTGTGACAACAGTTTATTTTTTACTACGCCATGTCACCAAATTTCTTTATAATAAGGTACAATATCCAAATGTTGACTTCCTATCATCGATAGAACCAACCCAATCTGCATCAAAAAAGCTCTAACTTTTCGATAACCAGTTTTAGCAAAAAATAGTCCATTTCCAGGTGTTTGCTTCAAATACCTCAAGATTCTATACACAGCATCAAGATGACCTTGACACGGTGCATGCATATACTGGCTTACTAAACTCACAGCAAAAGTTATGTCAGGTCTTGTATGCGAGAAGTAAATAAGCTTTCCAACAAGGCGTTAATAACTTCCTTTGTCAACAGTATCTCCTTCAAACATTTTTGCCTTATTACCAAGTTCAATTGGAGTTTTACGTGGTTTAAATCCCAACTTGTTAGTTTTTTCTAAGAGATCTAAGGTGTATTTCCTTCGAGAAACGGAAATACCTTTCTTACTCCTTGTGAACTCCATTCCCATAATGTATCTTAAAGCCCCAAGGTCTTTGACTTCGAATTTCTTTGCCATCATCTATTTAATTATCTCTATCTCCTCAATATTATTTCCTGTAACGATAATATCATTAATATACACAATCAGAATAGTTATCTTCTCACCTTCAGAATGTTTGACAAACATTGTATGATCAGTTTATCCTTGAATATACTCAAACTTTTTGATTACTTTTGGAAAATGGTCAAACCAAGCACGTAGGGATTGTTTTAAATCATAGAGAGACTTGTTGAGCTTACAAAGAGTTTTACTTCCCAATATTTCTTCAAAACCTGGTGGTTGACTCATGTAAACCTCCTTATCAAGTTCACCATTAAGAAACACATTTTTTACATTAAGTTGATGCAGTGGCCAATCAGAATTTGTTGCCAATGAAAGTAAAATTCGGATGGTATTGAGTTTGGCAACAGGAGCAAAAGTTTCAGTGTAGTCAATGCCATAAGTTTGTGTAAAACTTTTTGCCACCAACCTTGCTTTATACCTTTCAACAGAACCATCAGCCTTATACTTTACTGTGAACACCCACTTGCACACAACAGTACTTTTTTTCTGTGGTAATTCCACTAAGCTCTAGGTATTGTTTTGTTTCAGAGCACTCATCTCTTCGAATATAGCAGCTCTCCATTCAGGAACTATTAATGCATCTTCAATAGACCTGAGAATCACAACACTAGAAAGATTTGAAGTAAAAGCACGAAATTGAGATGACAGATTGGAATAGGAGGTGAACTTGGAAATAGGATGTTGAGTACAAAATCTAACACCCTTTATAATTGCTATAGGAGCATCTAGATCAAGATTAGGATTTGGATTACCTAACTCAATTAGCAATTGAGGTCCTACCATCGGCTCGACTTCTTGACTGTGAGTAGGATTCATGATTTCTTTGTTTCCTTGGGAGGCCTTTCTTCTAGAGTAGACACAAAACTCTTGCTAATTAGGTATAGTCGATTCTCCCCCTGTCTCTAATACTGGTATATTGTCGGATGACAGACTTGACTCTAAGATGGGAATTATTTCTGAAATAGTTGTTGGATTAGATAAAACAGGAGCTGGACTTGAAATATTAGGCAGACTAGAAGTGGTAGGTAGAGGAGGTAGAGGTTGTATGGTGTTTTCTATTCCGAGTAATGGCAAGTGAAAAGTGTCCCATGAACAACAAACTTTTTGATCTTAATTCTCTCCCTGAAGCGAAGTTGTAGAAAAATAACGAGTATCCTCAAAAAATGTAACATCACAAGAGACATATGTTTTTTTTTTTTTGTTTGAGGACAATATCATCAATAACATTTTTGGGTGGGAAAGTAGCTAATGAAGATAGTTTTGATAGCATGGGGATCAAGTTTATTTCTATGATGGGCGTGAATGTGAACGAAGATTGTACATCCAAAGGTTCTTAAGGAAGAGCAATAAAGGTGAAAATATGTGGATAGTGTTTGGTGATAACAGAGAGAGGAGTTTCAAAATTGATGGTGCGACTTGGTAGGCGATTGATGAGATATGTGACTGTTAGGACAGCATATCCCCATAAGTATTTTGGGACTTTCATGGTAAACATGAGGGCTCAGGCTACCTCCAAAAAATGACGATTTTTTATTTCAAACACTCCATTTTGTTGTGGAGTGTCAACACACGAGCTTTGATGGAGAATACCATTTCTCAACAGATATTCACTAAGGATAGAATCAACATATTCTTTTCCATTGTATGTTCGAAGAACTCGGATATGAGCTTGGAATTGATTTTGAATCATTTTGTGAAAATTTTGGAATATTTGACAAGCCTCAGATTTTTCTCGTAGATAA
Source organism: Cornus controversa (assembly GCA_026545225.1). Lineage (NCBI taxonomy): Eukaryota > Viridiplantae > Streptophyta > Magnoliopsida > Cornales > Cornaceae > Cornus > Cornus controversa. Next base: position 47,930,218 of record CM048847.1, on the reverse strand, counting down.
ACCCATATAGTGCGTGTGTGATCATTAATGAATGTGATAAACCATTTTTTGCTATGGGAAGTGGTGATTTTAAAAGGTCCTCATATATCACTATGAATTAAAGAGAATGGAGTGGATGGTGTATAGGGTTTGGTAAGAAAGGAAGTGCGAGTGTGTTTGGTAAGTTCACATATTTCATATTCAAAAGAAACAAAATTTTTATTATCAAATAAAGATGGGAACAAACGCTTCAAATAAGATTAACTAGGATGGTCAAGTCTATAGTGTCATAACATTATTTCCCTAATACTATAAACAGACACAGAATCAACACCAGACACAAAAACTTGTCTACACTTTGGAAGATCATCTTCAAAGTAATAAAGACCATCATGAATCTTAGCACTGTCAATCGTCCTCCCCAATGATAGGTCCTGAAATTGACATGACAAAGATAAGAATTTAGCAACACAATGATTATCATGAGTAAGTTTGCTAATTGAGATCAAATTGCATTTTAAGGCAGGAACATGAAGGACAAACTTAAGAATAAGATTTGGAGAAAGTCTAATGGTGCCAATCCCAGCAACAAAAGTTAAAGATCCATTAGCAATCTTAATAGTGGTATGATTAGAACAAGGAACATACGAATAAAAATAATTAGATCCACCTGTCATATGATCGAAGGCACCTAAATCAATGATCCAATGGTCCTTAAAGGAAATGAAAGAATGTAAGGCTAAATGAAGGTTACTAGATTGAGCCACAAAGCATGAACCAACACTAAAACCTGATGAGGAATTAACATTAAAGGATGACTGATTTATAAGATGATAGAGATGCTCAACTTGCTCTTTGTTGAACTGAATAGGAGTACCAGTTTGTCTAGTCGTATTGTGGCCAGAATAAATTTGATAGGCACGCTCTTCAGCCTGCTTCTTGGGTTGCCAATTAGTTGGTTTCCTGTGAAGTTGCCAGCACTTCTCTCGAGTATGACCAGGACGACTACAGTGATTACACCATGATTATATTACCCATGCGAAAAGGAATTTTTGGACACCAAGGTATATCCTTTTGGGGCAGAGGAAAAAAAGGTTGATCATCAGTCAACATCACTTTGCGATAACCCTCTTCACGATGAACCTCAACAAAAGCTTCCTTCGTTGAAGGAAACGGGTCTCATGCCACCATTCAGCTGCGTACCTCATCTAGATTTCGATTAAGACCAGCAAGGAAATCATAGACGCGTTCATTTTCAAGCTTGCACCGCTGCTTGACACTACACTCAGCGAAGGGGGAATTATCTTCAAAGAAAATATCAAGTTATTGCAAAAAATCTTGAAGATCAGAGAAATACTAAGTCACAGAATTAAAGCCTTGCTTCATCTTCTTTAATTTTGAACGGAGCTAAAAAATTTGGGAGGTATTTCCAAGATATGAGTACATCCGGCGAGTAACATCCCAGACCTCTTTTGCAGCTTTAAAATTGAGACAACGACGGCTAATTTTAGGTTCCATGGAATTGTTAAGCCAGGTGAGAACAATAGAGTCATTGTCCAACCATGTCTTGTATTTGGGATCGGTTAGAGGAGGAGCAGGAAGTTCACCCATGATGTAGTCGAGTTTTCCTCGACCACAAATGATAATATTGATAGATTGCGCCCACTGTAGGTAATTTTTTTCATCTAATTTGTGGGTTGTAATATGAATAGATGAGATATCACTACCGAAAAAAGTAGTGACAGAAGCAGGGGTTGGATGCTCGGCCTGGGTCTGGTCGAAAGTTATAGAGCCGGTATTGTCGTCGATCATGGCTGTCTCATTACCAGTCATAGATTATCAGGAAAGAAGGAAAAAATGGGTATAGATTGCTCAATTTTAGAATTGAAAAACAGAGGACAATAGAAAGTCTTGAAACGAATAAGAAAATCTCAAAAAAATGGTCAACCTACTCTGATACAATATAAAAGTAGCTAGAAAAAAATATTTTCTGTATATTGAATCAATGCAGAAAGGTACATATATATAAATTACAACAGGGAAAGAAAAAAAAACACACTCCTAAAAATTAGGGGTTATTTACACCATAAAATCTGACCTTTAAATGAAGATTCTAACAATTATTCTAACAGTTGATAATGTAATAAAAACTGAATTAATAACAACTGACTAAATTAGATTTGATTTCGTCCTAAATGTATTAATGCGAGAAAATGTGATGTTATCTCATTATTATTTGTTTACCATCATTTTAGAGTAGATGGTTGTTAAAATGTTATCAAAGTCAAAAGGTCTTGAGTTCAAACTCATCGTCACCTGATAGTTAAAATTGAAAGTGATCAAAATAAGGTCACACTTGAGCGCGCATGTTAGAGGAGTTAAATATTAAAGTTACACTCTAATAACTTAGGTTTTTAGAGTAAATAGTGCTGAACATGGTATCAAAGCAGGTAACTTAAGTTTTTAGAAGTCATCATGATAATTACACATATTGGACCAAAATAATGACACGCTTGAGGGAGCGTATTGAAATATTTAAATATTAAAGTTACAACCTCTTCAATAGCTTAAGCTTTTAGAAGTCACCATGATAATTACATGTGTTGGATCAAAAGAAGCCAACATGTGAGCAAGCGTGTTGAATAATTTAAATATTGTAATGAGTAATTATCACTTACACTCCCTCAATTTAGGCAATATCCCGATCAAATCCCCTATGGTTCCAATATGTCCTACTACATGGTTAGTAACGTTCGTCAGATTTACTAACAATTTTTTTTGTGATTTTACGATTTTACTCAAGATTATTATATTGAGGTCAAATGTGTCATTTCATTCATGAGAAGGGCAAAAATGATCATTTCTACACTTTTCTGACGTCAGCAGGTTTCGTTTGCCTATTGACATTAAACGGAGGGAAAAATCGTGAACCCAAAATTCAAGAGGCGTAATCGAGAATAATGAAACATGAGGGGTCTGGTCGGGATATTACCTAAATTGAGGGGGGTGTAAGTGGTAATTACCCTATTATAATTTATACACACTCTATCATCTTAAGCTTTTAAAGTATATGGTGATTAACATGATATCATAATGTGGTTAATATTATTTATTAGATATATTTTATTGTCATTAATTGATCATTGGATTAATTGTTCATTTAAAATTCACGTTCCGCAATAGGACGAATCCTTATAGGATAAGACTATTGAAACGGATCATCATCTTCAAGGATTTAAAAAAGTGATTGATTTAAGTGCTAATTCTAAATTAATTCGAGATTGATTCAATAAGAAGGTTTTGATGTTGTTTATAACTAAATTGAACTAAAAATGGAAAGACAAGTAAACTAAAGTAATGAATTCGAATGAGAAATGGTTATAGGGATATTGCTTCACCACAATCTCCTCACTATTGGCCAATTTGACATTAAAATTGAGAAATTTTAATTCAAGAACACATCATTGGATGGCTACAAGTTCAAACAATGAAATTAAAAGCATACATTTCAATTAAGTTAAGTGTAACCCATCTTTAGAGGGTATGACTTGTCTACCTACACTAATTAACACTAATATAAACTAAATTGTAGCACAAATCACCTCTCTTTGGCATGAATTATCAAATCCCCAATTAGAATGTTTAATTCAAACCCTAATTGCATAATTTTCTTCCAATTGAACTATATGAACAACTAGAAAATGAAGAACAACCACAATTAATTGCATCTATGACAATATTAACATTCAATCGAGATTATATTTATAGAATTGAGCACAATAATTCAAGTATAACTATGAATTACTAGATCTAATTATGCAATTCAACTTGAATACAAAACTCCAAATTTCAATACAAATGAATCAATAGAAGAGGGAGAAAGAGTGTTACAACATCCCTAGAAAGGTGTCTAGCTTTCCATATATGATTGGATTTTCATATTCGAGGTGAATTCTTCAGTTTTCATGGCCATCTAAGCTCTCAAGAAATCCAAAATTCACCCCAATTTAGAAAATTAGATGTGTCCTCTCAAATGAAAAGAGAGAGGGAGACTTTTAAGTGAGTCTGGGGGGCAAGGGCGACCAGTCGCCCTCCCTATCTGCATGGGCCCATAATGGCGGCCGAATGACTCTGTTGTGATTCTTTGCACTCTTTTTGGGCCTATTTTGGCTTGTCTTCTTAGCCCAATCACTTTTGGATATTCAAATTAGCATGCCCAAAATTGAAACCCAATTATCTTCTATGTCAACTCAAATAAAAGGTCCAATTTGCATTGAATTAGGAGCAATTACCGTTAAGCTCCTAAAAATCCAATACAACACAATTCAATATTAAAAGTATAAAAGAAGCATGACTAAGATATTAAAATACATAATTATGAAGGCTTGAATGTGAAACATTCGCCGCTCATCAGTTAGTTTCATTATCATTTTAGAATGGGTTTTTTTTTTTGTATGGGACGAAAATGTATTATTATTTTTTAAGTAAAACATTCAACCACTAATTAAGTAATGCTAAATACAAATAACCAATAGACATTTACATGGATATGTCTATTGCTTTTTGTATTTTGTATTGTTTAGTTGATGTATATTGCATTGCTTGAAAATATAAAAATTGAAGGCACAAGTCTACCAAACATGAAAATTTGAGGATGTGAGATAATATTCGCACTTTAAAAAAAGACCCCAAATGCATCATCTCTATTATTTTATAACTAAAATGACAAATATAACTCTAAACTTCCCATTTAACATAAATTTTCATGGTTTCAAATAAATTAAAAGAGGTATAAGGATAGTAAATTACAAAATATAATATTACATACATTTGAGCTTTCTATTAGTCATATATCTCTTTGTGTTCCTTTATTTTCTCATCTTCATCGTCAATGGATACCTAATGGGTTTACTATTTCACTCTCTCTCTTTCTTTCTAATTTTTCTTATTTGTTTATGGACTCTTAACTCATCTCTCTTCTGAGTTGCTAATTGATATGATAGTGATATTTATTTGGTTTAATTTAATGTAAAAAATTTTAGGATGATAAAATACTAAAGTAGGTAGAGAGAAAAAGACTAGAAGAGAATAAATATGAGTGGAGGCTTGAGGTTTTTTTTTGGAGCTCAAATAACGCTTCCCTACGAGGAATTCCTAATATGTGTGTGTGTGTATTATTTTGAACAAGTGCATTTACATTGAAGGGTAAATATCACTGATACCCCGAGAAATTTAACCATATTTCACCTATATACAACTTCATCAAATTTTGCCACAAACCACCCCTGTCAGCTTTTCCATTTAAAAGATGTGTGAAATGTCTTTATTGTCCTTGGTTATTTAAATAATTTATTATATAAAAATATTGTGTGAAATGTCTCTATTGTTCACTCTCTCATCTCCTCCTCCCACCCAGGGTGGCTCAATAAAATTTAAGGTCTTAGGCAAAAAAATAGAAAAGTGACATTGTGTTTAAAATATTAATATCAAATAATAGTTAATAATTTTTATTTAAAATTCATTCTTCTTACTTTTTGAGATGCAAAGTTACTAATTAGATGACTTGACTATTTATTGTTAAATTTTTACCTAATTTTTTTGTTACATTTTGATTATTAGTTATATCAAATTTATCAAAAGCTCTTTTTTATTGAATTATTTTATCTATTTTACTATTTTTTTAAGTTTGTCAATATCGTGATTCATATTTTCTATTAGACATAATCAATAATATAAATAAAAAAATGGCTACAAACTAAATAAACAATTTCTATGTAAAAAATAATAATAAAAGTGCAAAATAAATTAAATTAAAGAACAATAAAACTTGATCATATAAAAATTTTGTCCAATGCTCCAGCAGATTATTCACTTTTACTACTATTTTGTAACTCTCCATCAAGTTATTGAACCCAAATAAAAAATTAGTACTTTCTTGTTGGTAAGGAAACAAATATAGAAGAATCTAAAAACAAAATATGTAAGAGAATAAAATATATAATATATATAGAAGATGAAATGAGATAGTGAGACAGATAGGTTCATGGAGAGACTGTATTAGTATTAATATACCCTTATTGAGGCATAAATACAAGAAAATTAAATTTTTTAGGGGTCTAATAAATTAATCCTATTGACTGGGGCCTTAGGCAACCGCCTAAGTCACCTAAGGCTGCAGTCGGCCCTACTCCTACCAACATTATCACTAACCAGAACCACCACTCCTAATCACAAAAAATTAGAAAAAAAATAGATTAAATTAAAAATCAGCCATACAATCAAGAATGAGAAATGGTTCTTACGATTTATCTATTCTTCCAATTTGTTAGTCATATATCTATATATATATAACTCATAAATCTCCTTATCTACTTTGGGTATGTGTGTGTGTGTATATATATATATATATATGGTATATATAGAGTGTATAATTTATAGTATATGGTATACATATGGTATATATACAGACAAATTTGAAAAAATTATAGAGTTGAGTTTATGAAACCCTAGTTTGGTTTAATATGTGCTATATAATATATTATGTATAATATATATAATATACTATACACTGAGAATAAGTTGGATGAGTGATTAATTGAATTTTGAACATAAATTTAAGTAAAAACCATATATATATACTTTAGGTCATGTTATAGCAGTTGCAATGCGAAAGAGAAGGATAAGGATGTTGTTCTAAGAATGATATAATAAGAGAAAATAGTTAGGGTTATTTTGGTCCATTAGGAAGGGTTAGTAAATTCAACATTCAAAAGTGTTATTTCAGAAGTCAAAGGGCAAATAAGTGATTTTATCATGAAAAAGTGCTCCGACACAGTGTAATTTTGGTTGTAGGGGGTGTTTGTGATATATGACTTAAACTACATGAAGTGTTAGTGATGATAAATCACGAAGTTGTAGTCGTGTGAAATTAGGTCAAACCTCAGGGAGTGTCTGTGATATTTACTCTAGATTGAAGGAGTCCTACGTAAATGAAAAAGAATTACGTGGATTTGTCACACCCTCGAATTTCTCCAAAAATTCATCAATGGTTGAATGTGTCAGAGAACTTTTAACTTAGAGAATTTAGACCCGTTGTCGCGAACCAAGCACAATCACAAAATACGACACAAAATGAAACAAGCACAACACACAGAACATAAGAATTTACGTGGTTCGATGATGTACCTACTACGTCTACGACGAAGATTCGACAAAAGTTCACTATGCGAAAATCAAAAGATTACAAGTTTCAACTTCAAACCCTAACTCTAACTCTTGCTCTCTTTCTGTGTTTTCTTTTGTTCCTCACTCCAAACTCTTAGATGCCCTTATATATCGGAGTACAAGAGAGTCATAATCTAGGTTTAAAACCCACAAGCAAAAAATGGGTCATAATTTTTTTTTCGAGTAAGGTCATACAAAGCTCATTTTTTGAATCAAAACTGAATTGCAACGCGACCGAAACCGAGAGAAAATTCGGGTCACAACGAGACCGAGAGAAAATTCGGGTCACAACAAAACAGTACGATATCCTTAGTAGTATTCTGTACTTTCTTTTTTGGTATTTGCACTTTATCCTACTTTTATATGTAAATAAATGAAAACACATGTATTATACAGGCTTAATGCAAATAGCTAACAGAACTATGTCAAAATAAATGCAAGGAAACGAGTTATATGTAAATAAATGAAAGCATATGTAGTATAGAGGCTTACTGCAAACAGCCAATAGACTATGTCAAAATAAACGCAAGGAAACGACAGGCGAGATGCTGCCTGAGCACAAGGATCAGGGTTCACAATGGTCTTGCCATTTATGGTCTGCTATTGCCCATGTTTAACCCCATAACGAGACAAGTTAGTTCTGATCTAGAACCATTGTATCATTTCTTTAATCCATGTATCATTTTTTCTTATTCTAATATTTATTTTTGTGAAAGGGCAACTTCATTTTGTGGTCATTTTATGGTGAGAGAAAAAAATGGCATTGCAAAATATTTAATTGCTGATTTGTTAAGAACCTGTAGGGCTCATTTATCATTTTTTGTAACTTATAACAACTATGGAACTAAAAGTGTTGCCTCTAAAAGATCAAATAGTGTATGCCGATTTAGGTGTTCTTATAAAACAGTTGAATTTTAAGTGTTAAAGTTTTTAAGTGGGTGCTTACCGTTTTTAGTAATATTAAAATTGCATTATCAATCACACTTAATTGAATAAACGTTTTATCTGTTTAGAATTAAACACTGAATGTTATCGAACAACTCCCAGTGTGTAAAACACATTTTATAAATATATATTTTTTATAATTAGATTCTTTTTATATATTTTTTACCTCTATTTGTAGAAAACTCTAATTTGAAATTTGACCGAAAGTTCTAAGACAAAATCTTTACCATTAGAAAGTATATTTTGTTTTGTTTTTATTTTCAAATTAAAAACACTTTTATACTAAATAGAATCGCAAAAACGAGTGCGAAGAATGTATTATCAAAAACAAAATCAAAAGGGGTGTGATTTTGAAAATAGAAATAATATTAACAATTCAAAAGAATACGAAATACTACGGATCAAACTACGTTTTCGAGATTTAAAATAGCTACTGATTTGATTAGAAATACTATGGATCTAATTATGCTTCCCGGATTTTAAGATTTGATTAAATAACTCAATGCCTATTATATGCCTTGCTTCTTTTTTTCTTTATTGATATTCATGGCCTATGGTTTCTCTTAGGTCGTGTTTGGTACAATAGGAGGGAAAAGAAAAAAAAGAAAGGATATAACATAAGATGTAAGAGACAAAAAGAAAATAAGAAAAAGAAAAACCAAAAAAAAGGGATAGTATTAGCCTTTAAGTCTGTTTGGTTGATTAATGAAGGAAAATATACTATTAACCTTGTGTTTAGAAAAGATAGTTGAGAGAAAATAAAATAATTGTTTTATTTTTTATGTGATGAGGGCAAAGTTGAAATTCATTTGTTATAAAAGCAAGGACAAAATAAATAATTGCTAACTCTCCCATCATTTTCCTACTCCAATTATTCTATTTCTATCCACTTTTTAAAACAAACACACTTTCCTCCAAATAATTCATTTTATTTTCCTCTCATTTCCATCAAAACAAACAGCCCTTAAATTTGAATTTGGATCCGCAATGTAGAAATGCCAGCCCAATCCGCTCCAAACTTAATTTGGGTCAGTCAGGCCCGGACCCACCCGCCCGAATTGGCGAGTCTTAATTCAATCCTCTCCACGACCCTTTTCGAGACACAGAGAACCTCTAAAACCCCTAAACCCTCCACCAACACATTTCTCATTTCCTCTCTCTCATCTGTGTCGTTTGTTCCATGGCTTCAGTTGCTTTCAGAAACCCTAATTCCAAGCGACTCGTACCACTATCTACTCAAATCCACAACTCATGTCGAGGTTCGATCTCTACTCAGTTCTCAATTTCAGAATCTTTATCTGGAAATGAGAGAGCTTCTGTCCCCGTTCCATGGTGGAGATCCATGGCCACCTTCACTCGCACGTAAGCTTAAAATCTGACTCACTTATATATACGTGTGTTTGCATATATTACGTTAATGTTACTTGAAAGTCGCTGTATTGTTTTGATTTATGATTATGGTGGTTGAAATTTGGTTACTGGATTAGACAGTGTATATTGAATTTTTAGCTTAGGCTCTTCAATTGATCTCTGTCTTTGTTATAACATATATGTCATATATGTGTGTGTGTGTGTATATATATATTAATATAGATGTTATCGTCCTTGCTGGATTGAATGGTTTGGATTTGGATGCTATTATGCTTAGATTTTTGCTTTGAAAAGCGAGATAAGTTCTAATAAAATACAAGAGCAAATGTACCTCCTAACTCCTAAGATTTGACTCCAGTAACAGTACTGAAACCTGAAAGCTATCCTAGTTGCCAAGTTGTAGATAATTAGGTCATTTTTAGTATGACAGAATTGAGTATGTTTAGTTTTGTCCATCTGTATAAAAGTTGTTTGTAATAAATTATTAATTGAAGCTATAAATCAGTCAATCTACTTGAGAATTCAGAGCTCCAAAGCGACCATGTTTTTGTTTATAAAAGAATTTAAAAGCTATCTAGAAGAGCTACTTTATTTTTTTTTCTTTCATATTTTAACTATAGTTAGCGTTAACTGGATCTTATACTATCTATTTAATGTTTTCTGTGCCAACAGAAAACCTCATGTTAATGTGGGAACGATTGGGCATGTTGATCATGGGAAGACTACATTGACTGCCGCAATCACAAAGGTTAGGTTACAGCTGCAGTTGATTATTTCTGTTTGTTGGCCCTTTCATTTCACCATGTTCTTTGAATACTAAAAACCGAATTATTATAATGAATTATTTATAGTATAGTGTGTATATCTTTGTCTTACCCAGTCTCTAAGATGGTTATGTGCCTTCTTTAGGTGCTAGCAGAAGAAGGGAAAGCCAAGGCTGTTGCCTTTGACGAAATAGACAAGGCCCCTGAAGAGAAAAAGAGAGGAATCACCATTGCGACGGTTGGGATATTTTATTTATTTATTTTAAAATTCTTGAATGTCATTATGCTGGGCATGGTTTAAGATAACCTCCATCTTGCTATTCAGACAAACTTATATTCACAAAGTATGTTTCCATCTTGAGCCCTTGACTCCAAGAATAAGTTGATATTGCAGGCCCACGTGGAGTATGAGACTGCTAAAAGGCACTATGCACATGTGGATTGTCCAGGACATGCAGATTATGTTAAAGTAAGATGTAAAATTGATTTTATCTTATTGTAAAGTAAATATGCTGGCGTTGTTGTCTTTTTGTTGTCACTGCATCATAATGCGAGGTACCCAAATGGGCTGTTTTTTTTGGAGAGGGAAGGAATATGTGTGTGTAGGGAGGAAAGGACAAAGAATTATGCTTTGGACACTCTTGAGTTGAAGTTTATTACACAAGAATTTTGATTAGAGACCTCAACTTTTCATTTTCCTTCCATGAAATGGTTTTTTCCTCCACTGTTTACTAGAAAAGAAGCTTGTAGTTAGAGTACCTGAAACTCAATTAACATTTCATTTTGGTGTTACACAATGCTTGATATTGTCCATTAGTCTGGCATCACAAATTTATGATTGCACAAGTGGCATTGTAGATAGGAATGTCCTTTTATTAGTTGAACTTTTGTAAAGCTCTACCTTATTCTCTTTCTTTTTTGGGTCACCAGCTACTATATATTTGTTTCTCTATCAGTTTTCAGTTAAGTATCCACAGATTGTGTGTAGAAGTATGATTCTGTGCCTTGCAGTTTACAAGCCTGGCATATTGGCGTCCGCTTTTGTTAAGTGAAGTGTCCCTGACAAATGTAGTAACCTCAACATTACATTTTTGATGTTTTGCCTTGCTGCAGTATGGACCTTCCTAGTGTAAGCGTGATGGACATTTTAGCAAGAGAAATATACTAGGTTTAGCATGCTTTGAGAAGGCCTACCATTTTTTAGTAAATGCTAACTGTGGGGTGAGACTGTGAGAATGCAGCCATATTGCAACTTAGTTTGATTTCTCCTGCATTATTTGCTTCCCCAAACAGCTCATTTACCAAGTGTTGAAGCTTGGGCATTGACATTTGAATTTAAGCTAGATTTCTTACTATTGGAAATTCATAATACTGAAATTGTTTTAAAAAATTATTGTTTATTAACAATCTTCAAAAGCACTTCTTTAGCAGAAAATTGAAAATCAACAAATGCACCACCATTGCATCTTAAAATTTAATTAAGCATGTTTTGTGTTTATTGTTTAGTGCTTGTCTTTACACACTCAGTTGGAAGCCTAAAAAAAAGGAAGGTTGCAACAGGTAGCTTGATACTCAACATAGAACTTTTGTTAGGAACTTCGGACTATGTGAATAGGAGAGAGCACCACCATTCTGTATCCCCCACCAGAACAGAAAAGCACATGTCCATCCTTTCCAGTCCTTCAGGAACACCGCTGCCATTATAGATGCTGTCAAACACTTCATTTTAACTCTATGTTGTGTAGATAAAGAATTAAGGCACTTGCATTTGAAGAAACAAAGTTGAGAAGTTCACTGCCTTCAGTTCCTTCACTGTTGTCAGCACCTGTATTGATTGATTGTTGCCATTAGTACCACCACCTTTATTGCTTATCAATCGTCATAGCCACTTCTCAAATTAATTTATTGCTCAAATTAAAGGTATAAAACTTAATTGTGATTGACTTGGATGTTTGGGATGGTATTCATTTTTAGTAGGGCTGCAACTTTTTAAGTCAGGTTGGATGTTACACAGGTTCAATCAACTGGAGCTGTGCCAGAGGCCCTGAAGAGAGAAATCCAGATTTAACTCCATTTTATTTTATTTTTATCATATGAGAGTCTTGATTTCTTGATTCCAATTTTTTTTTGAATAACAAAGAAAATGTCACGGGGGGATGCATGAATTATATAGGCATTCTTAGTCATAAATTTAGAGAAAGAAAGGGAAGGGGGGGGGGGTTACAGCTGGGTTTGTCATTTGGTTGAATTTGTAATAGTGTAGGGTTGGGAACATGACATATTTAGGTAGAAATCTTTTGATATAGATGCTCTGTCATATTAGGTTACAGTCAAAATTTAACGTACCATACTATTACCGTATGCATATAGTTTATATAAGATCAGGTTGCTCAATCTCTCAGCACAGCCTAACCTGAGTTCTGAATGTTGGGATTAGATTTCAGCATAAGTCAAACCCAAGCCTCAAATAAGTTTCCAAGCTTGCCCTCAGGTTGGTCTAGATTGAACCCAACCAATTTGCAGCCCTAATAACTTTTCAGTATTGAATTTACTGTTTAGCTCATTATGCATACTTGCCAACATTTTGTTCAAATCATTTGATTTGAATGACTCTAGCAAGCTTAAGCATTGATTCCTCATTATTTTAAATTTTTAATCGATTCTTTAAATTCTCTGTATAGGCTTATGTACTTGTGCACTCAGCTGATGATCTCTTTTGATTTGCAGAACATGATCACTGGAGCTGCCCAAATGGATGGTGGTATTCTGGTTGTATCTGCCCCTGATGGACCCATGCCACAGACAAAGGAACATATTTTGCTTGCGCGGCAGGTGTGTGATTATATTTAGCAACCTGTAATACAATTTTAACTTGTATGTTTAGTCTTAGACACTGTGATGGTACATTTATGTTTATACAATCCTTTCTGTTACATTATATAGGTTGGTGTGCCTCAACTTGTGTGTTTCCTAAATAAAGTTGATGTCGTTGATGATCCAGAGTTACTGGAACTTGTGGAAATGGAGCTCCGTGGTAAGGTGGCTTTTGAGTTAACTTTGTTAATGCATATCTATTGTTTGATTAGATGATATTATAACTGCACTTAAGAATGTTTCACTTGAGCTTATAATTGTGGCAGAGCTTCTTAACTTCTACAAGTTTCCTGGGGATGAAATCCCTATCATCCGAGGTTCAGCTTTGTCTGCCTTACAGGGTACAAGTGAAGAAATAGGAAGAAAGGCAATTTTAAAATTAATGGATGCTGTAGATGAGTACATTCCTGACCCCGTACGCCAACTTGACAAGCCTTTTCTAATGCCAATTGAAGATGTTTTCTCAATTCAGGTAACTGGGCATGTATTTGGTATTTTTGTTTCAAGCAAGAAACCATATTGCTGCAAAGAGTAACTTTTTTAAAAAATATATTCTTTCGTCATTACTTAGTTTTGCCTTCATTGGTTTTAGTCATTCCAAATTCCTTGAAAGTAGTATTTTGACAATGGTGTGGAATAATTTCTTTCAATGTATTTATAAGCATTTTCTCAATATGACAAATAAGTTATTTGCTACAATAATGCTGTTGCTGCTATTATGTTATTTTTATTATTTGATTAAATCAATTGTCTTGAGTTTTACCATGAAAATTAGGTAAGCAGGTGCATGCTATGTCTATTATTTTGTTTTACTATGAAAATTTAGTTATTTTGTTTAAATTTGTTGGAATGATTTGCACTTCATCGTGTCTTCTTTAGTTCTTTTTGGCATTCCTATTAAATTATTTTTATTTGCAAGAGAGAGCTTTTTCCTCAAAGCTTACTGTCCAATACAGCTTCACTTATTCTTCTGTTTGTGTTTTAAAGGGACGTGGAACTGTTGCCACTGGCCGTATTGAACAAGGGACAATTAAAGTTGGTGAAGAAGTTGAGGTTTTAGGGTTGATGCAGGTGAATCTATAAACCAAATTTTGGCTATTTTATTGTCCCTCGTGAATTCTGAGCCTGATGATTTTTTTAGCAACCCGTGTGATGATTAAAGTAATCAGCAATAAGAGCTGTTATTGTTTTATCTCGTAATAATCTGTGTAAAGGTCCTCCTGTGATGTTTGTAGTTAAACTTCATGTTAAGAATAGTTGACAACCTAACATTGATTTTTCCATTGCAGGGTGGTCCTTTAAAATCTACTGTGACTGGTGTTGAGATGTTCAAGAAAATCTTGGATTTTGGACAAGTGAGTAACCGATTTTAAACAAATTATAAGTTACTAAGGCTGTTGTATCACACTCAGCTGGTATTGAACTATTGAAAGCTTTTATGTTTGACTAGGCTGGTGACAATGTGGGTCTTCTTCTACGTGGCTTAAAACGAGAAGATATTCAGCGGGGACAGGTATGTGGTCCATCAAGTCACAAAGTTATTTGCCGGAACCTGTAGCTATCATAGACAAACCTAATCTTGTAAAAGAATTATTAACTTTATTTATGACTTGAAAGAAATTGAGTGGTTTATTATGTGTTTTGGAAGAAAACCCATTTCAAGTCATCCAACATTTATTTTCAGTTACAGTATCTGGGATCAATCTTCTATGTTAATAATATGGACCAGCTTCTTTTGAGCTGCAGTAAAATACGCAAAAACATTTCTTTGGTATGTTTTTGATTGGTGATGCCTGATGCATTAAAGCCATGAAATGATCAGCTGCTTGGTGTTGCAAATTTCTATTAAAAATATGTGATGAAACTGAGGCTCTGTTTTGGCAACAAATATGAGGATGAATCATAAGAGGATATACCTCACTACTTTTCTTGTATCGCGTAGGTAATTGCTAAACCTGGTACCGTGAAAACATACAAGAGGTTTGAGGCGGAGATATATGTCCTTACAAAGGATGAAGGTGGACGTCATACTGCTTTTTTCTCAAACTACATGCCTCAGTTTTACATGAGGACTGCAGATATCACTGGTAAGGTAGAGTTGCCAGAAAATGTTAAGATGGTTATGCCTGGGGATAACGTGACTGCTGTTTTTGAGCTGATTTCAGCAGTTCCTCTCGAAGCAGGTGTGTTTAACTTGTTGAGACCATTTTTAAGACACTTTAAGAGATATTGCAATTGCACGAGCCTTTTTACATTTATGTATAATCTTTCACAGGCATAAAGGCCTTTTCCATGAGTATTTAGTTAACCAATATTACCTCTAGAAGCATCATAAGTTTTATTTTTGATTTTTTTATATATATTTATCGTCGTGACATTATCTTTTGTTGTTTGAATGAATACCACTAGGAAACTACTTTTCTGCTCGAAAATAAGTATAGATATTTTTGTGCTTACATTGTCTGATTTCCTTGGTAGCTGCTGCTTTTATTATGTACTTTGTGAAGATTTTGTGCTAATCTTTTGTAAATTTTGGTTTTCCCCACATATATATATATATTAAATATATATGCCATGCATGGAAATTTATATGGTGGAGATATGTGTAAAGTGGTGACTCTACAGAAAATTTATAGCCACCCTCTCCCCCCAATGTGGAAAAGGAGAAAATAACAATAATAAGAATAGGAAGAAGAAAAAAAAGAAAATTCGTGCAGCTATTGTTCTTGAGTAGTTTTTTTCTAGTGTTTCTTTGTCTCATTTCTTGGATTTTGATGTGAAACTGTCTTATTTATAACATATTTTGTAGTTTGTTTTTCCTTGATAGATTTTTGTTGGGGCAAGAATCAGAAAACAGGAGGGTCTAAACTCTAAATTTGTTGCTTGTTATCTATCTGGCAGGACAAAGATTTGCCTTGAGAGAGGGAGGTAGAACGGTTGGTGCAGGGGTAGTTTCGAAAGTACTGACCTGAGATATACCACTAGCGGTTCTCTTGGGCTTTTTCTGCCTGGTGGGTTCAAAGGGGTCGTATCGCAATCTGGAGCTCTGTATCTTGGAAATTCATTTCTTTGTTAATTGCAAGCATAGGTGACATTTGGTGCGAGATCTGCTCTTGGCATTATTGAATGAATAGAGACTACTGGCACTGAAATTGAACATATTTTAAAGAAAACTCACCTTGGGCGTTCCTTTGTAATTCATAAATAAATATTTTTCTTGCTAAGCAGTACCCATGCTGGACTAATAACCTAATGCGACTAGTGGAGGGTTGTGAACATCAGGCTGACAATTTTTTGTTGAAATTAATTGTTTTTTTGTCCATACATTGTTTTATATGTTTTCTAGCTCTTCTTTGTCCATACATTATTTTATTGAACAAATAGATACATTCATAGTGGCAATCCGTTGGTTCTCACTTGTGGTATGGTGTCAAAATGGCTGAAATCACTTGAAGACCTACATAGTTTCTTTTAGGTCATTACTTAGCAACTTCGATTTAAATGTGTTGGCTGTCTACAATTAATGTAAATTCATTCTCAATCTAAAGTCATGTAAAGTCATATTTGGGTTAGGACAGGTGTCAAAAAATTAAATTTGAATTCTACTTATACATGAAGATATTTTGATTGAAATTGCCTTTGCTTTGTGGACATGAATGATAGTTAGGTCATACATGGCCTTTTATTACTTCAATGAAATTTCCAATAATTATTGTGCAAGAAGGATTTAAGAGGGAACAACGCAATTAAAATGTTTTCATTATGGTTGGTCGTGGTTAAGGCAAGTTCTGAAGACATTCAGATAAAGATGCAATAGTCTCACAAAACTCATGTTTGGGCCCAACTCTCTCTATAAGTTACTAGAATACAACTACAAAACTCTCTCTAGGTCACACCTGTTTGATTCGTTTACATTATATTGGATATTTTGATATTAAGTAAAATGTAACAAACGCTGCCAAACATGTTACAAAATAGTTGCCAAACAAGTCCAATATTTTTTTAACTTTATATATTTATATTTATATATACACAAATAAATTAAAAATAAGATCCAATATATCTAAGAGCAATGTTACACGTCATGAAAATATTTCATGAATTTTTATCTTGAATGATGTGTCAATTAAATGGTGAGTTAGTATTGGTGGGATTCCCCCCATACATGGAATCCCAATGATATTATCACCTGTCACATCATTCATGATGCCAATTCATAATAAAATTTCATGACATTTAGCATTTCCCTATATCTAAAATGGGGGCGGGGGGGGGGGGGAAGTTTTTTGTTTCACAAGTCGGCCAAAAAATCCACCTCTATAAATGCATTTCAATTAGAAAAAAGAAAAACCTGCTCAAAATTTAGTTGACTGGTGATCAGATAGATCCTTAACTGGTGAGCTTGAGGGATGGTTTCTGGTTTGTTTCAAAGTCCAGTTTTCATTTTCCCATTTCGACTTCCTCAATAATCAACAACTTTCGACATCCCCTCGAGCCTACTGAACTTGAACTTGAACTTAATCCATGGATCACGACTCAACTTAAAGAGAACAATTACAATAGCACCCATATTCCCCCCTTTAAAATTTTTGCAGATTCACAAAATCCAATTTTATTACCATCATAATAAAATACTCACATAGCTCTATGATTGCCATTGTAATTAAAATCGCAGCTCCAAGAAAAACTTCATTCATACTTCTATCTAGTTTGCTCATCATTTCCTCTTCTTCCCAACCTAATTTCCTCGAATTCTTGCTGATATAGGTAACTGTCTTTCTAAGCTCACTTACTGCCCAAGATAGCCAAAACAATCCAAACCCAAAGATGGTTTTGAAAGACCAGAAAGCAACCCCCCTCCCACGTGCTAATTTAATAATGACAGAGAGGAGACAAGCAAGACCAGCCCCGGCAATTCTGGCGGAGAACTGATTCAGGAGCTGAGGTAGTTTGGAACCAGATTTCTTCAGCAGAAGAATAGCTGTTTTCGGATCACGCTTCTTTTCCATCATTATGGATAGAAGACTTTCACATGTGTCTGAGAAGCTCTTATAGTGAACATCTCTCTCTGCACCTGCTTTCTCATTGGTCTTCTTTTGTGATCGTGGCTTCAGTTTGATTTTCTCAGCACTGCAAAAAAGGTGTTCACATCAGGCTAGAAATTTCTTCCAATTGTAAGAATAAATGAAGCATATAAATAGATCCTTGAAATGTGACACTTATGAGGGAACCTAAACAAATGGCCGAGTCAATGTTGAAACACAACATAACATTATATATGTAGAGTGGCCACTCAAAAACAATCCATACATGGGCCGCCCATAGCCGAAAAAAGGAAAAGAAAAAAAATCAGTGGTAAGAGAATCACAACTTCCTTGATCCATTGCCTGAAATATATATTTGGTGTATGACAGGGAAATTAGAAAACCAAGCATAATCATTCTCCATGATTGTGATAAATATGTCTTATCTCTTTGTATCTTTTCTACTTTCACCTTTGGAATCTTAGCCTAAAAGAGTATCCAGTATCATTTTCAATAAAATATGCAGCACCTAAATGACATTTACTGTTTTAAGTTTTTCTTGTAATCACTTCTCAAACTATGGCTTAGGCAAAAAATAGAATTATGGGGTGTTTTAAGAAGATAAAAATGGGATTCGCAACACGAATGACTTCTAAAACAATCCGGAGCTGTTCGGTAAATTTTGCCACTATCCTAGAATGATAAAGGATGGATGCCTCTTTTTCAACTCTTATCTAGTTACTATACATGATGTTCCATTAACAAATAAAAGACATCAATATATAGGAGAGTTCATGATAGGGAGCTCCTCGTGCATGGTCATGCAGAACCTAGTTAATAGTAGATCATACTATGCATGAGGAGCCAGCAACCATTGTAATTAAGCTATAAATGACTGAGCATACACAAAAGACTTTTAAACACTATCTCAAATATCCTAGACCTTTCCCGCTTTTCCCTTTCTTGGGGACATTCTTTTGGTGATATACTGATATTGGCAAATTTTGCTTTCAACACTGAGGCATATAAGGTAAATAACTAATACCTAACCCTAATTTATAAAGATAAAAGATATACAATTTGAAATCACTTATGTTAAGCTTGTCGCTGGCTAGTCCCTCCCAAGTTGGTCAAGCAACCATATTATCATCAGCATGTCAAAATTACAAAAATTATCAAAGCTTACCAACCATCCAGTCAAACAGTTTGAAATCAAAAAAGGAATCTCTAATTATATCCAGCAGTCCAAATTTGCAAACCCCAATCCCACCCCCCAACCATATTATCCCAACCCAATTACATAAACATTTAGTCAGTTTATATATTAGCCCAACCCAATTAAATGACATATTTAGTTAGTTATTTAAGCCCAACCCAATAGCAACCTCTTCTAATATAATAATTGTCCAAAATAATATGATATATATATATAATCCTGGCTCCGCTCCTGATTATATCATCTACAATGGTTCCCTAATTGATGTATTGGCCAATGACAGCTGACTCAGAACAATGGAAAGTTAAAAATTAATTTTTTCTTGAAGACTGTAGATACCTCTTCAGAGGAGCAACTCTCACAATTTCAAGATTCAAAGAAGTCGTGTCCATATTAGCACTTGGTTCACCGCTATCCATCCTGTTTGTTAAAATGATTGCAGGGTGAGTTGCTTTAAGAAAAATATTATGCATAATGAATAAATAAAATAAAAATCTAAAATCTTTATAAAACAAGAAAAGACAGCTGCAACAGTCAATATTAATGAAAGATGGTAAGAGATTATGTCAAGGAATTATAATGTTACAGGGTGAACAATAGACACCAAATTAATTGTACCTTAAAACTTTTTTTTTAGAAAAATAAAACAAAAACCAAATTATGCAACAGATCAGGGATTTCACTAGAGTATCCCATAGCTTCTATCTATGTTTTTGGAATGAAAATGGACACATGTAGTCAAAAAGAAAATTTAGCAGGGGGAGAGAAAGTAGGAATATCCTAAAGGATAAAATGAGAGTAATCAACATAATTTAAAAATGATAAGTGAACAATAAAAAAGTAAATGGAACACTTAAAAAGACGGGAAATAATAGATTTGTACAACATGATAAAAAATCTAGAGTATAAGAAAACTTTAAAAAATGTAGGAATCGAATGGTTAACAAACTTTTTAAACAAAATTTTGAAAGAGAACACAATGCCAAATAGATGTAGGAAAAGCATTATAATGCCAGATCATATAAGGGAGACGTCAAAAGTGTCAGACACATATCCCAACAATGGGTCCAAGCACTGTGTGTCAGACACAGGTATTTCATCTACTTTTGAAGAGTCCCATGGCATATAGGCCTCAACATCATGAAGCCAAGAACTATAGACACGAGTACATGGCTGTTGATGCATATCAATTCTCAATGCTTGAAGCAACATCAAGTTGGAGAGTGTGAATAAATCTAGTCCACCTCGTTCTGCTTCACTTAATCTGGACATAAAGAACTGCAAGATCTTTTCATGCTTATACATTGTTCAGCAATCCCGATGCTGAAGAGTATTGAGTTGAGGTGAGTGTCTATGGCCGAAATAAGTAAGGATACAAGATTACTTGAGCTTGTGCAACTAAAGAGAGTGTATGAAGCATAAGACAGTATGCACAAACGGCAATGGAAATCTCAATGAAACTTTAGCTGAATTTCATAAAATGATCTCATGCATGTTGCAAAATGGGCTCAACGATACAAGCTAAATAAAATTCAATGGACAAGATTTCATAATTTCATTACATTTAGTCTTCAAATGTACCCTTTACTTGCAACAACACATTTTCAAATAATTACTGATCTTTAATCGTTAAATGCAACAAAAAAACAGAAACTAGTGAGCTGCGAACCTTGAAAATTTATTAGTCTGCCTTGTTATACTTGAGTCAATTCTGACAAAATGGTTAGTCTCTGACAAGCAACTTAAGTGTTTCCTTGGCTCCTCACTCTGATGCAGCCTAAGATTAGGGGAGCCTGACCTTATTAACTATAACCAAGAAAACCAATAAACCAATAAAACAGTTAATAATCTCTAACATTATATAATCCAATGGCAGAGTTACAAGCATATAAAGTTAATAAAGTAACTAGAACTAAAAAAAAAAATATGGCTATACAAATTAAGAAAGAGAACAAAATTGATATAAAAAGAAGAATGATGGTACAGAACTACAACCCTGCAAAGAATTATAGAAAGAATCTGACCAATCCCTAAATCATGGTGCTTAATAAACAAAGTTATATATAAAATGTAATAAAGAATCAGTATTTTCATATACATAAATGTAAAAACGTATCACTGCAATAGGAAGTACGAGTAACACCTGTGGGAAGAGGTCACGAATAATAAGGAGATTAAAAATATATATATACAGAACCCACCTTTAATGTAAGGAAAATGTATCGTAATGTAACATGAATATTTTAAGAAAATGTAAACAATCTGAACCCTTAATGGTAACCCTGATTGACAGACAGACTAACAATTTTAGCAGAAACATTTATCATCAAAAACTAATGCATAGATTTCTGTCAATTGGTACCAAAACCTATAGGCATTGACCGCTTAACACTTGGATTTAACACAAGTGCAAAATGTTTGACCTTTAACAGAAGAAGCAAACCAATGAAAGCACTATTTCTTCAACCTTCAATGAACACTGGAAAAAAGTTATAGCAAAAAAAAAAAAAAATCAAACTAGAAAACGAAACCCAAAGCGAAAGACTAGTAAACGTACACAATAAACACGCAGACCAACATATACTTTAGTTCACAATTCTGAGAACTTCAATTACCAAATAAAACCCGATTAAAACTACAACAAATCTCAGCAAGCCAATTCAAAAACACCCAATAAAATCAGTAATAAACACGCAAACGCATCAGTAATTTACCTTTGAGAGCAGCCTGCACATGCCTTGTTCCTGGTGGAAAACGAGCCCAGAAGGGTACCCATGGGAAGCCATCAAACAGAGCTCGACAATATATCTCAGAGAAAACAAGTTTCTGATACCAAATCTCTCCTTCTATATGGGTCAGATTTAAATAAAATTTAGGGTTTCGAGTGGCAGCATAAATTGGTATTTACGTGATCAAATTGGGGTTTGTAGAGAGAGAAACCTTTCCCGTGGCAAAAAGAATCCCAACTGAATACCAACTCCAGTTGGGATTCTGAATCCAGAACCAGCGGGTGACTCGTTCTTGTCCCACTCTTTCGGGAACTAGGTAAATTCCCAATGCGTGGTCCTCTACCGTAATACTTTACATCTGCTTTTGTCGGACAATCTTGACCGTCTAAGTACTAGAACAATATGTAATTTTCTGTGGGTCCTGATGATAATGAACTGCAAGCTGCGTTTCCCATACTGAAACACGATGTTCTATTTAGTGGGCTGACATAATTAATTTCAGCCTACAATATAAATATGTGGGACCAATACTATTGATGGGAGACGCTATGGTATGACTGGTCCACCGTCAACACTGCTCCACCATAATCGTATATGATGATCTTTCGGGGTGTGCGCAATTTCAAAAGTAATAGAATTATTAATTCGCCATTCGAACACGATTTTAAAAACTATGAAATCGGGTTCAAACCAAACTAATCCGTTAATTTTGTATACATATGTTATATTATTTTATTATATACTTAAGTATACATATATGAATAATTTCTCCTCTTAATAAAATTGGGGGTGTGTTAATATGGTCCTAATTTATATATCTTGAAGTTTGAAACACTTCTTATTTGAATGAGAGATAATATAAGGTTTAGATGAGCATTAATGACTTACAAACTACACAATTTTGTAATAATACAATGAATTTGGAGAACGAACCAATGAGCATATATTTTATTTCTATATATATAGTATATATTACTTAATATATACATGTAGCTAATATATAATTGAGACGCAGCTAGACTAACTAAGGCTTAGCACACAATCTTTCATTTTGTAATAAACTCTTTTAATGCTTGTTTGGTTTTTTACCATATTGGTTTTTGATCAAATATAAACGAAGCAAGGAAAAAAATTTCAAGTGGAACCGAACCATACCAAATTGGTTCCTCATGCTCTAGTTTGGTCCAATTCCATTGTTCGGACATGATTTCATTGATTTGGTCCAAACGGAACACTGTCCACCTCTATGATTCTTTCTACCTCTCACCATGTTTTTAAAATGATCCAATTATGACTTTTTAAAAATTAACATGAATATTTTTTTTTTTTTTTTTGGGTAACATGTGTTATATTATTTGATAAGTAACATTTTTTTGTAATATTCTTTTATTGTGTCAATTATTAGAATATAAGATATAAATACATAATATGTCTGTGTATATGTGGTATATAAAAATTGTGAGTAATATTATTACTAAAAGAATATTATTACCAAGTCCAATCATGAAAGGCCGGTTTCGATTCTGCTTCGAACCATAGTTCTGGAACTTAGGGTTATACCTTATTGATAAGCATTGAAATATTCCCATTCAATGTTATATTCATTAATCGGAACTAAATTGTTATGTAACGATTTCTTAATTTTGAAAACGGAACTAGGACCCATTCTCTGTGCACCCCTAACTATTACCAATTGAAGAAAAATCATTGTATCCTAGACGACAATCGCTAAAAGTCCGATCAACACCAAGCGAGACAAATATTGTCTTAAAGTTGTAATCAAATATCTTTCTATGCTAAACAGGCAAAGCAAAATATAATTATAGTTAGAAACATAAACAAAATTAAAAAGTTAAATAAAATAGACAATTATAAATCAGCTTACAGAATGATTGAATAATGAATTAAATTGAATCCGAGTCTTGTGTAAACACAATTTCTTTAAGACAAATTTGTTCTCTTTTAGTGCTAAAGGATGACCATTTGTCTCCCAAGATATAATGGATTTACGATTGTAAAGATGCAACACTTCAATCTCTAGAATCCTTCGAACATAACGTGTACAGTACTCGAACTATATATATATATATGCAAAAGTAAATGATATGAAATTATTTCTGTATTTAATGTTATGCATGACTGGAGCCAATGGTGATTAGTTGATTTTTTCCGAAACAGACATGTTTGTTCTTGAAGAATCATAATTCTTCCAAAATAGTCATGACTATTCTTCAGACAACCACCACTTAAGGCCATATTTGGTTGGAGGATTTTAATAATCAATTTCTCATTCAATAATTAACGATTTTTGACAAATTCGTCCAACAAAAGTTATATAATCTAATTCTAGTCTCGATCTAAATACAAGTTCTATATTTATTAGTTAAATAATTTTTTTTATGATTAGATAATTTGATTATTGCATATTTTATATTTGATTACTTTACATATATATATATATATATATATATATATATATATATATATATATATATATTCATTTGTCACATTAAACACTAGCATATTCAAACATCATATTTGTTAACAAATTTGTCTCCCATACTTCATTAATTATAATATAACCTCTTTTTGTTCCTCAGCTTTTAAATTTAACTTCAATAAACAATCTTTTATTTGGACTTCCGTTCTTTTTTATTTCAAATTTATTGATTTATCCGAACATAACCTTATGCATAAAAGGATAGGGGAGTCAATGATTATCTTTTATTGACTACGGTTTCCAACCTTTTACTTTAAAAAGTTGAGGAGATACCACAAAATTACAATATTTGAAGATGATATCATTAGATTGACCTAATATTATTCTTGTATCTCGTATAATACTATTTGGAAGAAAATGAGTAAGCCACTGATGATCTTTGAGTCAGTTCTACATTCTACTTCCAAAACCCGTTTTTACCTCGTGTAATATCCCATAAAAGGATGAGATGGGACTACAATGAATGATCAATCACATTCTAATGTTTGGTTAAACAAGGTATTTATCAAGATTTTAGGATAATAGAATTGAATAAATACAAGGAATTAATAGATTGGACAGAGAAAAATGATGTAATGGAAGAGAGTTGACAAACAACTCGCAAAGCAAAATCTACTGTGTTTATTGATAGGGAAACATAATATGAATATCAGAAAAAAAATAACTCTAAGATATTTATTATGTAGTATCCCGACTAATAAAGCCTCTCATTTTTCTTTGATAATAAGATTTAATAATACATCATTGTCCAGGGGTAATATATTCCTGTACCCCCAAGTACACAATACTCGTGAAGAGGAATTTTTTTTTAATATCAAAGACCAATGAAGACTCTCATGAATCTTGGGGGATTTTTGGTGAATCTTTTCTATCATTGCGTAATGCATGTGTGGTGGATAGATGTTAGAGGGGCCAACTTGTTCCACATCGATCCGAATGGAGAAGTACTTGGACATATAAGGGTGGATATGCATCACTACTTAATAAATTAGGTTTTTGGGGTAGAGGATAAACGTTCGACCCGTTACATTTGATATCAGAGCCAAATCCAGTTCTCGGTTGATGTCACATCAAGCGCTAAATCTTGGGGGATTTTTGGTGAATATTTTCTATCATTGCGTAATGCATGTGTGGTGGATAGATGTTAGAAGGGCCAACTTGTTCCATATCGATCCGAATGGAGAAGTTCTTGGACATATAAGGGTGGATATGCATCACTACTTAATAAATTGGGTTTTTGGGGTAAAGGGTAAACGTTCGACCCGTTACATTTGGTATCAGAGCCAAATTCAGTTCTCAATTTGATGTCACATCAAGCGCTAGGCCCGGAAGTGTCCGGGTGTGCACACCTGGATAGGCAGGTTATAAAGGGTTGAATTTCATAAAATTCTCAAATTTTACACACCATACTTGAATCTGAATTTTAAAGATTATAAATAAGACCTGTTAGATCATGCAATGACTTAGTCAAATATCAGTTGAGAGAATCAAGGGAGAAGTTGAAGAAATCAGATCAGGTTGACAACAGTGCAACAAACAAACCACCTCCAGATTTTTCCTATTCTGTTTTGATTAAAACAATAGATTAATGTTAGCTGTAAATTATTTATTTGTACTCCTTAATTTTTTATAGTTTGTTATATGTAATACTCTATAAATACGTTGAATGAAAAGCAAATGGCAATTAAGCCAACCAGTTCAAACACTTCCAGTCTTTCCTATTTTCCTCTTTTTATTTTTCTTACATGGTATCAAAGCAATCAAGGGCACACGCTTGATCCTGATACACGCTTCCGCTTTCCAAACAATGGCCTCTAACTCAAATGACCATGCCCAACTTTCCTAACCTACTGTTCAAGCCAATGCCCAACCTGTTTCCCAAAAATTGGTTGGCCCTAACTATTTGCCTTGGAGCCTCCAATTCATGGTCTTTCTCAGGAGTCATGATCTTGTGGATGGAAATGTATCTCCTCTATCAACAACTCTTTCCGATGGGACCACTAACCCAACTTATACAATGTGGTTAGAGAAAGACACTTGTGTTCTAAGTTGGCTATTAGCTTCTATTACAGAGAAGCTAGTCTCTACTGTTTATGGAATAAAGACCTCAAGACAAGTGTGGGATGCTCTTCACACTCGATTTTAATCTACTTCAAGGTCTAGGATTGTTCTGTTAAAAAGACAACTTCAGACCATCACTCAAGGTACTCGGTCTTATAGTGAATTTATGGAGGAAACCAAAATTTTGGTTGACTAGCGGCTGCAGGGAAGGCTACAGATAATCAAGACCTGATTAGCTTTCTCTTGGGAGGACTTCGGCCAGTTTTTACTCCCTTCATCACCTTATTCAATTTCGCCTGTCGAAACAAAGATTTGTCATTCGATGACTTCTAGGTTGAACTCTTAAGCTTTGAGACTCTCATTGATGCACAAAATAACTCAGCCCCTGATGAACATTATGCCTTTGTAGCAAACCATAAAGGGAAACCACCATTTATCTCAAGGAAGCCAAAGCAACAAATGATGACTCCAAAGCCACAACTGCCGCAATCATCTTTCAATCCAAATAAAGGCAATTAGTTTCCTCCTACTACACGAACCAATTACAGGCCAACCTGTCAAATTTGTGGTAAGAGAGGACATATTGCCCTTGATTGCTATCATCGTTTTGACTTCTCTTTTCAGGGACGATTACCACCTGCTGACCTTGCTGCAATGGCTGCTGAAACCAATAATTCCTATGACCAGAATGTCTGGTATGCGGATAGTGGAGCCAATGCTTATATCACCGCCAATGTAGCAAATTTAACAAACCAAGCGTCTTACGAGGGTGATGATACTGTCCAAGTTGGCAATGGCTCAGGTTTGGTTATCAAAAATACTGGAAATTCAACTCTACACTTTGATCATGCCTCTTTCACACTCAAAAATATTATTCATTGTCCAAATGCCTCTGCGAATCTTTTATCCATTAATCAGTTATGCTTAGACAATGATTATTATTTTGTGCTACCTAGTACTGATTTTTGTGTGAATGACAATAAGATGGATCGCATCCTGCTTCAAGGTCTGGTTGAAAATGGACTTTATCCATTTGCTAGACACAAGAGCTCATCAAATAAAATGCGTTGCTTCACTGCAAAACTAGGAATAAAAACATCTTTGGAAAATTGGCATAATCGTTTTGGGCATCCTGCCAAGTCCACCTTAAATAGTTTGTGCAATTACTTGCCTCTTTCTGAATCCTTGAATAAATTAGATTTCTGCCATTCTTGTCAACTAGGAAAAGCTACTAAACTACCTTTTGTTGATTCTACCCGAAACACTACAAAGCCTTTGCAGTTTGTTCACATCGACGTCTGGGTATCTCCAATAATTTCAATTGGTGGTTGTCACTACTATGTTATTTTTGTCGATGATTTTAGTAGGTTTACATGGATGTATCCCATGCGCTTTAAGTCCGATGTCTTTATCATTTTTCAGCAATATAAAACTCTTGTGGAAAATTTGTTCTCTTCTAAAATTCAACAACTACAATCCGACAATGGAGGAGAATATCTTTCCAATGATTTCAATTATTTTTTAACAAAACATGGGATATACCATAGATTAACCTGGCCCGACACTTCTCAGCAAAATGAAATTGCCGAAAGAAAACATCGACACATTCAAGAAATTGGTTTAACATTATTAGCTAAAGCACAACTACCAAATAAATATTGGACTGATGCTTTTCTTACAATAGTTTTTCTCATCAATCAGCTTCCAACTAAAGTCCTCCATAATCTATCTCCTTACTTCATGCTTCATAACAGAATTTCATCCTATACTTCACTAAGAACATTTGGCTGTGCATGTTATCATTACTTGCGACCATATGAAAATAACAAGCTATCCTTTTGAAGCAAACAATGTCTCTTTCTCGGGTATGCAGCTCAACACAAGGGATATAGATGCTTAGATTTGGACTCTGGCCGAATTTATATTTCGAGACATGTAGTGTTTGATAGAACTCATTTCCATCTAAAGATAAATGCTGCATTTCACAAGACCAACAAAACACGATGTCGACAGGTTTGTTTCCTATCTCACATTCCATTCTACTCAATTTAATTCCAAGTTCAAATTCACTTGATCCTGATTGTGAAAACAATACCTCATCCAAACCATATACTACCTCAGCCTTGCATAATAATGATTCCGCAGCTTTACCTTTGTTTGAGAGCCCATCCAATATAGACACAATTTCCTCTCAAGAACATACCAATCCCGATCCACAAACACCTCATCTCGATTAACCAAAAAGACATATCATAACTCAGTCCAAAACAGGGAATTCAAAACCAAAAGAATTTCCTGGATTCAAAATATTTTATTCTACTCGTCATCTTTTTCCGTTGTTATACTAGTATTTTAGCAGAATCTGAGCCTACTTGCTATACACAAGTAGTGACAAGACTTGAGTGGAGACAAGTTATGGGATGTGGTCTCTCTGTCCAAAACCACACGGCAAACATGTAGTGAGGAATAAATGGGTATTCAAAATTAAAAGACACCCGGATGGTAGCATTGAGCGCTACAAAGCAAGGCTTGTGGCAAAGGTCTTCGATCAAAAATCAGGAATTGATTACTTTGATACTTCTCCCCGTAGTCAAACCAACTACTGTTAGATTGGTTTTATCTATTGCAGTTCAATTCCATTGGCCTATAAGACAATGTCTCCAATGCATTCTTACATGACATACTTGATGAAGAGGTGTATATGGAACAACCTCAAGGATTCATTGATGAGAGTCAACCTGATCTTGTGTGTC
Source organism: Cornus controversa (assembly GCA_026545225.1). Taxonomy (NCBI): domain Eukaryota; kingdom Viridiplantae; phylum Streptophyta; class Magnoliopsida; order Cornales; family Cornaceae; genus Cornus; species Cornus controversa. The sequence continues at coordinate 47,900,778 of CM048847.1, read as the reverse complement.
GGCATCATAAGTCTCTCTACGGCCTCAAACAAGCTCCAAGAGCTTGGTTTCGGAGGTTATCTCAACAATTATTAGAACTTGGCTTTGAGGAATCAAAAGTTGATTATTCATTATTTTCACTTTGCACTATCACATTAAAAAATTTGTGTTAGTATACGTAAATGACATTATCGTCACTAGATCAAGCAATTCTGCCATTATTTCTTCTATTGACAGCTTGAAAACAAAATTCCATATTAGAGATCTTGGACAATTAAGTTATTTTCTTGGAGTTGAAGCCCAATGTACCAATGAAGGCCTTCATCTTCGGCAAGCAAAATACATCTCAGATCTTCTTGAGAGCACCAAAATGCAAGAAGCAAAGCCACTTGCATGTCCAACACTTCGAGAATGAAGTTATCTTTGCATGATGGCACACTTCTATTGGGCCCTATTGAATACAGGCGTGTGGTAGGAGCATTGCAATATTGCACCATTTCACATCTTGGTATTTCATATGCAGTAAATCAGTTATGCCAATTTATGCATAATCCATGAGATATTCATTGGATGGCAATAAAAAGAGTGCTTCGATATTCAAAAGGTACAGTGGACTATGGATTTTTTTATGCACCATCTACGGTTGACATTCATGTTTTTTGTGACTCGGATTGGGCTGGTAACCCAGATGATCGAAGAAGCACAAGTGGATTCAGTATTTTTCTCAGGACAAATTTAATATCATGGTGTGCCAAGAAACAAGGAGTTGTCTCGCGTTCAAGCACGGAAGCAGAATACCGAAACATGACTTTAGCCACAACCGGAGCTTACTGGATCATAATGTTAATAAAGGAGTTCCAACTATATATTTCCTCGCCTCTAATTATCTGATGTGACAACATAGGAGCATTAGCATTAGTCTCAAATCCCGTCTTTCATGCTAGAACCAAACACGTGAAAATTGACTATCATTTCATTAGAGAAAAGTTAGTTAATAAAGATATTTTGGTTAAGCATATCTCAACAAAAGACCATTTAGCAGATATATTCACCAAAGGACAAACAGTAACTCGATTTCAATTTTTGAGGTCCAAACTCATGGTTCGTCAACTCCCTATTAGTTTGCAGGGGGTGTTATATCATGCAATGACTTAGTCAAATATCAGTTGAGAGAATCATGGGAGAAGTTGAAGAAATCAGATCAGGTTGACATCACTGCAACAAACAAACCACCTCCAAATTTTTCTCATTCTGTTTTGATTAAAACAATAGATTAATGTTAGCTTTAAATCATTTATTTGTACTCCTTAATTTTCTATAGTTTGTTACATATAATACTCTATAAATACATTGAATGAAAAGCAAATGGCAATTAAGCCAACCAGTTCAAACACTTCCAGTCTTTCTTATTTTCCTCTGTTTATTTTTCTTATAGACCAACAACCTAATCTTCATTAGGTGGTTATTAAATTATGTGTTTTTAATAGTATTACTAAATTGTCTCTCCGGATTAATTGTATATAAGATCTTTACCCCCAAGCTAAAATGAGGTGTCTTGCAAAGTTTTTAGTACTTTTAGGTGATTATATGCTAAAATTTTAAAATAGAAAATATGTGCAATTTTGTGTATATATATATACACTGGCGAAACCAGTGTGTGCCCACCTGAAATAAATTTTTTTTTTACTATTATATACATATTTTTTGTAAATTTTAAAAATGCCCCCCCCCCCTCAATTTTTATTTTACTCTAATAAATTAGTAATAGTAGAGATTCAAGAGAAGTTATTTGAATTTGAATTAGTAATGGTAAAGATACAATAATAAAACATGTATATATGGATATTTGAATTTTTTTTATATTTCAATAATTCATAACATTTTCGTCCTAGATCAAAACATAGTGAAAGTTATACTCAAATGAAAGTTCTCGAAATTCTCTATTCAATGGATTTCGTTTCATCAAAAGATTTTATGTATAGTGAGAGTTATGAGACTTGAAGTGAGATAAAGGAAGAAAAATATATATATACATTCACTTGTGTGTTATACGTTGAGAAATAGTGAAAAATGGGGTGTATTGTGTGTAATTATTTTCTTAAATTTGTTTTATATATTCTTTTTAAACTTGAAAATTGATAACTAATTGGCAAAAGTTGAGTCTAAATTGAGTATTTCGAAGTCGTCTTTTCAATAAAAATAGTTTTCGGAACAAATTCTAAGTGCATAGAGCCTACTTATTTAAATCTTGAGAAAAATGAATTTCTTTTATTTGAAGGAAAAAAAATAATTTGACCAAGTTTCAAGGCCATTGACAATTGAGTTTCGACTTTTAATTTAATTCTTTTTATCACACCAGGTTTGGAAATCTGGGGCGTGACAACGTGGTATCAAAGCGTAGTTATACCTTTTAATTTCTGAAGAAAAAAAAACCCTCCAAGGTTAACAATAGCTCATTCTCTCTCTCCATTCGTGATTTCACTCCAGCCCACTTTATGACTGCGCTATAGCTTCCTTTCTGAGTTTGCGAATGAGAGATAGAGAAAGCAAATCAACCTTCTCTAATTCTGTTTCTCTATCACCAACTCATTGCAAGTTTGATTATTCGTTTCTTTTGCAGTAAAATACATTTATTTTTCATAGAATATGAAAATCCTAAATGACTATATGTAAATCTTTCTTTACATTAAATTTTTTTTAAGCTTTGATACTTTAACTTTCTGAGGATTCTATTTCTAATTTTCTTTTAATAACATTAAATTACGTTGCCCTGTTCTATTATATTGGTTTTTCGTTTTCTCGTTGATAATTATTATATCTAAAAAAGAAACAAAATTGACTAAATTCATTTTTTTAGGTAAATTAAGAGTCAGCACAAACCGTTTTTGTTGTGCAAATTTGTTAAACCTGCCAAATGGTTTGGACACAATAGATTAAGAATATTATACTCCTCATTGAAAAAATAGTAATTTTGTCGTTTTTTTAATTTTTTTTAGTCTTTTACGCGAAAAATTTATATTTGTCATTTTTTTTTCTCAACCAAAATATACTACGCTCCCCCCCCCCCTCCTCCCCCAACTTAAATCCTAGCTCCGCCCCTATATATATACACACACTTATGGTACATTGAGAAAAATGAATAATTTTGAAGTCAAAGAATTTGAGCTTAAATAGAAGACTTGTTAATGAAATTGGATTCAAAAAGTCCACAACTAGAAGCCATCATGAATCTCATATGTCCAAATCAATTCACGCATATTGTTAATACTTAGGTCTAATTTGCTGATTTGAAATTTATTCTATGCTTTTTAAATAATTGAATTCATTTATTTTAACCTTTTCAATCCAAATGGATCCTTTTATATATGTATATATGTTTTTAACTTTATCCACTATTTCAACTATACTTTGAACGAGTTAGGCAACTCATCTAATGTTAGAAAATTTTAACCTTTTCAATGAGACATGTTATTATGTTGCATTAATCTAATCATAAAAATACAACTTCTACAATTAATCTACCCATAAAAATACAACTTCTGAACTGAGAGATCAAAAATTTGTTGAACAACAAAAATATGAGCTTGACATAGAGATTCTTTGGTTTATGTCTTTATGCCTTATGTTTATTGTTCTATCGAGATAGATTTATTATTTTTATTGTGAATTTTCAATGAAACGTCACAATTTTTTTTATTATATTTGACTAAAGTCAAAAGTCTCTCTCATGCATCATCGAAAGCAGTGAAATTACTTAAAGACCCCTCCCTTTGACAGTTGTCACATAGTTACGGCGGGTCAGTGAATGTTTACATTGCGTGAGCAAACACAGGTTCACACTTCCACACCTCTCACCAATAATTCACTGTCGGAACAGCGCTTATTTATACCCCACCATTAACGATCATTTCCTGTCTCTTCTCTCTCTCTCTCTCTCTCTCTAAAAGTCATTCTATTTATATTTTCTACCGTTAAAACTCTCTATATCGTCGTCTCTTTCTCTGCCCGAAACCCTAGAAATTCATATTCCAGAATTAGCAGAACCTTCGTTAGCAGAAACCCTAGATTTTTTCTCAACGGAACCATTCATTTCGCAGATAAAGTATCGGAACCATTTCATTTCGCAGAGAAAGCATCGCTCAAAGCCCTAATTCGAAGTCCAAACCAGTCCAATTCGTTTCATTTTTGCTTATGAATCCTAGATCTGATCGCAATTGATATTTTTCATTCGATTTATTCAATTCAAAGCACCATCCAATTTAAATTCCGAATTGGTGTGGACAATTCTGGGAATTATAGAGCGTTAGATTCGTTGATTGTGTATGGGCATGGGAAGGGTTTACAGAGAAACCTCCAAGCCCTCATCTTCTTCGTCACCTCCAGCACCCCAGGTCACGACTTCGACGTCAGTCATCGAAACTGTGAATGGTTCGCATGATTTCAAGATCAATGGGTACTCGCTTTCGAAGGGGATGGGGATTGGGAAGTACATAGCGTCTGAAACGTTCATGGTCGGTGGCTACGGGTGGGCTATCTACTTCTACCCGGATGGGAAGAGCGTGGAGGACAATTCGACGTACGTGTCCCTCTTCATCGCCCTCGCAAGTGAGGGTACGGATGTAAGGGCGCTTTTTGAATTGACGCTTTTGGACCAGAGTGGGAAGGAGAGGCATAAGGTGCATAGCCATTTTGGAAGGGCGTTGGAGAGTGGCCCTTACACGCTAAAATACCGTGGAAGCATGTGGTAAGTTTCAGGGCTTTGGGGGTTCTCAAATTAGGAGAGCTTGCAATGATTTTTTGCTTTTCCTGCTTGGTCGCTTATTGCATTTTGGTTGGTCTCTGTTGTTTGATGTATTAATTTTGTTTTCCCAGATATCATTGTTAGTGTAATAACTTCACTACTCATTTACATCGCTATAGAGATGTTATTAAAAAACAAAAAACAAAACATGAAAATTGACAAATAATTCAATATATGGACCATTTGGTCATGCACAATTGATTACAGATTGAATTTTGGACAGTAATTTTAAAGCTATTCCGAAATGTTCAGATCAAATATGGTAAATGATGCAGTCACAAAATCTTAATTTTTCTGCAATCAGCTTTATGATTTTTAGAAACTTTCCATATTCTAAATTTTCCTGATTGTTATGGAAATTTCTGATTTTTAGTAATTTTCTTGTTTTAGTTTTAATTTATATTTGGTACTTGTCTAATCTATGGCATAGATTGGGGAGGACGAAACTCTATATAAGGGGGTTCGATAATTTTTGTTGAAGAGATAATTTACAGCAACTTATAGTTTGCTTTCAATTCTCCTTTCTCTTGCTTAATTCTTTTATTTCGTTTCAATATTGCTGTGACGACGATTTGATCGTCTCCTCTTGGTAAGGCGGCATCATTTGGTATCAGAGCTTTGGTTTTGGCTTTCCGACTGCCCAATCATGCCTCCACGACAACCACCGAGGAAATCGTAGGATGCACGCTCTAGCTGAACCCTTACCCCAACAACACGAAGACGAGATAGAGTTTTTGCAGAGACAAGTCGAGTTGTTGACTCGCCTATTGGGTCAACGTGTGTTAACAACAACTCACCGGTTAATGACAATATTTTGGTGGATGACAATGTGTCAAGTACTGAGGCTATCGCGAAATATCCATTCGTATTGCCATGGATCAACCAACGAGTGGACTGACTGTTGTTAGCCAACAAATATCAAATTCGATATTCTTGAGTTTTAAGAGAAGGACAACCTTGAAGAGGATTTTGTAAATCCTTTTTGCAGTAACATAGCACTCAAACCAACACCTATTCTATTTGATGAAAGGCTTTGGGATTGTGGCTTTAAGGTGAAAATTCCTGAATTTGTAGGAAATCTTAGTAGAGGAGATGGTGCAATCCCAGGGGTCGAGCCAAAATATGATGAGTCCACGGATGAAGAGGACGATGATATCCTATATGGTGATGTAGGAGACTTTTTGGTAATGCGATAGTTACTATTGCTTCCGGAACATGAGGTCGAAGAAGACTGATTGCGCACTAACATCTTTTAACACTGTATACTTTTTTTATTCTTCTTCTGATAAGTCATTTTTAACACACTATACCAATATATTCACAAATATATAACGCATATATGTGTATATATATGTATGAATTTTTCAAAGAAATTGAAGTATGAAATTTTTTGTTAGCATCTACTTATCAAATTTATAAGTGTGTGCACGATCTTGTGGTAATTAGGAGCTTATCTATGTAGTTGTTAATATCCATACCAAGTATACTAGAAAATTATTCTCTCAAATACCCCAATAACTGTCATACATGGATCCATGAAACTGACACAAAATTTATGCATATATGGTACTTCTAACTTCATGCAAAACTGTGGACCCAAAGATCTTTTAGAATATGGTATGCTTGTTTATGTGATTAGTTTGATTTTTTATTCTTCTTTGTTTAGTTGGGTAGACATGTTTATAGTGTAGGTGGTGTTTTAAGTGGAAGAAATTATTTATCTATATATATCAATGCTCTTGACTTGCATTCATAGACCCATGTCCCTTATAATTTCATGTAAAATTGTGTACCCAAGCATTTTTCTTGCAGCATGATATGCATGTATATTTGCTCGTTTTAGTTTTTCTTTGTTATAATGGCTAGACATGATTCTCTTGAGGTAAAAGATGGGTGTGGTCCATGTGTATTTGTTTAATCCATGGTTCCTCTGCACTTCAGAAAAGAAATAGAGTAATGTGATTGTGTAAGTTGGTAGAAACATGATTTTGGCCTCGTTGATCGAGTTCATGGTACAGAGTTCTATTATAATCCCGGGCCAGTTGTTACCAATGTCTGCTAGACATTTTTTCTTTCCGCCCTTTATGCAACCCTGTTATATTACACCTTGGGTGTATTTAACCTTGCCCTTCAGTTTGGTACAACATAATGAGTTTGATTCTTTGACGCTGCAGGGGTTATAAGCGGTTTTTTAGAAGAACTTCTTTAGAGACCTCAGACTACCTGCAAGATGATTGCCTTTCGGTTCATTGCAGTGTTGGTGTTGTTAGGTCACGCCCCGAGGGTCCTAAGGTATACCATATCCCAGTACCACCATCTGACATCGGTCAACATTTTGGGCAGCTTCTGGAAAGTGGAAAGGGAATTGATGTAAATTTTGAAGTGAATGAAGAAACCTTTGCTGCTCATAAGTTAGTGCTTGCAGCTCGCTCACCTGTGTTCAAGGCTCAACTTTTTGGTCCAATGAAGGATCAGAACACCCAGTGTGTAAAAATTGAAGACATAGAGGCACCAGTTTTTAAGGTTAAATACATTTTCCATGCATTTTGTTTATACATTTTTATCAATTATCCAAGTTGTGTGCATTCCTGTATGTCATGTATAGATGCTATCTATCGCTTGTGTAGATTTCCTTCACACCTTATCATGATTAGATGATATACACCCACTTACATATCAATCAGTCGTCTTCTGTAGGAGGGCCTTATTTTGTATGCTTTATTTTATCCTGGGTGCCGTTTAACTTGTATCATCTTTGAAAGGTAAGTTGTACTTGTGCAATCTTTTAGCGAACAGATAAGAATCACTTCTGATCCAGTATGAATTCACTTGTTTATAGGTCAACGTGGCTAACCTTTTGTGGTGGTTAGGTAGCCGTTTACCTGGCGCCTCAAGTGTAGCAATCTAGATTCTAGTAACTGCTAGACTGGGTTCTGTAGTTGTTATTCGATGGTGACCTTTCTGTAAGTTTTCGAGGGAAGTAGAAGTGTAGAGGATGTGAGTAGTGTAATCCTGGGTGAGAAAGAAAGAGATCTGGGTCCTGCTTTTTACCATGCCAAAACCTTCTTTTTATTTTTAAAAGTATACTGCTATGTTATTTGTTTCATACGGATGGGATGTTCTTCCCATATCTCCTACATTATAACTTTTCCAAGTCCCATCCTGCAATTCATGACACTGGAGAGGGGGAGGGATTCCAATACACTTAAGAGTTAATACCTCTTTAAACTAAATTAATATTATTAATTTTCTTCCTAAGAGTCACATCGTTTCATTTTCCCAGACATTTGGACACATCGTTTCATTTTCCCAACGGGCACAGACATTTGGATACATCGTTTCATTTTCCTAAAGGACACAGACATTTGACAACTTCAAGATAAATTGTTCAATAATTGGTTCTTCTTTAACACAAATTGGCTGTAATCCCTTTCTATCATATCAAATTGGCTTTTCCAGTTGAAACAAAAATTGAAGCGATATGGAGTTGAGAATACTGAGTATATGGCACCAGTTGAGGACAATAATAATGAGGGCTTTGCATTATCAGAGTCAGGGGCGGAGCAAGGAATATTCATTTGTGGGGTGGGGTGGGGTGGGGTGGGGACTAGTTAACTAAAATTAAATTTTAAAAATAAAATAATTGTAACAATTTTTTCTTTCAGTGCACTTTTCATGTATATTTTTAAGAGCATGTCTATAAATTATGTTGTAGCAAGGATTTCAATAATAATTATGGCACATGGTGTTAGAAAGCGAGTCTTCTTCGTTACAGGCGGGGTGACAAATAGTCCACATCCGCATATGTAGAATCAACCGTTGAATAAACCACAATTGACTGGCCACAATTGTTATCATTCATGGCACTTTCCTTCCTTAGAGGGGCCATCACTATTCTTAAGGTAAGGGGCGGGATCTGTTGACTAGGAGCTCAGCTCAAACTGTTGTGTTAGGTCGTTTGAACCAGTCGAAGTAGACAACTTTGCTTTTGGGAGTAGCCCCTTTCCTGTAGTAATGAGGAAGCCCGCGATGGTGGATAAGCAATCCAAACAAGGCAATTGCCCACTAATCCTCATCCGCTGTCCTGAGCGTCCACATACATTAGTAACGATGATCCTGTGACTGTTCTGTTACTTAAGTTTCGTATCTTGTCTTTTAATACTGCTGGGAGTGAGTGTAAAGTCTGCCCTTACCCAACTGACTGAAAGAGTGGCGGCCCATTTTGGTCTGTTCGTTTGGAAGAATGAATAAAAGCTTGCTTGAAACAACACGGGGTTTCTAACTCAATACTGATTTGGCTCCCATCCCTGTAATATCTCTTACTCCCATCCCCGAACCTATGTCTGTATCACTTATATTATTCCATATCCATAAATAAGTAACAATAAATAGGATTTTTTTAAAAAATTGGAGGGGCCACCTTTAGTTTTCCTATACACAATTTCCATTAATAACAATAAATAGGTACCATAAATAGGGTTTTGAAAAAAAATTGGGCTGGGGGGCTAGCCCACCCCTCCCTCCGCCCCTGATCGGAATAAGTCATATAGGAATTGAGTTTTTCACATCTTGTAGTCATAAAAAAAAAAATATTTATAAAGTTTTTGAACTACGTGCAATGCATGTACATTTTTACTACTATGTGTTAAATGTGATTTAAGAAAATGGAGCATAAACAAATTTATTATGGGACAATATAATCAAATATTCACAAATAGTGCTTACATTGTCTAGCATAGAGTTTGCAGGCTTTTATAAGAAAAGGTGACAGTTATATATTTATGCATGGTATGCAAGATTGCAATCATGTGAATATCAGAACATCCTTAATTTCTGAACAAATCTATATTATGATATTACATCCTTTTTTACGGAGCGGTCATTTAGGGGCCTTAGCTGGTGATAAGGGCTGTTCCCCTCTCAATGATAAAGGTTGGCTGACCTTGACCCCGTTATTTTATTTTGAGGACATATCTAGTATTCAGAGTTTGCCTGAATATATTGCTAATATTGTATTTAAATTGAGCAGTCTTACCAACTTGATTAATGATGACGTGTCACTAAAAATTTCCAAAAAATACATATATCAGTTATGTTACTTAGGTCTCCTTCTTGACAGTTTTTTTTTTCCTTCCTTCTTGATAGTTTTTTTTTTCCTTCCTTCTTGACAGTTGACTATATTAAATACCCATTGGCGTGCTGCTATTGTAAAATTATCTCATATTAATTTACTGCATTGGGTATTATGATTTAAACAATCAGGCAAAGGTTCCAATAATGAGGATATTGAGTACAGTGTATAAGATAGTAATTGAAAACCATTATATGGAACAATTAGAAAACAATGCTTATTGTACACTTTGCCTATTGGCCAAGGGGCACACCTTTTTTTTTTTGCCAGTAAACCTGAGCAGCTAACTGAATGTATAATTTTTTAGTCAAGGCAAAGCGTTAGGACTTATTGGTTTGGCAATCCAATTAGGCTTATGTTTCATCATGTAATGTCAATTTAGTCCACTATACCCTATTAGTTGACATGCCAATCCAATTTGCAGATTCTAATTGGTATGAATGCATGCTCAAATTATATTATCAAAGCGATTAAATTACGTACTACCTTTAAAATATGTGAAGCAAGGATAGAAGGGAGATACCTGTCGGAGAATACAAAAATTGCAAAATGCATCTTAATAAGTGGTGTTTATTCAGAAAATAAATGTACCTACATGGAAGTAACCTTCTGAAAAGAAAAAAAAAGCTCTAATGGAATTTTAGTTTGAAGGCGACTTGTGTGTTGTGTTGCTTGTTTACCCTGTTTTTGTGCTTTGCAGGCTTTACTTCATTTTATATATTGGGATACGCTACCTGACATGGAAGAGCTTACTGGTTTGAACTCAAAATGGGCTTCTACATGGATGTCTCAGCATCTGCTTGCAGCTGCGGATCGGTATGGTTTAGAGAGGCTCAGGCTGCTTTGTGAGGCTAAACTCTGTGAGGATGTTGCCATAAACACTGTGGCAACTACATTAGCCCTGGCAGAGCAGCACCACTGTCTCCAGTTGAAATCTGTGTGTCTCAAATTTGTTGCAATGCCTGAAAATCTCAGAGGTGAATTTCGTCTTATCAATTACCAAAAAAAGAAAGAAAAGAATTTCATCTTTTCATTTGCCTTCTGACCTTATCTTTCATAAGTTATTATGTAGCAACTGAAGTTTGACAAGGAATAATTTGCTTATTTATGATAAAAAATGGCTGGTAAACAATCTGTTGAAGATGGTTCCACATTTACAATTATGTCTGTGCTGCATGATTTAGGAGCAACTTCAAAAGAAAACCCTTTTTTGAACTAATGAGTGATTTAGAGGGGTTTTTTTTATATTATTTATACAACTTTCTCTGGTGGGTGATTTAATGGATGATGACAAATTAAGAGGAGTGACAAATTTCAGGCTGTCTATCTGCACTGCTTCCCTCTGGATTTGTCATCCAAATTACATTTTGTTGTCCTGGTGGACATCAGCTCCTGAAAATGTTGTAAGAAGGCTGGGAAAATGAGGAGACTAATTTGCAGAAAGACCAGGCTCGGTCAAATTATTACCTGGTGTTTCTGAAACCCTATCTGTTGTACTTACCAAAAAGGAAGGACTTTATGGTTTAAACCCTTTTCTACATAAATTTCTGTCAATATCGTTGCATGAATGAGTGGTTGTCTAGTTGTAATTACAATTCATATTAACCGGATGTGAGTTTTGAGGAAATTTGTTTTACATTATTCAAGGCTTAATCAGTGAGTAATATTAAATTGATGTTGATTTAGTGCTTTACTTTTGCCCAAAGTTCTGTTATGATGAGCTGAACATGCGTTCTGTTTTTGTTTTTCCAGCTGTGATGCAGACAGATGGTTTCGAATACCTGAAGGTAAGTTGCCCTTGTGTCCTGACTGAACTCTTGGAGTATGTGGCTAGGATCAGCGAGCACTCTGTCATCATCAGCAGCCGACATGGGAATGAAGCTCTTCTTGATGGTAGTGATGTTAATGGAAGGCGGGTGAAGCAAAGACTCTTGTGAAACTGCTTCCTTTGCATTCTGTTTGTAACTCGAGAAAGAAAAATGTAGCATTAGAAAGTTTGTCTAGGAATTTTCTAATATGTCAGAGATGTAAATTTAGTGGTTGTCTGTCTCCTTGGTTGTGTTGTAACGTGAAACTCTCTTCTAGTATGCACTCTCCATTCTTTTCCCTTTTTGTTGTTCACTTCTTTGTACACTGATTTGTGCGTATGGTTGCTCTAATTTGAGGCTTAAGATGCATTTTTCATCTGAAACTAATGCTAAAGAGTTCATGCATCTCTCTCTCTCTCTCATGACCATACACTACTTTATCATCTTGTATTGGTACCAAAGACGTGCTATGGCCGGCGCCGGGCTCCCACCGAATATCTATGCAGTATTTTATCATCTTGTATTCAGCGATGAAATATATATATATATATATTTGTAGTCGATTTTTAGCTCTAATCCCTTGGTGGATTTCATTGTTCAAAATTAGTAGAATAGGATTGTGAAGTGAATGAGAAAGAAGGGTGTAATCATTTTACACGTGCAGAGAAGCTGTTTATATATACTGTTTTATTGCCGCTCTATCAAAAATTTGATTTCCTATTCAGTCTATTCAATTTTTCATTGAATCACGTTAATTTCTTGGAGTCTCATATAAGTAATATATAAAATGGGAGCTAATATTTGCGCTCCACCCATATCTTCTAAAGTTTCACTTCTATTTTTTCTTAAAACAAAATTATAAAAAAAGTCTTTATGGTGTACCATATTTGATTCTTATATTATTAATACCATAATTGGCTTTGTCCGATAAGGTAAGGATTTTTGATACTAAAATGCAATTTCTTTCACGTTTGTTCTCATCTCTATCTCTCTCTTTGACTGAGAAAAATTAAAAGATTGTTCAAACTTAAAAATAAAAATTATGTGTGACTCAACTTTAGAGGAAGTTATTGAAATTGTTAAGACAAACAATATTGAAGAAATTTTAAAAATTTATGAATCACTCGCCATTCTAATGCACCCATGGTAATGTGATTTTTTTTCTTGTTTTTTTTTTTGTTTTACTTTTCTTCATAATATATCTTTTGAGTTTTCTTTGAAAATATATATATTTTTTTACTGAATCAATGTATAATTTTTATTTTAGAATTGAATTTTATTCATTTGGATGCTATGTTGAGAATAATAGACGCAATTTATGTTTAGATCAAAGAGGAGGAATGTGTTATTATTACATAGAAGTGAAAAAATATAGGAGTTAATATAATGACTTAGACCCAGTTTGGTTGGAAAGAAATAAAAGGAAAAGAAAGGAAAGAAAATAGAGGGATATATTTTTTTGTGTTTGGTATGAATTTTTTAATAGAAAAGATATGAAATGGAAGAATTTGGAGGGATAAATTAAGGATGATAGTGGTTTTGTTATCCTTCCAAAAATGGGAGGAAATGGAAGGAAAGACTACCATTTTTTAATTAAATTTTATTAATACCAACATTACCCTTATTTAGATAAAGACTAAATTTTTTCTTTTAAATATAAAAGGGTATAATGGTAAAAAAATTAAATATCCATTTCCTTTCTTTTTCTTTACTAATCAACCAAACACGATAAAAATTTAACACTATCATATTCTTTCCTTTCTTTTCTTTTCTTTTCTTTTATCACTAATGTTATCTTTTCTTTTATTTTCCATTGTTCCAAACATAGCCTTAGAAAGTATTGATCAAATGTATATGATTAGGATAATAAAAGTTATTTGATTAGATTAAAAAGTATTTGAGTTTGAAGTAAAATTTATTTCAATGAATAAAAACATTTAATTAAATTAAAAATTAAACGAAAATTTAGTTTTACTGGGAACTTTTAAAAATTAAGAAATGGAAAGAGAAATATGTTACTCACCAGAATCCTTTTTTAATTGTAAATTCTCATACTTTAGCTAAAGAATCTTTGCAAGGAAATTCCAACGAAAAAAAAAACAAACTTGATAGTATGTTATTCTTCCTTTGTTTTTTTTTTTTTTTCATTCCTTCGTGTTTTGTTTAATTAATTGCATGTATCTAATCTTTAATTTGTCTTATTTTATAGATATAACACGTGTAAAATAAATTATAATTTTAGTGAGTAAAAGACAATATGCCAAATATAAGAATGTGAGATAAAGCATAAATGAATTATAATTCTAAGAAAGGTAAAAAAATCAATTAGATTAGAGTCCTAACTTAAAAGGGCAATTATGGTATTAACAATATAAGAATCAAACATGGTGTATCATAAGGACTTTTTTGTAACTTTATTTTAAGAAAATAGAGGAGTGGGGCGTTAGAGGATACTGGTGAAACTTCAATATCAGCTCCCTAAAAAATATGCCCATTAAATACCCCGAAACATGGTGTTCTAATCAGTGTCATCAATCAACATATGAGTATGAATGCATTTATTTCAATTAGTTTTATAATTATGTTTCAGTATTTAGTTTAATTAGTGCGTAATATCATGTCATCATTACTTTATCTCATTAAAGTTTTTCTTCCAAAGAGAATTTGAAAAGAAAACAAAAAAATCAATAAAAACAATATATAGCTTTAATTTCAAAACTACAAATAAAATTGCATAAAATAAACCAAAAAATCAGTACAAATGATATATATCACGTCATTGATTTTTTATTTTATTTTATAAGTGAATTGTAAATTAACTACTAGTAATTATTTTTATTTCTGTATTTCTTTTTTGGTTTCCACTAACAAATAATAAAGTTTAATATAAAAGCCACAAAAAAAAGTTCGAAATACATATATTTTTTGATATCATGCCAGTAGTTTCTTTTTCTTTTATCTTTATATATAAGAAAAAGTCATCCACTATGTGAATTGAGAGGCATCCTCACAGGAGAGGACCATTTTTTTTATATATATTTATTTATTAGAGATTATATTAATAAAAAAGAACGAAAAAAGAAAGATAATTTAAGTAAGTCGATTGGCCAGAGGGCAATGATTAGTAACATAGTTTCATGTAACCAAGCAAACCCTCCTAGGGTCAGTTCAGTAATATCACACCAATTGGTATATAATGTCCTCCAATGCTAGTATTCTACGTACAGTCTTCGGCAACAGTCAAGCTCGATCTTCGACTTCGAAGCATAGCAGCAAAGGAGAGAATTTTACAGAAAAAGAATGGTAATTTTCTTTCCGTTTATTTTTCTCTTTTCTCGTTACCTTCTCCTGCTAAATGTTACTGATATTTGTCCTAATTTTTTGGATTTACATCTTACACACTTTTTCCTATTTTTTCTTTTTGTCTCTTTTCACAAAATTTATTGAAATTTCTATTGTTTTTGTTCAAAACCTCTTTGATTGCTTCCAATTCTTGATGGGTTTTCCCAAAATCAACCTTTGTTGTTTCTCAATCTTCTTGATTTATTTGAATGCAGTTGTTCTTCTCATACTTCAAGGACTTAGTAGGCAGAGAAGTGACTGTGGAGCTGAAGAACGATCTTGCTATTCGAGGAACTCTTCACTCGGTCGATCAGTACCTCAACATCAAGCTCGAGAACACTAGGGTTGTCGATCAAGACAAGTACCCTCACATGGTACTCTCCTTTTTTTCTACAATTTTTTAGGGTTTCTTATTAAATTATTTTCAATGCTTGTTTATTTTGGACAATTGCGTTCTTAGAATTGATGGGTTTATGATTTGTTTCATTGTTTTGATGTTACTGGCATGAATTTGTTATAGGATACTATTGTATTTGCGATGTTAAACTTCTAACATTTGGAGTACAGATGTAATGTGAAAATCTAGGGCTTACCAGTTAACTAGAGACATTATAGGGTTATATGGGAATTCAATTATTTGATGTGGAAGTGTAGGGTTTAGGGGTTAAGGGCTTCAAAAATAAATAAATACATAAAAATCCTGTCTTTGAAATTTGTTTCCTTCTTGCCAATTTTATGATTAATATCGATGGAAATTTGTTTTGTTTTGTTTTGTTTTGTTTGTTTGTTTGTTTATTTAATTTCATGGTTTTGATGAGGGACACAGAGATGAGAAGACATGGGTAATTGGGATTGTAATTTGAGAATTTTTTTTTGGGATTTGTAAAAGGACTTTTAATTTTTTGTGTGTGCACGTGCATGCAAGGATAGATGTTTTGAAATTTGAAGTATGTTCTGGTATTTCTTTTGTTGTGATTGATTCGTATTGAACAAGGAATTAGTAGTTTATGGTTTTGATTAACTGGTAGTATGTTCTTATATACCTTTAACTTTTACGCATAATAATGTTGTTCTCACCTTTCTCCCCTTTTGGTTTTTTTTTCTTTTCCTTTTCTTTTTGTTTCTATCAAGCTCAATGTCAAGGTTTAGCCATATTGGCTATTTAACTAGTGCAATGACTGTGTTTCCATCAAACTATTTACTGCATTCAATTATTGTCCAGGGAACTTCCTTGTAAATGCTTAGGTGTTGGAGAAGTTTAAACTATATAAATTTCTAGCTGCCTATTTATTTATGAAGCCTTGGAAACTAAGGCTAATAAAAACATTATGAAACCTTCCGGAAAAAAAAAAAAAAAAAAAACATTATGAGTATGAAAATGTTTTGATTTATTGCTGATATTTGGTATATTTGAATCTACCATTTACTACTTACTATTGGTGCAAAGATATGGGCTGATGGGTTAAGGATTTGTATTGTCATTTGATTGATGTACCAACTATTATCAGTGACTCTATGTTGATTTTTAAACTTGTGCATATGAATAAGAAGAGATAAAATGAAACAACTTCGACAAAAAAATGTTCTTGAACTTTTGATTCCAATAACTAGGGGTGCAACTTGGGTTGGGCAACTCGAGCCCAGCCCGATTTTTTACGGGCTTGGGTAACTATTTTTACAATTAGGGTTGAGCTTGGGTTGAAAAATCTTAACCCGAACTTAATTAGGGTTGGGCTTGGGTTGAGGTGCCAACTGCCAACAACCCGAGCCCAACCCGAACCCGAATTGTAATATTATTTTTATACATATTTTTTATTTTAAATATATTATATAAAATATTCAAATTATGATAACTTTTTTCTTTTCAACTTCCTTTATTTAAATCATAATTTATTGTATGTTAACACTTTGGATAATTAATTTCTTAAAAATTTGTTTGTAATTTTATAGAAATTTGCATTAAGTTCTTAATTTTTTTTGTATTTAGGAATAATCTAATGTGAAACTTATTAAAGATCACTTTAAATTTTTAACATGAAGATTGGTGATATAGATAACCTGAATTAACCCGACTTTCTAACCCGAAAGCTTAACCTGAGTTGCAAACTTGAGTTTCAAAATTTAAGGATGGGTTGGGATAAGGTTGAGTAGTTAGAGTTAGAAGTCGGGTTAGGGTTAAACATGTCATATGTAGGGTTGAACCCGAGTTGCAGCCCTATCAATTACCTTGCAACTTTGCAAGCTTCATTGCTCTAAAAACAACATAAAAACAAAACCTCCTCTCCCACTCAAAGATACATAGGTATAGACGGACATAGTATGCACATGCATGGTTGTGTGTGTTTGGCTTTGGCTCTGCCAATGCTAGCTTATCGATGTGGTTTTGTGGTTTATCATTGGGTGAGCTGGTGAGTTCTTTAGCATTGTGGTTTGTCTGCGGTTGTGCATGTCTCATGTTGTGGTTCACTGATTGAGGTGTTGATTATTTCCACCTTTCTTTTTTTGGGGGAATGAAAACCGTCATTCAAGCTTCTAGTTTACATACTCAGTTTTGGTTGCTTGACTCAGCTAGCAATGATTTCTATACACCTGAATTACCGGTTTGTTGGTGTTAGATTTTTATCTCTCTCATTTTTTGTTTTGTTTCTGTCATATACTTGTTTTCTATAATACATATAAGATACGCTGGGTATTGATAGTTATTTTTGCAATATGGCAGCTTTCAGTGAGGAACTGTTTCATCAGAGGATCTGTGGTGAGATATGTTCAATTGCCGCCAGAGGGAGTTGACATTGAACTACTTCATGATGCCACGAGAAGAGAAGCTCGAGGTGGCTAAAATTCACTACTCAGAATTCAGTGTCTTGATATTATGACTGGATACATTTGGATGTAATAGTTTTTAATAGCCTACTTTTAGTATTCGAATGAGAAATTTTCAACCACAAACTCTGAGTAGCATATTCTCAGAGTAGCTTTATATTATTAAAACTATTTCAGTTTCGTCTCTTCTTTACTGGGTAATGGAAAAACTTGAGTTTCTCTGTGTTTCAATGGACTTTTGGTAGAGAGACGTATTTTTGAAAAGATTATATGCATCATATCCATACATTGATTTTAATGGCTAGACCATATTAATCAAATGAACACACAGTTTGTTATCTCTTCCGTCCAATAACACTGCCATTGACACGCCAAATGATGGCAGAATTTGATGTTAGGTCTTTGCCCCGAGGCTGAAATCTTTGACTATTGAGTCGAAACTCATACAGGAGGAAGCATATAGGGTAATCTTGCTTGCATTTCTACAAGTATGCTGTATGTAACTTCTAAAGTATAGTGCAGTTATTATGGAAATTTGAAGATTATTCAGTGCTGTCTCTGTTTCACTACTCGTGTTATCAGTACAATGTGGACTATTTTTATTGTCAGTGACAGTATGCAACTCCATGGAGGCAGCCATGAACCTACCGAAATCAGCATCAATTGGTTGCCTAAACAGAAACCACCAAATTCATATCGGACTAGAGCAACTAATCATGCTATATCACTCATCATACCAAATATTAGCAAATAAGACATCATAAATTGTATCCATTGGGGAAAAAAAAATCATAAAATGTATATATTATATATAATTTTTGTGGTAGTCTCTGGCCTCTTAAGGAACAGATATTGGGTGTGTTCAACACACATGCATCACCAATGGCCTAGATGAGTTAGGCGTACAGTGCACCGGACGCAACGTATACTTACTCTCTCTTAAGAGTATCACATCAGGCACATGTAGTCCCTCGTCTTACGTGTACCAGATAAGTACAGTGCACCGGACGCAACGTATACTTACTTCCTCTTAAGAGTATCACATCAGGCACATGTAGCCTCTCGTCTTACGTGTACCAGATAATTACTGAAAAATTATCTCGAGATTATTTCGAGTACTTCCAAGGAGATTTAAATTTTTTTTTGAAATTGGGTATTTGGGACTCTGTCTTGACTAATCTTAGGACACCGTGCAAAGCGTCCCTTTCACACATGTCAATAAAACTTGACTTGCGCCACGGGTGTGACCCCTAAAGAATTGTCTGCGCTAGAACCAACCCTTTGGATTAAGGAGATTTTAAATTCCAACCTCAATGTTACCCATCAAAGGAACTGCTCTACAGCCACTGGGGTAAATGGTTTGATTTTTTTTTTTTACCGTTTAACTTAAGTATGTGCAAGCAAAAAAAAAAAACTTAAAGTATTTGTGTGTAGAATATGTTATGAAAAAATAAAGTTGGCATCGAATTGGGTGGAGTCACAAGGTAAAGTATATGTTTTCTCATTCTTCATAATTTTTTGTTTGAATTCGATTGAACATTAGACCTCTAAATTTAGAAAATCCTAATGGGATTCTCATTATACCCTTAAAGCAATCTTAGATAAGAGTAGAGCAGTTTACTTATTGATTTAAGACGATTTAGGAGTCAAAAATGAATAATTAGTTGACTCCTAGATTTTTCATCCTAAAATCATGGAATATATTTAGATTCCATGAGTTGAAGCCCATAATAAGGAGCCATAATCCCTCAAAATATGTGGACGTTATTGGTTAAAGGGACTTCCCAAGTTGACAAGAGTTCCGATCTTTTATGATTTCCTGCGCTCTACTATAACTGATCAACATTCTAGCATTTCCCATTTCTAAGATTTTCTCATAACGGTTTAAACTTCCCCAAATATGTGATATTACTTTCTTTAATTTGATTTATTCTTCCAATTCTTGTTCACTATGTATATATGGAATGTTTTTTTAATTAGGTAAATATTCACACACTATAAATGGAATGTTTAATTTCTCTTTGATCATTAAAGTAACCCTATATTCATTTCTAAATTTAATTCATAGATCAATCATACTGATCATCTATAAATACCACTGGCCTGTCTCTCTTTGAAGCTTCCAAAACTTCAAGACATTTCTCTCATCTCCTAAGAAAAACCATTCACATTCTTAGCCAAAACTCTCGTAGACCAGCAAGACTAATTTTTTACTAGTTTGTGTTTAATCCACTCTTCTTCAATGGACTTTGATGCTATCAATCTGGTATATATTCGTCTTCCTTCACTATGTTACATTGATTGTTTCACTATGTTATATATATATATATATATATATATATATATCTATTTATATATACAAAAACACACCAATAAATATATCTTTGTGTTACCTTTTAATGTTTGTCATGCTCTGCTATCTGTTAATTTGTTATTCACTGTTTTACTCCAATGGTTTCTCTATGTTTTTGGTATGTAGTGTTTCACTATATTACCATTTGTTTTGACGTAAAACATTTTCTGAAAAAAAAAAAAGAAAATCAGTGTTTGCATATCTTAAAAGGAAAAAAATTTTACATGTAAAACTTTTTTACACCAAAATGTTTGGGTTGATGCAACCAATTCCTAAAATATTGAATAACTAGCTTGATTGATGCAACCAGAAAATTTTCAAAAATATTTTACGTCGAAACAAACAAAAATATTGCAATATATTTGTGCATATAAGCACCTTGTAATGTTTGATCATGCTGCTACTTATCCTGTATTTGTCTGTTCATCAATCTGTTACATAAATGGTTTCACTATATTATTCATCTGATACACAGATAAATGTTCTTTTGGATTACTCTTTTCAAAGTTTATCATGCTTTCAAGTTTCAACCCTGTATTTGTCTCAGATAAAAAAAGGGAAAAAGAAAAAAAAAAAGACTAGGTAATTGTCTGTTCTCTACTGTTTATCATGAATAAGCACGGTATTATTCATCTATATATATACACACACAGTATATTTTTGGGTTTCTCCTTTTAATGTTTATGGTGCTCTTAATCCAGTTTTTGTCTATTATTGTAACATATTTGTGTTTTCATTATGTTATTCATCTATACATTTATACACACACGGGGAATAAATTTTCGGGTTACTTCCCAATTATATTCTAGCACACTCGTCATGTTAATATCTTGATTCTGTTCTCTACTGTTTACTTGACTAATCACTGGCTATATTATAGATCTATCTATATATATATATACACAAAGATAAAATATATGTTTGGGCTACTCCTTTGAATGCAAATGGTGCTCTTAATCAAGTGTTTATCTGTTATTGTAACATATATGTTTTCATTATGCTATTCATCTATACATTAAAACAAATACACAAGGAATTAATTTTTTGTGTTACTTCCAAATTATATTCTATCACACTCATGTTTTAATCATCTTGATTGTATTAATTCTTGCAGAATCGCCATCACAGACGCGGATATCTCCATCAGAATGGCAGCCGATATCACCAGCAGCCTTATTATGGTATTGGTTATGTCTGTCAGGAAGGGCACTGCAATCATGTCCACCATAACAGACACATCTTAGGTAATGGCCGCGTGCATCCAAGGGTCGACACTCCCGGGATGGTCTGGGACCATCCCGGTAGACATTCCTACCGGGAGGGCCTTCCCTACCACTACCCCTCTTACGAAGAAGATGAATGGCCTGGGTACCAGCATTATGGATATAGGCACCAGCAGCATATTCAACCCATTGTTCATGAAAGGCCTCTGCCTCATTATGACTACTATGATCCAAGAATGCTACCTCCTGCAAATGGTTATTATCCCCAAAGGCCTATGCCAGCGGTTGATGATGTAACACACTTTTTCAGCGATGAAAACACTAGAGGTTGCAGTATTATGTGAGCTGCTCTGGTGCATGCTTGTCTGCAGATTCATCTAAGGATCTATATATATATATATAAGAGTGTCTACTGCATAATGCATATTATATATGAGCGTTCCTAATTTTGTTTTTCTTTTTATTTGAAAGTTATGAGTTGGAAATAGAGTACTAATTAATATTGTGAACTTGGATCTGAACTTTTTGAGATGATGGTATTAGTGGATTGTGATATAAGGATTTGTCTTCTTTTAAGTTAATTAATTGGAATATTAGGTATGAAGCTTTGTGTCTGTACATGAGAGTATTCTTTCATTTGCCTTTCTTTATGTGTTGGATATGATAATTATGTGAACTACTAGAAATGGTGAACATGCTGATGTTTTGCTAGATTGGGGATGTTTTGACTGTGTGTGACAATTATGAAGATTTAATCTATAATGGGTACAATAATGGACACCATGCATGGTGGGCCTTGGCACAAAGTTGTTTCATTGTGATCAAGAGGTCATGAGTTTGAAATCAGAAGGAACTTCTTTATATGAATATATGAAGAGGTAAGGCTGTGTACATCTTACTCTTTTCAGACTTCACAATAATGGAAGCCGAGACTTCAAATAATTAATTTATTTCTATCATACATGTTAAAATCGGGTCATACTTAAAAAGTTTTCCTTTTTTTTTTCAATTCATAGGTGGGATAGCCGAGTCATTATCCTTTATTTATGATGTCGGGCCGGGCAAAACCAATAAATAAAACAAATTAGAAGCCTCGTGCAGGATTTCTCTCTCAAGAGCTTGATGACATTAACATATAACAAAAAATTCGCTAACAAAAAAAAATCAATGAGAAAAGAAATGAAAACTTATTTGAAATAGTAGTTGGAGGAATTGAAATTACTGGACTCCTGACGAACAATTTGGTCTGAAAAATAGTAGTTTTTGATAATGGATCATGACCCAAGAAGAAAAAGATGATGTCGATGGAGTTGGATACGGGTAAGCGGGTCCAAGTAAAGTTGTTATACTTGATCCACGGGGTATCACATTTATTTTCCATTTCAACAGTCACATGACTCACATCATTACACAAATCACATTTCACGGATTTGTTTTTCACACACAAAATACACATCACCCCACTTCTATAACAAGGGAAAGGGTTTTTGGCTTTTACAGGGAGGGTTCAGTAACAGTGTGACAAAAACCCTCATACCCTAACTGCAAACCCATCGTCATTGAATATCACTTGCAGTACCAGTATACTACTATATATATATATTATCGCCACTAGTTAGCTCGTTTGCTGCGTTTTCGTTCCGTCATTTTCGGTTCATCACTGCATGGATTCCAAAGCAGAGGACCTGCCTAAAACCCTTACTACGACAAGGTCTCTCTCTCTCTTCTTTTGTCTTCCTCGATGTGATTCTCTTAAATGAATATTCATGATTTGCCTTCTATAATTCAAATGCAATTTAATTACCTCTTGCTCTGTTACTATATTGTGCTTAGTGTATATTTGGCAAGAGAATCATCATGGTTGGCCTTCATTATATCTTGAATTTCCTCTATGTTATGCCACATTCTCCTTAAAGTTTGCAAGTTGGTTGTAGAAGTACTTTATAGCTTAAATTACAAGTGACCGAATGAGGTTGTACATTCGATTCAATTCAGTTTGTTTCCTGGCAATCATCGAAATTGAATCCTGATTGATTTGACTAGCTGGTCCAGATTTGAGACATTCATGGTGTACTACTGCTTTTGTCCCGTACCTTTGATACTATCTCAAATTTTCTTATTAGAATTTTCTAAAGTTAATTTTTACACTTTTTTTAATATTCCTTACTGGCTTTTGATGTAAAATTTATTATCAAATTCATGATGAACAACATTTTTGGGATCATATTATTTTAAGCGCAAAGATTGAACTGGTTGTTAATATTGTTTAATTCCGTTATTTTCAGGGTCTATAGTCCAAATCAAATTGCTTCTCTGTGTGCTGAAATTTTCTGTGGAACAATTCAATCTTTTGTGTGCAATGTTAGATTTATTGATCAATTATGCATGGGTGCATAATGTGCATGTTTTGCCCTGCATATTCACGGAGTTGTTGGTTACTACTTACTAGTATTACAAATTTACAATTTTTTAATTTGTTGTTGGTAGTAATTGTAAAGTATCTGAGTCAATGTGAGGCCGTTCATAGAAACATGGTAAAACATAAAATTGTTATTAAAATTTCTAGATTTTATAATAAATGTATGGTCCTGTGGAGATACATTTTTTGTGAAATACGAATCATAACTATTCATTTTTTGTTGCCTTATAACATATTTAATTGTGATGATTTTTTTTAAAAAAAAGGCATTTACACTCATCGAAGGTATGTTCTCCATGAAGTAACTCCAGAAAAGGTAATTTAAGACTATTTTTCATTGCATAGACGTCTTTGTGGCATCATACACAAGTTTTAACTTGCCAACTTTGGGCAACAACCTTCTTTTACACTACCTAATGGAGCCACATACATTATTGGTCACTTTTTCAACAACAAACGCCAAAAGCATTTCTGGAGAGTTAAATTTGACTATATTCTCCAGTGGAATTATGCACAACATCTGCACTTACATTTCAACGAGAGTTGAACAGGACTCTTGTTTTCCTCAATCCGAGCATCATAATGCTCTCATACATCAAGAGTTGAGCATTGCTCTTAAAATTGGACACCCAAAGTGTCCACAAAATCACCCCCAGTGGAGTTCCTGGTGTATGTCACTCCTATGCAGCTAACTAGGAGGAGAATACTAGAAATAGACTTAACATTTGACATAAGCACTGCTTTGAAGACTCAAACTTGTGTTCTTACGCTTGTCACTCCAAGCTTTTACCATTGTACCAAGAATGACCCTTTCTGATGGATTATCTCAGTAAATATTGATCATTATCTGCCAGGATTTAAGATTAGTATATTCTGGTTTAGTGAAAATCTCATAGTTTTCTGCTATCATTTACTCCTAAGTCTTCTCTAAATTTAAGCTAATCTAATCATTAATCTTGTATCATAGTAGACATCTGTAACAACTGATGTGGCTTATCATGTTTACAGGCACAAGTGCTCAGCATGCTTCAAGCAATATAAAAAGAAGGAGCATCTCATTGAACACATGAAGTCCTCGTGCCACTCTGTACATCAGCCTAAATGTGGGGTGTGCCAAAAGCACTGTAAATCCTTTGAGTCCCTTAGGGAGCATATAACTGGTGAAATACTTTGTCATGGTAATTTGAGTCATCTATTAATAAATTGATTATCTTGGTTCCTTTCTTTCTTATGGTTTTTCTTTAATTGATTAGGTCCATTACCCAAAGCAAATTGTTCAAGGATCTATGCTGACAGAGGTTGCAACCTTTGCATGAAAATTTTTGACAGCCCTGATTCTCTTAATGAGCATAAAGAGATTTGTCGCCTACCTGCCCCTGCTCCCTTTGTAAGTTGGTTAGAGAAATCAAGAAGTTTAGTATCATGTTCTTTTAAGTTCTCTTGATAAAAAATAGAGTCAGAATGGTGGCTGTTATTATATATCTAATACATAGTTCTTAAGTGTGTTTTTGTTGAATTGATGCAGGGAACACTAATAATGCCCTCTACTGAATCTCAAGTTGATATTGCAACCTTGAACATTGGAAACTATGGCGAAAGAGGTCCTGAAGCTGTTGCCGTAGATTGTGAAATGGTTGGTGGTGGAAGTGATGGGTCACTTGATCTTTGTGCTAGGGTATGCCTTATTGATGAAGATGAAAATCTGATTTTCCATACTTATGTGCAACCTCAAATTCCTGTCACTAACTACAGGTATTTCTGTGCTGTATATTGTCTGTTTTCATTTAGTTTATTTTTATATATATGTATTTATATATATAATACTGTTAGGAATGGATGTTCTTATGATTTATAATTTTATACATATTAGACTGTTACGATGGGTGTTCTTATCATTTATACCATCCTCTGTTTTTCTTTTTTTTGTTTTTTCAGATATGAAATAACTGGCATAACAGAAGAGCATCTAAGAAATGCCATGCCGCTCAAGGAAGTGCAAGAAAGACTTCTGCAAATTTTGTACAATGGAGAGTCGATTGGGAGACTACGGTTGGATGGTGGAAAGGCTAGGCTTCTTGTAGGTCATGGTCTGGAGCATGATTTGGATTGCTTGAGAATGAATTATCCTGATCACCTGCTTAGGTAAGTTCTTTTTGGAGTTGGCTGTTTGAGCAAAGCATCCTCATGAGATTTTATTCCCTTGAGAAAGTTGTATGATGACCATGACATTTGTTATCTTTGGAAGGAATCCTATCTCCTCTCTTACTTGTGACCTACAGGTTCATTCATTTGGAAAATTTCGACTTTGCATACTTCTAAACATAACGCATCTTGAGGAATTACAAATCAGTTATTTATTATATACTAGGACAGAGCACGTGCAAATGCACGTGATTAAAAATCTTTGTAAATGTGTATTATGTTTTACTTGAAATTGTCTCTAGAGTATTGTATTTGAGCTTCAAATAATTACATCCCACGTAACCTTAACATGGTACTATGTGCAACAAGTGTAGCAGGAATACTATCTAAATTGAGTGAAAAATAAGGTTCAAAATATCTTCACCAAGTCTCCTTGGGATCCTTGGCAAAATTAAGAATATATTTTTGGATAGTAATGATGTAGAAAATGAATCTAACATGAACTATGGTCTTGGAAAGGTCACTAATTGGGTTGGCCTATTCAAATTCAATGCTATATAAATTTAGTTATGTGGACTTGTGGCTTTTAGGCCACCATGTCGGCTACATATATGGAATTGAGATGCAGTAGCCATGCTAGAAACCTTCTTGTGTTGCTTAGATCAAACACAGAGAACTATTTGTATAACACATGAAAGCACTAAATGAATATAACAGTTGTCTTTTGGTATGTCGTTGTCTCTTGGTATGCTAAATATAATCACATATATTGGTTCATTTATCTGCTAATAATTAATAATTAAAAATTGTAATTGATAGAAAAAATAGTATGAAAATGTATATAAAAAACAAAAAAAAATGCTCAGACTTTTAATTGAAGTATGGATGGATAGATATAGATAAGGGGATGCCTATGAAAATCAAACTATTTTTGTTATGCTTTGATAGATGTGTCCTTTCGTTTCATAAAATTTAAGTTAGTCTTTCGTATATTATGTATTGGTCACTCTAGGAAATGAAGAGTTGGTATCATCATTTGCATTTATAGGTGGTAAGTTTGGGCTATTGCTTTTGATCTAGTCTTGATTGTTCTTTCGTTTATTACTTAGAACAAGGATTGACTCCTTGCATTGCTTTTCATGTCGAATGTCATAATTGGAAGTTTGATTATTTTTTACTGATTGCTACACAAAACAATATGGACTTCTTCTTTCTCTTTTCCTCTTTGCTTTTCTTTTTTTCTTTTTCTTTTTCCATGGTACATCCGTGTAACCTAGAGAAATGCATGCAACTAGTGAAATGTAAAGGGGGTGATTTCAGAGTTCAAAACAAATTTAGCCTTCAGTTTTTGTCTGTGCCAAAAAACTAAAGGTGACTGTGACACCATCAGATCTTGATTGGAAACAGATATGCATTCTTTTAGCATGGTAGATACTTCTCTTTCCCCTTTTCTGATTCATCCTTCCACTTTTTTTTTTCTTCTTTCATTTAATCCCTTTCTTCAGTATTGGTCTTAATTATGAATGGCCAGAAGTGTAGGTAAATTTTCTGGTACTACCATTGTTTTTAGATATCACATTGCTGTGTCCAATTAAATATAGAAGATGCGATTCAATACGCATGGTGTTCTTAGCTGAAGATAGAAGTTGCTGGGCTATGTTATTTAGCTGGGTAATAGTATTCTTTTTACTTGTATTCCCTGATTTTAGAGTCAGCTGAGTTCACAGAATTTTCAGAATCCTACTTTTCTACTTTTTGAAGAATAATTCTCTTTTATTGCATAAAGATATTCCCGGATTTGTTGCTCACAGCTAATTGTAATATTCCCAGATTTGTTCCTCACAGCTTCTCTCTCCATGCAGGGATACTGCAAAATATCGTCCACTAATGAAAACAAATCTGGTCAGCCACTCGCTCAAATATCTCACTCAGTCATATCTGGGGCAAGTTATACGGCTTCCTGTTGCTTTATTGCTTGTTTTCTTGTTATATATATACTTTTCCTAAGTATCTTGTTATATTTACTTATATATATATATATATATATATATATATATATATCTGTATATTTCCTAACTTTTTTGTTTGCTTTCATCGAGTATTGGCTTATAATGCTTTCTTCCTCACCTAAAAAAAATACGAATCTACATTTGCAAATGAAATTTCTTTCAGTTATACGACCTGATAAGGACTCTATAGCTTTGCCTTTTAGGTGATTTTTTTTCCTTTTAGTTCTTAAACTGGTTGTGGAACTAATAGTTTCAATCAGATACTCTTCTAAAGTTTTTCCCATAAACTTTTACTAAAAAATTGGAAGCAGCATTTGCTTGGGAGGTCAAACAGTTAAAAAGAGAATAATCTCTCTCTCTCTATAGAGATTGTTATTTATTATTATTATTAACTCTTTTGCTGCTAACCCTGCTAAAATTAACTTCAAACTTTTCTGTTTATCTATTTTTGAGGTTGTAGGGATCTCCACAGTATACTATGCATAAAAAAAAAAAAGGACAATTTGTTGGCTTATAAAACTAACTCTATTTGCAAAATTTTGATAAATGTTTTCTGTTTTCTTCTTGATCTATTTTTATAGCTGTAAGTATCATTAGCAAACACTTACTGATAGTTTATAAGGTAAATGTTCCAACCCATTTGATGTCTTGCGGCTTTGGCTTTGGCTTTACAGGTATGATATCCAGTCAGGGGTGCATGATCCATTTGAAGATTGTGTATCTGTAATGAGATTGTACAAGAGAATGCGCGCCCAATGTCATGGCTTGGAAGGGATTGGAACAGCTCTTGCTACTTCCCATACCCAAAGCTTTTTTACCAACAGTTTTGATTCTTGGAAATCCAAGGAACTTGAGAATATGACCCCAGATGGGCTTTTTGAGATATCGAGTTCTAACTATAGGTGCTGGTGTCTGGATGCGAGGCAAGCATTGCAGATTTGATTATCAATACCCACTTAGATGAAAATGGTGAGGTTGATTTCTTTATTTAGATTGATCAAAGTTGTATGTTATAATGTATCGTCGGAATGACTTTTTTTTGCCACCGAGAATGAAACCTTGGTTGGAGCAGAACACATGGAGGCAAATGTGTAATGAGTCAAGTGGCATCACAGGAGGGACCTATTTGACATCTAAAATTAATTAGTGTTCTTTTAAAACTAGTCAGCTAACTCACTAGTAGGAAGTAGAGTATTCAGTATTAGTTTGAGTTTTTTTCATCTGCAGGTGCCAAACTATAGCTTCATGCAGTTTCTGATTGATCTGATGGAGATAACCTTGCCTGCTAAGAATACAAGTGTGTGCTCACCAAATAAGCATTGCACATCATCATCATTATCATCAAATTGAGTGATTTGTCCACGAATACCTCTGGTTATTGTAGCTACATATAGTCTTAAACTCTCACACAATAAGCAATTAGGCATTTGCTTATTGTTGCATGTGATGATGGTCTCGTAAAAATTGTTGATTTATTCATCTTGCCCCCTTTGTTTCTTATTAGACACTGTCAGATCAACAAATTACATTCAAGTTCCATC
The DNA here is from genome assembly GCA_026545225.1 of Cornus controversa. NCBI lineage: Eukaryota > Viridiplantae > Streptophyta > Magnoliopsida > Cornales > Cornaceae > Cornus > Cornus controversa. The sequence continues at coordinate 47,871,207 of CM048847.1, read as the reverse complement.
TAGAAAAACAGAAGCAAAGCAATTGCTTCGCTTATGTTTGGGAGCATTGAATTGGGGCTTTGAAATTGAAATTGGAGGAAATTTAGTTTAAAGTTTGAATTAAAAAATTTCAATTTTAATCTCCAAAAGCAAATTCAAGTCTCATCTGCTAAATAAAATTGTAATTTGGTAGAGGTGAAAGAGGTAAGGGAAAGAAAAATTACTCTTTTTAACAGTGGCCAGTGACATGATTGTAGTTACAAGCTCTTCGTTCGATTCTCAAGCTTAACATCTGATAGGATGATTGATTGGATGACTGTTACTGGGTCGTGTCATTAGAAGTGATCGGATTAGTTGGAGTTATTGATAGCAATATTGCGTGATCGATGCTTTGGGCTGACTTTCAAAAGGTTAGGCTGTCGTGAGGTGCATCTGATGAAGTCTCTTATAAATAAACACGTTTTTGAGTAAGAAAAATTATAGATGGATCACATTACTCGTATTAAAATATGAAAAACTATACTTAAATAAAGTTAAGAGAGTTAAATTAGTGATCTATTTTAAAAGTTTATTTTTTATTTTGGTTGAATTAAGCGAAAAAATTACATATGTATTGAAAATTATTATTCAGGTACAAAATGGCCTTCAATCTCTTATTTCAAAATATCAAATTATCATTCTTAAATCAAATAATTCATTTGCTCAAAAAATTAAGAAAATATTTGAAACATCGTTTGGTTTTTGAAAATTTACAAGAATATAAAAATAATCGAGTAAAAGTAAACAAACTCCCATAAGGTAAAACAAAATATAACATTATACAAGCACTTGTTATGCTATTATGTCGTAAAGTAGTTTCAATTAGACCATCTGATATGGTCTTGAATGGCAGCCAACTTCTTTTCCCTCTTAGATTAATGCAAGTGGATACACTTATGGTATCACAACACATCAACTATATCTGGATAGGAATGAAGTAGATTTTTCAGACGTGTTTGGGTAACTTTTCGGTCTGATATATTTAAAAAAATATGAGAATCTGGAAGAGATATTATATCAAAATATGTGGCACAAAGATAAGGAAATATCAAATTTCACAAGTAAACCCCTATAAATTTCAAGTATGCCTGCAAATGCAAACAAAATTTGAACTTTATCAGCAAATGAGTTATGAGTCATTCTACATAAAATATGTTTGTTCACTAAATCAAATTAAGAACATATTTAAACAAGCAAATATGAATTAAATAGTTGATAATGATAACTTAAAAAAATGACTAGTGAAACTGTTCATCACATTTAAAAAACCTTAAAATTAAGAACCATTGGCACATGAATTTGCCATACAATTCAAAAATTAGTTCACTAATTTTTTATTATTTTTTTAAAAGTAAAAAAAATAGTTCACTAAAGCAAAAAAAAAGATACCATATTTTATGATGAGAGATAATCAACGACCAATAATTTATCAAATAAGTGGTGTGTTGCAATAAATTCGATTTTCTTCCCGTGAGACAAAAAGACAATGATCTGTTGGATTTTATTTAGTCACACACAACGCTCCTTCAGTGGCACAGGAACTAAACAAAATTTAGTGTGAGTTGGAATAAGAGATTGAAGGGCATTTTGGACTTGAATAATAATTTTTAATGCATATGTGATTATTTTTTTTAATCAACCAAAGTGAAAAATAGACTTTTAAAATAGACCACTTTGTAATTTATGTCTCCTAATTTTATTTAAGTGTAGTTTTCCCTTAAAATATTCTTATACAAAAATTATGTTAAAATACTTTTTAAAAAAATGTATGATTTATTCTAAATAAATTCTGAAATGAAATTTTAACCGTCTAATTTATCTCAAATATAACGTGGTGATATTAAAAAGACATAAATATCCTCTAGATACATATTACATTTTTAATAAGTTTTAATATTTTATCAAACTAAATGAATTCCATTAAATGAAGAAGTGAGAACTGTAATCAATTTGAGTTTCTCTTTCTCTAATTTTTTTTATTATATATATATATATATATATATATATATATATATATATATATATATATTCTCTTTTGCTCTCCCTCAACTTATCTCCATTTTTATTGAGTCTCTCTTTAAAATTCAACTCTGATAAAAAATACCAAATCAAAATAAAATTATAAGAAACTTTAAGGATATGCACTCCCATCTTAACAAAAATGACATTTCTAACCATAACTCCACTGGTGAATAATTATTTTTAAAAAATTACACAATTATCCTTTTTTATATCTCCTTTTTAATCTTTAATGTTTTCGGTCTCTTTTGATATGATAAAAAAAATAGTTATCTCTTTCTCTTTTGACAGGACCCAAAAAAAAATAGTACAAAAAAATGTTATCTTTAAAAAAAATGACCCAAAAAAGTTATTAATATAGGACAAAAAAAAAAGTTTACTATGCAAAAAAAAAAAAAATCCAAAAAAATGTTATCTCTGTTAAATAAATTATCTCATTTGATATGATAGGAAAAAAAAGTATGGTACATAAAAAATAAAAAATAAAGGACCCAAAAGAAATTTATCTCCATTTAATAAATTATCTCTTTTTACAACACTGGGCATGGTATGCAAAAAAAAAGACCCAAAAAAAATTTTCTCTCTGTTGAATAAAATATCTCTTATTTTGACAGGACAAAAAAATTATATATATTCTCATCATCTCTTTTGACATGACCCAAAAAAAAAAGTTATCTCTTTTGACAAGATAAAAACAAAAAAGTACTAAATTAAGTAAAAAGAAGGTAAAAAAAGTTAAAATTTATGATATAAAGGGTAGTTATGGTATTATAAAATAAGGGATGATACATTAATGAGTTTATGAACCTTCTTGTCATTTTACTTAAAAGAAAAAAGGAAAATGGAGTGCAACAATATAAAAGTGGAGTTCGAATATCGCCTCCCTAAATATATTATGTGTTTATCTAATTATTCATAAGTAGATAGTGGAGAAAATTAGAGTTTTTATTCAAGTAAAAGATTTTCATGCTTATGTTCAAGAAATCATGATTTTTTTTTTTGTTAGTTTCTAGTCTCAATTATTTGAAGATTTAATGAAAATAGTCTTTCAAAATAAGATACGGAAATAAATTTTAATTTGAATTCTAAGTTATCGAGTTATGTTGTAATTTATATTATATAATGATAAGTTTTTCTATTTTTTCTTTCCTGTATTCTCTCAAAATAATTAATTTTAATATATAGAAAGTTGCCAAATAATCATCCACGTAATGCCAAATAATCAGCCACCTAATTTGAGATACTAATTCATGAATTATATTCGTGAAGTTTAGCATTTTTCAATTTATATTTTTCTCTTTCAAATGAAACAGTTAGTTTAAAATTTGACATAATCAAAATAATATAACAACAACAATCAACCTTTTTTTTTCCAACAATTTTGAGTCAGCTACTTGAATACTATGTTTTTTTTACCCTTAAGTGAACTATGTCACTCTTCTTAATTGGTGCATTTAAAAGTTTTTTTTGCACATGTCTAAATCATCTTAACCAATTTTATCTTATTTTATCTTCAATTTGTGTTACTTTAACCATTTTGTAAATGTGATCATTTCTAATTTTATCGCACATCTATCTCAAGGTTAACATTTTCATCACAACCAATTTATGCATATATTAGTTCCAAAAGTATTTATTTATTTTGTCTTGACTCTTTCATTACCGGTACCCAAAGTCATATATGAAAAAGAGATGGGTTAGTGTCAGGTAAACAACCGAATGTAAAACTTATGTCAAATCTTCTTGATGAATTCTCCTTAATTTGAGAGAATTTATGTGGCTGACCTCGTTCATAAGAGACTAAGACAACCATGATGATGATTATTTCTAAAGTATGATTGGTTTAAGAGTAATGATAGGCAAAGTGAAAGTTATCACTGAATTGAGAAAGTGAATCACGCTCATGCTTAGATTAGTGCAAGTAGAACCCATAATTTTATAATCAAATGAATGAGAGTGATTTATTTTTCCAATTATGTGATAACTTTTCTGTGCCTATCATTACTCTTGGTCTAATGATAATATATAGAACTTCCCCAATAATAATAAGCAAAAATTACAACTACGTCCTACTTTTCTCTCTTAAAGACAGCTACGTCCTATAACTTTTTTATGAGACCAATAAGTCCTACTTTTGAAACTCTTTTTCATTTAAGTTCAAAATTTTTTCATTCAAATTATAAACCACTTAACTTTCCACTTATATACCCTTATCAAATTAGATTTAAAATTTTGCAATTATAATTTTCATTTAAAAATTGATATGTAAGTCAAAAATTTTTATTTGACTATTTAGACGTGTCTAAATCTTTTCTTTTAGCAACTAATTTTTTTTTTCATTTATATATATATATATATATATATATATATATATACCATAATAGTAATTACACAACCATAAGGTTAAATAGTGTTCTCTTTATCGGTGTGTTTCAAATTCACATTAATTAATGGTCCTTTATGCTCAGTTATACACTTATACAAAGCATAGCGTGTGCAATTACTATACAAATCTTTAAGCAAGAAGTTTATTACTCCCTAATATTTTTCTTTTGTTAATAGAATCTAAATTATTTTTTTTATTAGCTGCTTATTTATTTTAGTTTCTATCCTTACCCATAAGTTTCTGTCCTATTTTTCATTGCCTAACAATGATTAATTTTGTTATTGATAGTGATTGATTAGTTTTAGATGTATTACATAATAAATTGTATGATATATTAACATTTTTTTTTCTTTTCACACATTCTTGGTTCATCCAACAGAATATATTAATATATTAGACTATTAGTAATTACTAACTAAATATTAGTATATAAGTTACTAATTGAATAATTAAATTAGTAATTACTAATTATTTAATCACTATATACTAATGACTACAAATATGTTACCCTCATTAATAATTCAAAAGAATAAAATTTTATTCAAATTGTTTCAATAAAAAAATTATAATATTTTATTAATATTTAATTGTTATATATGAAAAAATATTGTCGTAAAATTTACAAAAGATTTTTGGAATTGAACTTTCATTAAATTAACTATAATTTAAATTTATAATATAATATTTATTAATTAACTAAAAAAAAAATTGAATGAAAATTATAATTGTAAAATTTTTAGTCTACCTTTTACAAGGGTATAAGTTAAAAGTTGAGTAATTTAAAATTTAAGTGATTTTTTTTTTTCAAAAGTAGTAGTTATTGATTCTGTGAAATTTTTATAGTTGCCTTGTAAGAAAAAGTAGTACTTAAAAGTTACTTTAACCGAATGATAATAATAATAATAATAATAATAATAATAAAACCTCAGATAATGATCGCCACTCATTGTAGCCTTTTATTAGAGGACATGATACCCTTGTTAATTTACGTTTGAACGGTCAAAATAAACCAATCACATCATTCTCAAATGCTGAATATATGCCCGCCTCCAGAACTGACTTTTGCCTCTCCGGTCCACACACACACACACACACACACAAACACTCGTCTCCTTAACGGAGGAGACATTCTCACTCTCTCGCAACTCAGAAACTTCTCACACACACACTCTCTCTCTCTAAACACTATCGTCTTTCTCTCTCTAAAAGAGATGCACCTCCATGAAACATTCCTAGATCTGCCCTAGGAGAGAGTGAGACCATGGCGATTACCGCACATCAGAGTCTGTGGGACGGCGTTATTGAGCTCACCAAGTCGGCTCAGGACAGAGGTAGCGACCCGGTGGTATGGGCGATTCACCTCTCATCGAGTCTCAACTCAGCCGGAGTTTCGCTGCCGTCCACGGAGGTCGCGAACTTGCTCGTCTCTCATATCTGTTGGGACAATAATGTTCCGATCACGTGGAAGTTTCTCGAGAAAGCATTGACGGCGAAGATCGTGCCTCCGATGCTCGTTCTTGCTATTCTTTCCACCAGGTATTGGTTCACCCTATTTGTTCTTTTTGGTTACTTCATATGAAATTGTGGTTATATATGTGAGTTTGTGCATCACTTTGTTGAATAAAAGAAACACTCCCTAATTATCCGTACCGAATCACAGATGCATAACAGGCATATCTGTATATATTATATGGACTAATAACTAATTTTTGTATTGACTGTGTATAAATGATACACACACACACACACACGCTGTATTTGTGGACACTATTCTGTCGTTCAATGAAATGTGACATGGACTCGTTTCAGTGCTTCTCAGTTCTCATGGGTGTTTATGGACTTATCGTCCTGAAAGGAAGCACTGAATAAAATCAGATTAACTGAGCAAGTAGGCTCGTCACTCGTTAGTCATTTTCAAGTCAAGTCTGATAAATCCCCAAAAAAGAAATTCTCTTTATATGAAAGAATTTTTGTAATAATAAAAGCTTCCATGTAGGGTCAACCTTGGAATCAAAAGTAGAACTCTATGTATTTATTGTGTTTATGTGGTCTCTTATGGTAATTTATGTACTTCTCTCTTTTTTGTTTCTTTGGAGTATATGTCTCCGTCCACTTATGAGTCTGCAAGTTAATATCTGTATGTATGCGTATTTTTGTTCTATAGGCTTGTATTTTGGCATCTGAGTGTGTTATTTGGCTGTGTGAATTTTGTTGGGGTAATTTGGTGGTAAGAATTGGAAGCTTGATGCTTGTCCTTTTATATATATATATTCTTGCTTACTCTGTTTATGCTATATTTATAGTCTGTCACAACCTAAATATGTGAAGCTGTTTTGTGATAAATGAGCAAGACAGAGTGTGCGAGTAAATTTATCTTCAATTATGATTGTTTTGGAGTGTTGATGTTCTATAGACAGTTGATTTTTCATAATTGACACTTGTCACATCCTTTCACTTAGTGGTTTAAATGAAGCCCCCTCCTGTTTTGGGTTGAGCAATTTGCATGATGTTTTAAATATCTGTGTTGCCAAATTTGATGTTTGATTAACTTCCTGTAAGCTGCCTTTTCTTTCGTCATATGATTTGTTAAGACCTCAAACTTCAATGTTGGCTCAATATGTGGTCCTTGGTGATTTGAAATAGCACGTGCCTCAGAAAATAGCTGCCTTATGGGCATGTTGCCTCGAAATATAATTATCTTCTAACCACATTGAGTATTTTAAAGGCTGTTCAATATGTGGAGATTATTCTGTATGATTTAATCTATTAGGACCTCAAACTACTATGTCACCTTGCTACATATATGCATTGATATGTGGGAGCTATCTTGTCGCCAGTTAGAGAGAGCTCTCTTGGCACAATGTTCCTCTGTTTGATGGTTGCTTTAATATATGCATTGATTTGTGAGAGCCATATTGTTGCCAGTTAGAGAGAGCTCTCTTGACGCAATGTTCCTCTGATTGATGGTTGCTTTAATATATGGGAATAACCATCTTGCTGTTATATATTGTTTAGTGGCACTATAGTTAGTAATTACCATCATTGCCACAACAGATGATTGTCTTGGTGTACCAATTTTGGTTTTGTGGGCCTCAAACTACGATGTTGACCAAATATGTGATGTGGTAGGACTTTACGTTACCATGAATTGTAGAAAGCTATTTGTCTTATTGTATGCAGACCTTGTTGGATCATAATTTGATTCATAAAGCCAATACCAAACAGTTGGAATTAAAGGTTGGGTCTGGGATCTGCTTTACTTTCAGGATCATTTTGAATCATAATTGATCCATAAAGCCAACCCTAAATTGTTAGGATTAAGGCTGGGTTTGGGTTCTCCTTTCATTTGTGTTCCACTTGGTGCTTCAACTGATAATTTAATATGAGTCGATAGAAGCAACTGATATATGTTCGGCCTTATAGTGATTTCTGTATGGTAAAGGTGTTTCCTTTAGTTTTGCAAACTTTGATCAGCCATTCCTATTTTAACTGACTGTGGTTATCATTTTTTATAGGGTAATTCCAAGTCGACGGTTCTATCCTGCTGCGTACAGACTATACATGGAACTCCTTAAGAGGCATGCCTTTTCATTTGCATCTCAAATTAGTTGTCCAAATTATCAGAAGTAAGCCTTTTCTTTTCTTTTTTCATTTTTCATTTGCATCTTATTATTTTTGTTTTATCTTCTTCTGTTCTTAATATTTTCCTTGAAGAACTTCTTCGTTGATGCCTACCTCCTTCACAAAGTTTTTTTTTAACTTCTGATTTCTGATATTATGCTGTATCTATTTTCACTACAAGTATAAAGACATAGTTGAATTGGATTGTTTATTAGACTTTATCTCTCTCCAATATTTGCAACCTACTCTAGAAACTAACGATGAAGAGAACTTTCTAAATAATGTATCACATCAAGAGATTTACTTTGATTCCCGGTGTGGAATAAATTCTATAGTTAGACATGTGTATACCTGAAAATCATCATATCTTTATCATTGTACAATTAAACTTACTTTTTTATTGCTGACTAATATGCAGTACAAGGTGTATTTGGCTTTATGCATGCGAAAAGATTTAACTGTAATTTTTAGGCTGAAGATTCAAGTATACCCTAATGCAAATGCCTAAGTGGTATAATTCTCATTGTTAGTTCATACTTAAAGTTGGTGAATGATACAAGCATAAGCATTTTTATCTAAAACTTCTCTCTTGCTATTTTTTCTACTCTATTTTGTTCCTTTTTATTGTCTGTTTTTATTTTTATTTCTTGTATCGAAGGAACCTACTCTTTGTGAGAAACTCAAAGGTGCTCACAAGTTGTACATATGCTCATACTAAATTTTAGTCACAGTGATGCCTTGCGGAATACACCCTTTTGTAGGTTTTAGAAGAATAAAAATGCTGCACAAGTTATGTTGCACTAAGACTGACTCTGAAAGGTCTCGTCAAAATAAAAAGAAATAATTAAATTTATGAAAAAATATCAAAATGGAAGTCCTACTGTTTGCTGTTTATCTTAGAGTCAGATATACATCGTAAATTCTTAATTCATTAGCAATCTCCATATAAATGATATTTTGAGACAACGTGTTACTCTTCCCTTTTTTTGCACATTATATACCCTAATTGAAACTAGTCAATGCTGATTCGTACCAGGCTACATCTTGGTATTGGCCGATGGTAGCTAGTCCCATATGGTTGTGCACAAAGTTTTACATGGTGACTGTTGCATAATGCAATGGCCATTACATGCTGTTACATGATAGCTTTTTTCAAGGTCCCTGTCTTGTTAGACCCTGATGTGTTGGGAAAAGAAATTCACGAGTATCATCTGCTAAGAAACTTGTGCGTAATGGATGTTAAGGTCCATTAAGTTGCATGGCAGTTGTTACTTTAAGTAAATAGTCATTACTACCTGTCATGTGAGAAAACAGAGATCTTGCACTTCAGATCTCATTTTTCCTACTTTAGCTTCTTCTCTTCTGAAGCTCTCAAGCTCATATTTGTTGCTCTATCTACTGATTGTTTGGTGTATATATCTGTTGAGATTAGAATTTCATGTTGTCTTGCTTCCAAAACTTAAAAAAGTTGGTTGGATCTTCTCAATAATTGTCCCGTAAACATTCCTATTTCTTTTCTACAGTTCTCTCTTCCATCCGCTCATACTCTGGATAATATATTTGTTATTAAATTATGTAACTGTAGTAGAGTAGTTTGGTAAGACATGAATTCATCATTTAGACATTGTTGTTCCATAGACTTTTCCATCCCTTTTTCATAATTTTTCCTTTGTCCACTCAAGCTTGGGAAACATATTTATTATTAAATTATTATGTAATACTATAGTGGATTAATTTGGTAACGTCTGAATTGATCATTTGGACAGTGTTATATCTGCAGGATGGTGTACTTTATCTATTTGATCGAATCGTTTGTTCTTGCTTTTCTATATTTTTATTTTTCATTTTTTGAGCCTTATTCTAGCATATTATTGTGTATCACCCTATATTTATTTATTATGCCTTGGTTAAGTTGTCTTAGAGCCCCCAGTTCAGTGACTAATACTATGACTTATAAACATGTTAATCATCTCGCCAAAAAGAGAATCTGTGGAATTTAATAATTTTTTTTCATTAAACTGAAGGCATCTTCTATGACACTGAAGATTTTATTTTTATTTTTTGTTATCTATGATCATATAGTTTTTATTGGGAGTGAGGCTTACTGTCCAGAACCTTTACGTTGGACTTATCTGTTTACGCTACCCCCAGTGGCACCCTGCCTTTCCTCCCTTGAGCTGCCAACTTTTCAAGGATAAAAGGCACCCTGCCTTCCCTCCCTTGAGCTGCCAACTTTTCAAGGATAAAAACTATGTTCTCATGATGTTGTAATTTGCTCTTCTGGTTTTTCGGTTTTCCTGATATTGGGAATAAAAGATAGTTTATTACTTCTCTTTTTTGTTCATAGAAGATATTCATTTCAACCTTAGAAAGACTGAAATGAATCAGAGTTCCATCCTAAGAAAACTAGAATGGAGATATAGACATTCTCATTATAGAATGAACTCTTTAAATGTTGTCATGTAATGCTATCATTTCTATTAAATATTTTGATAATAATGTGGCTGGCCCACTTGGATCATCTAGTCAGCTGTTTATTTTGTGTTTGTTCTTTGTAATTGGATTTCCTTGGTACTAAAACAAGTAATTTGAGTATGAAGAAATTGACATGTCTTGACCATGCAATTGCAGGGTCATGAAATCCATAGACGATGTTCTTCATCTGTCCCAGATATATGGCCTTCCGGCACGGGAACCTGGGCTTCTTATAGTTGAATTTATCTTTTCAATTGTATGGCAGTTGCTTGATGCATCATTAGATGATGAAGAGTTGCTCGAACTTACACCAGAAAAAAAGTCCAGGTGGCCAACCAAGACACAAGATATGGAAATAGACGGTCGTGATAGCTTTGATGAGAAGAGAATTGAGCGTCATGATGGAATGCACAAAGTAAATACTGTAATGGCCATTGAGATAATTGGAGAATTTTTGAAAAATAAAGTAACATCCAGGATTCTTTACTTGGCACGTCGAAACATGTAATATAAATCTGTTACCATGTTTTGTTTAAGCTTCTTTTGTCGTCCAATATTTATTGTGTATTATACGAGTGAAAAACAAACAGTTCTTTGAGTGGCTTGTTGAGCACTGACATGGTTAATCTGAATTTTAGAGAGGGTCTTAAGTGGCAGTTGGATTGTTCTACTGACCTGAAGCTTATTCTACTTTGCTTCCTTTGTCTAGGCCCTTGCATTGGGGATGTTTCATTCAGCATTTGCGTCTGCTTGCAGCGAGTTCATCTGCATTGAGGACTTCAAAACATATTACTCCAGATACTCTTCTACAGTTAACATCAGACACACGTCGGGTCCTGTCCCGGGAATGCAAAACAAGTTCACAGCAAGCATTTCATGCTGTAATGGCTTCTGGTTCGCTTATATCGTCTGCTAGTCAATGTCATGGCACTAGTCGTTCTGCACTTTGGCTCCCTATTGATCTGTTTATGGAAGATACTATGGATGGATCACAAGTGGTGGCTACAAGTTCTGTTGAAACACTTACTGGTATGTCATTTATTTTATAATTATAGCTTTACGGGGGGGAAAAGATGTTGATCCTGTTTTTTCAAACAAGTTCACTGAAGTGAAATGAATTAATGTGCAGGTCTGGTAAAGGCTCTTCAGGCAGTTAATCATACGACCTGGCAGGATACATTTCTTGGTCTATGGATTGCAGCTCTACGGCTTGTTCAGAGGGTGAGAACTCATTAAATATTTGATAAACAGTGGGATATGTGATGGTCCCTAGAGACATTGGAGATGAGTTTTTGCTTTTCCACCAATTTACTCGTATGTCTCGTTAGATTGTATGAGGAATGCTTTTCCACCAATTTGCTCATATATCTTGTTGGACTGAGAGATCTTATTAGGGAGACTGTACCCTTGGTCTGGATATCTTGTATGAGGAATGCTTCAAAGTGGAAAAGCAAGTTCTTTCAATGAATTTACACTGATCATACATCATTATTTTACTTTCCTTGTTCATACATCATTATTTTACTTTCTTTGTTCTTGGTTCTTTTAGGAAAGAGATCCCAGTGAGGGTCCTGTACCTCGCCTTGATACCTGCTTATGCATGTTATTGTCTGTTACAACTCTTGCAATTGCGAATATTATTGAGGAAGAAGAAAGTGCACTCATTGATGAAGCTGAACACAGCCCAACCAGTCAACTGATAGAGAAACAGGCTCCAGGAAAGCGCCGCAGCGATCTGGTTTCCAGCCTACAGCAGCTGGATGACTATGAAGGCTTGTTGACTCCACCTCTACCTTTATGTTTGGTAGCCAATCAGGCCGCCGCCAAAGCAATGATGTTTCTTTCAGGCCTAACAGTCGGGAGTGGATATGTTGATTGTGTGAGCTTGAATGACATGCCATCGAACTGTTGTGAGTAACATCGTTAATTTTTCAGCAGATACCAATTTCATTAATATTTCAAAATGGAGAAAATTCTACAGAATGTTCTCTATATTGGGGCCTTCCTTGCTTGTTACCACCTCAGAGTTTCTTCTGAAAAGTTCTTGTTCTTGTTTTAACTATATGAGACACATGATGGCAGCAGCCTTCCTCCTACGCGTAAACCTCTCAAGTCTTACCCCATGCCCCTCTATCAAGAATTGAACCATGCTCCTTTGCCTAAGGAAGGATCTAGAAATCCTACCTGAACTAGATTGATGGTGATGCTAAACTTTTTCTTTGCATTCTATGGTTATGAGAGGAATTATATGATGCATTTTATCATTTACACTGAACTGATAAGGTCGGTTTTTTGAGTGATGTTTGCTTTTGTTGCATCTCTAATTCTGTATGCCTGCTTTCCACCCTTGTTGTAGCACATGAAAGAAAAAATATAAAAAAGAAGAAGATGCAGACTGTTCTTTTTCTTTCATGACATTCAGCTTGGATTCATTTTTTAATAACTTTTTAAATGCTTTTAATACTTTTCCATGTTGACTTCATTGGGTTTATATAATAGTATCACTATTTTATTTTTCATCTCTCTCTCTTCCTCCCTCCCTTTTTTTCCCCAATTTGTGGGGGTTGGAAGAAGGGGTGTGTGCACATGTTTTACGTTTTGTTCATGCAACTTTGGTTACATGTTGCTTACTTAGAAATTAGAAATAGAAAAAGAAAAAAGAAAAAGAATAAGGAAAAGAACTATGGCTAGCGAGCTGAAGCTTTGCTTTAATTTTCTTGGGCATGCATGATCATCTCTATATTATATGTGCATCCTTTCTAATTATTTTTGTTTGCTTGTAGCTGGAAACATGCGGCATCTGATTGTGGAGGCTTGTATTGCTAGAAATCTTCTGGACATTTCAGCATATAAATGGCCTGGTTATGTGAAAGGACGCAGCAACCAAGTACCTCGCAACGTCTCTGGCCAAATGGCTGGTTGGTCAGCATTGATGAAGGGGTCACCCCTAACTCCTTCAATGGTAAATGCCTTGGTTTCAACTCCAGCTTCGAGGTATGCGGACATTTCTTTGTTTTTGTTTTTCTTTAAGAAATTTCTTATCTTTCTTTCCTTCCTTTTTCTCCCCCTAGGCGCCCTTCCCCTGTGTACCTGGTCAAATGATGGTACATCCAAGTTCCAGTTTGCACTGTAACAACTTGCTGTTTCAGATTCATTCCCAACCCTATCCTATCCTATTCTTAAAGAGGTTCTTGTGACTTCCACATGTGGAAGTCCTTAAAGTTCATTTGGTCAGTTAGTCGTTATTATCAAGGTTTCAAATTGTCGTGCTGTCATAACTTGTAATAATGACAATGCAGTGTTGTGTATGTGGGATATGACAGGTGTTGCGTATCAGTATTAGATACTGGAGTATTGAAATTCTTTTTCACACAACTCTCACAAAATGTCATTATGTTTGTTTCTTAAACTAAAAATCTCACATATTTAAGGTTTCTTTAATGATTTTAATAAATTTAGTTTAACACGATTTAATATGGTTTATGAATTTAGTATTGATTTTTAAGTCACTGTTTACATGAAATACTTACTAATTTTATCTTTCACTACTTTTATAAGCATTTAATACACTTTTTTTTTTTGATAAATAAAATTTCATTAGAAAGACGCTCAAAAGGGAGCGAACCCGAGGATTTACAAAGAACCGGAAACCGACCAACTAAAATCTTAAGCTATCAAGAAGGTCCACTACTTGACCATCCGATGTACAATTTTTTCCGTATACCCAAAAAAATAAAAGAGTTAGAATTCTGTATTTGAGAGACCAAATAGGGGACTCCACATCCTCAAAGCGCCTCCTATTCCTCTCTTGCCACAAACCCCACCATAAACAAAGGGGAGTGACCCTCCAAGCATCCCTGACTCGGCTGTCCACTGTATACCCTCTCCAAGCCTCGATCATATTCTTCGTGGATCTGGGAAACACCCAGTCCATACCAACCGCAACCAGGAACATAGACCATACGTCCCTCGCTACTGTGCAATGTAAAAGAAGATGGTTCACCGTTTCCTCTGACCTCTTGCACATGCAACACCAATTTATCATAATACAGCCTCTTCTCCTTAGGTTATCAATGGTAAGAATCTTTCCTAAGGTAGTTGTCCAAGTGAAAAAGGCCACCTTTACGCGGGCCTTTGTTCTCCAAATAGCCTTCCAAGGAAAAGTGGGACTCATGGAGTTCGAGAGGAGTCTATAGTAGGAACGAACCTCGAAGGCTCTCCTCTTGGATCCCGACCACTCCATCTCGTCTATCCCCTCTCCCTCGATCACCTGATTGTACAAAATGGTAAGAAGTTCCGCTACCTCCGAAAGCTCCCAATCATAAAAAGCCCTACGAAAGCTCACATCCTAAGACAGTCTTCCGCTATCAAGCTGATAACAGTCGACTACTAAGGCTTGTTTGTTGGAGGCAATCCTGAATAGTCTAGGGAACCTACATGCCAAAGAAAGATCCCCGCACCACACGTCTTCCCAAAAACTGATATATCTCCTATTTCTAACCTTAAACCGAATGAATTTGGAAAACTCATCCCATCCTTTCTGAATACTTTTCCAACCCCCCACCCCCGCAGGGAGGTTGGTCTCCGCAGACCACCAACCACCTACTTCTTCTCCTCTCCGACTAACAACAACCCTCCTCCACAATCTGGACCTCTCAGCTCCGAAGCGCCAAAGCCATTTGCCCAAAAGCGCCTTATTAAACAGTTCAAGTCTCTTTATTCCCAAACCGCCTTTTTGAATCTGGGTGCACACCTTCCCCCAACTCACTAGATGGTATTTAAACTCATTCCCTAAACCGCCCCACAAGAACTTGCTTTGAATCCTCTCGAGCCTCCTCGCAATTGACATCGGCATCAAAAATAAGGACAAAAAATAAGTTGGAAGATTCGAAAGAATGCTCTTCATTAGGGTAAGGCACCCTCCTTTCGATAAGTACTGTTTTTTCCAACCTGCCAGCCTCCTTTCAAACCGCTCTACTACAGGGTCCCATATGGAGACCATTCTCGATGACGCTCCCAACGGCATCCCTAAGTAAGAAATCAGAAATGAGCCAACTCCGCAACCTAGAATATCCGCGAACTCATAAATTTCGACCACTTTCCCAACTGGCACCAACTCACTTTTTCCGATATTGATTTTCAGGCCAGAAACCGCCTGAAAGCATATCAAGATGTACTTCAAGTGTCTCAGCTGGTCCTCCCTCGCCTCGCAAAAAACAATGGTATCATCTGCATAAAGCAAATGAGATACTACTAAATGATTAGGCTCTCTCCCTACTTGAAACCCTCTGATCACCCCTAGCTCTTCTGCCCTTTTCATCATCCTACTAAAGGCTTCCATGATGATGATAAACAAAAAAGATGATAACGGATCTCCCTGCCTCAGGTCCCGAGAGCTAGGAAAAAAACCCGCTAGAGACCCATTCACCAAAACAGAAAATCGAACTGTCGAAATACATTGGTGGATCGAAAGTATGTTCATATCCTTGTTTCATAGTCAGATTAGTATATAATGTAAGAGTAGTAAATGAAAAGAGATTTATATCACAAAATTGTTAATCGGTTCACCAACAATTTCTTGTATTCTTATTTTGTATAATAAATCTAGGTTAGAGTTGTAAATATAATATAAATTAATATGATGAAGAAAAGAAAATTTAAACGAGGTAAAAAGTAATCATTAAAGTAACTTAAATATCTTGATTAAGCTCTAAATTTAGATTTTATAGAGTCAAATGTTTTGAAGTTATAGAATTATATACTAGTTCCTTGCACCCCAGTTCCCAAAAGCATATAATTGGAAAAAGAAAAAAAGAAGAAAAAAGGCTGAAATGAGCAGAAAACAATTCACCTGCTTAAGGGATTGCTACGGCAGTTTAGTGGTCCATTTTGGCCATTATGTTCTGTTATGGGGCCATTGCAGCACCATCGTGGCTGTTACGACTGTGTTAATGTCAACAGGACTGCTATTTCAGTTCATAGTGGGTCCAACACCTGTCTATACCATTATGTAAAACTGTCACACAATGGTATAGCCCTCTGTTTACAACCGTGGTTATCATGTTTTGATTGTTAATTTTCTTAGTTTAAGAAAGTTTCTGGTCCTATATCCCATTATTTGGTCTCATAATTTAAATTTATATTCTATCCTGCTTATGGGTAATTTTAAACTTGGGGTATTGTATTGCAGAGATGGTTAGGGATAAGATATAATTCAAGTTAATTATGTTCAGACCCAATTATTTGGGGTATGTGGTTTAGAGTTGCTGTTATGCAGAATACCATTTTCAGCATGATATGCGATGTCCTATTGTATATATTTATAATGATTTTATTACTAGGTTCTTAGTGCTTTATTGGTGATGTTGATGCGTAAATGATTTAGAGGTGGTGATTCATAATTAGTTTTAAGATCCCCCTATTTTTTTTTTTTTACAAGGCCTGGTCTTCAGTAAAACCCTTTTCTTTCCTGAAGCCAGGTATATCAGATGCTCTTTTTTGTAATTTACCCAGTGGTAAGGCAACTGAATTTAAGCTCATGGATTTGATGGAAGCTTAGCAGAAATAGAGAAAATTTATGAGATCGCAGTCAAAGGTTCGGACGATGAGAAGATATCTGCTGCTACCATTTTTTGCGGTGCATCTCTAACTCGTGGTTGGAATATACAGGTAGGTGGTGCACGTTCAGATTATTCTGGAATATCATATTACAGTAGACCATTTGAATATCTTATTATTGTTGTTGTTATTATGATTATTATTATTATTTGCTGGCGGTCATTTCTCCATTTTCACTTTTATTCTTGTTCAAAATATATTTGGTCTATTTTTGCAGGAACACCTTGTTCTTTTTATTACAAGATTGCTGTCGCCTCCGGTCCCTGCAGACGATTCTGGGAGTGAGAGCCATTTGATAGGTTATGGACCATTTCTGAATGTTTTTCTGGTCGGAATATCGCCAATCGATTGCATTCATATTTTTTCCTTGCATGGCTTGGTAGGTTGAACTTCTGAAACTCTTGTTTTTTACTGAATTTATATATTCTGTAATTTGTGTAGAAGACCAGAAAAATTATCAGGAGAAAACATGTTGTGTATTTTCAAGCATTGTCCTCATTCATTACAAAGAATGAAGTGGAGGGTTCTGGTCCTGTGATTTATGAAGGAATTCTCTTCACCAAAAACAAAACCAGACAAACAAACAATGTGCCTCTCCTTATCTAAAGAATGGAAATTGTTTTTATCCTACACGATCTCCTGATTTATGCCAACACCACATATACATTCATAACAATTTTATATTTCAACTATTAGATTGTGTTTGTGTGTATCATTCAATCAATCAATGACCTACAATAAGTTTTTATTATTTATTATTTTTTACAAGTAATAACTTAGAATTATGTGATTTATCAAAGATTACTATGCAGCCTTAATTGAATGAAATAAAAGGAAAAATATAAGGTTTTATATTGGCTTTGAGCTGATTTTCTTCAATTCTTGTTCCAGGTTCCACAACTAGCTGGTGCATTGATGCCCATTTGCGAGGTATTTGGAGCATGTACGCCCAAGGTCTCATGGACTCCTACAACAGGGGAAGAAATTTCTTCCCATGCGTTGTTCTCTAATGCATTCACTCTTCTGCTGAAGTTATGGCGGTTTAATCAGCCACCACTTGAGCATGTTATGGGAGATGTTCCTCCAGTAGGATCTCATCTAACTCCCGAATACCTCTTATTGGTGCGCAACTCCCAACTAGCATCATCTGGAAATGCACCTAAGGGTCAACATAAAAGCAGACTGGCAAGAATTTCAAGTCCATCTTTGTCAGAACCCATATTCATGGATTTTTTTCCAAAATTAAAGCATTGGTACCAGCAGCATCAAGCATGTATTGCTTCTACCCTCTCTGGTCTTGTGCGTGGAACCCCTGTTCATCAGATTGTTGATGGGCTACTGAACATGATGTTCCGGAAAATAAATAGAAGTGGTCAGCCCTTGACTTCAAATTCTGGAAGTAGTATTTCATCTGGGTCTGGAACGGAAGATGCCTCTCTTCGACTTAAATTACCCTCCTGGGATATTCTGGAAGCTATACCGTTCGTGCTTGATGCTGCTTTGACAGCTTGTTCCCATGGAAAACTTTCTCCCCGTGAACTGACCACAGGTTTGTCTGATTTAATTAAAGTCAGATTTGCTTTTGCATTAACTTCAATTTTATGCTAGAAAAATTATGAACCAACTCACGTGGGCATATTGTCATTTGACAAGGCACCAGAAAGAAGTTATGCAAATGGCACTGAAGATAGAACTCTTTCTTATTTGTAATACAAGCCTGACTGAAACTACACAAATCGAGCCTGTGTTAGCTCAGTCATCTGAACTTACTTTTAGAAAGATTTCTTGATTGCATATTACTTTTCCAGGGGTCTCTGCTTGAACAGTAGAGAGGGGATTGCTTTTTAGTCTCTTCTCGCCACGCAACAGTTTGCCTTCAAACAGTTGGTTTACATAACTGTCAGTCACTTATTTTTTGTTTAGAAGGGTCTGCTTGCACTGTAGAGAAACTAGGAAGGGGTGTACTTCTACTGTCTTCTTGTTACACAGCATTGTTGCATTCAAAGAATTAGTTGAAGGCAAACAGTCTCTATGCATGCGGAGGTAAGGCTGTGTACATCTGACCCTCCTCAGACCCCGTAACGGCAGGGGAGACTCTTGCAGTGAGTTTTTTTTTAAGACAAAAATCCAAAATAAAGTGGCTTAGGCCAAGTGGTTACCGTCTCTGCGCTGACCTCCAAATGCCCCACCCCCTCCTTCAAGACTGGAAAAAAAAGATGGTTAAGAATATAATTGAATATACACTGCTTCAGAAGAGGGAACATACACAAAAATTGTATAGCTGCTGTTTTTGTTGTACCCTACTTTTTGGGAAACCATTCATTAATTGTTCTAAGCTTTTCTTTGAACTTCCGGGTAAATTATTACTGGCATGCCATGTTAGTAAGGACTCTCTGCACTATTTCTATCACAGGGCTTAAAGATCTTGCTGATTTTCTTCCTGCATCCTTGGCGACCATGGTTAGTTACTTTTCCGCTGAAGTAACACGGGGCGTTTGGAAGCCAGCTTTTATGAATGGAACTGATTGGCCGAGCCCTGCTGCAAATTTAGCTATTGTTGAGCAGCAGATAAAGAAAATTATAGCTGCCACCGGTCTTGATGTACCAAGTCTTGCTGTCGGTAAGTTCTTCTTGTTGTAAATTCCTGTGTATGTTTGTTGACTTCAGATGTCCAGACAAAATTGTCATTCTGCTTCCTCATGAAGGTTTACAATTTTTGAGCGAAGATAGCATCAACTTGAGACTCCTAGCCCTCAAATTTTGAAGGGTGAAGAAAAATATAAAGTCAACAGATCACGGAAGGTGAATAGATTAGAGACTTTAAGTTGACACAGGAAAAATGACTCCCATTGGCAGTGGAAAATTTGGCTTCCTCTGGTTCTGCCATCTATTTTTTACACGTTGGAAAATTGAAACATCTGAGTCTAAATATATGCTCAGGGAATTTCATTTTTGAACAAACGTTTTTGTTATACTTTGGGTCTAAACTTGTTTTGCTTGCAGGAGGGAGCTCCCAGGCTACTCTTCCTTTACCCTTGGCTACCCTCGTAAGCCTCACAATAACCTATAAACTAGACAGAGCCACTGAACGTTACCTGAACCTTTTTGCCCCTGGTTTAAACACCCTTGCAGCTGGTTGCCCCTGGCCATGCATGCCCATCATAGCCTCCCTATGGGCACAGAAGGTGAAGAGATGGAGTGACTTTCTTGTTTTTTCAGCATCCCGTACCGTCTTCCACCACAGTTCTGACGCTGTAGTTCAGCTCCTTAGAAGCTGCTTCACATCGACTCTTGGGCTAAATTCCTCTCACATCTCAAGCAATGGTGGTGTAGGTGACCTTCTTGGCCATGGATTTGGCTCCCATTTCTCTGGTGGAATTTGTCCAGTTGCCCCCGGAATACTATACCTACGAGTTCACCGGTCTGTCAGAAACGTGTTTTTTATGACAGAAGAAATTGTTGTCCTTTTAATGCACTCTGTTAAAGAAATTGCAAGTAGTGGGTTACCTACTGAGAAATTGAACAAGTTGAAGAAGACCAAGTATGGGATGAGATATGGTCAGGTTTCTCTTGCTGCGGCAATGACGCGTGTGAAGCTCGCAGCTTCACTTGGGGCTTCATTAGTTTGGATAAGTGGTGGAATAAGTTTGGTTCAATCTTTAATTAAAGAAACCTTGCCATCATGGTTTATATCTGTTCATGAGCCGGAGCCAGATGGAGTGGAATCTGGAGGGATGGTTGCAATGCTGGGGGGCTATGCTCTTGCGTACTTTGCAGTGCTCTCCGGGGCATTTGCTTGGGGAGTGGACTCAAAATCAACGGAATCTAAGCGGCGGCCAAATGTTCTTGGGGCCCACTTAGAATTTATGGCTAGCGCACTTGATGGAAAAATATCGCTTGGTTGTGATTGGGCAACATGGCGGGCATATGTCTCGGGATTTGTGAGCTTGATGGTGGGATGTACCCCAGTTTGGATGCTGGAGGTGGATGTAAATGTATTGAAGAGACTCAGCAAAGGATTGAGGCAGTGGAACGAGGAAGAACTGGCTTTAGCCCTGCTTGGTTTGGGTGGGGTGGATGCAATGGGTGCAGCTGCTGAACTGATCATCAAAAGTGGAAGTTTGGAATTTTGTCAAAAACTTTAGGCACAGAAATGGCAGTACGTCTGTAACATTTTATGCATTGCAAGGTAGATAAAACATTAAACCTTAATTACTGCTAAAGTTTTGTAAAATTCTTGTCTGTGTATAGGTCAGACAGAAAAGATACATGGGGTTTCGAACCTTGTGTACATATGATCAAATGATTTTAGACTTTGCTTGTAGGAGGGCTTAGTTAATGCGTAACTGGATTGAAAATATATATGTATGTATGTTAAGATTGTATAACCTTTTAGTTGATGCTAACACCATGGATAGTCTGGCGGTGGAAAAATCGTATGATTTGTTGTTACTTCTTGATCAGTTCATTCCATCCAGTCTTTCAGTTAGACTACAAGTTAATACCGAAGCTGAAATTTTGTTTGGGAAAGAAACTGTGAAGTGCAAGAGGCAAAAATATTGGAAATCACAAAGCAACCGCAGTCTAGTTGAAGACGTCAGCTTCACAAACGCTTCTAAGATCTGTGCCTTGGTGTATGTGGATATGTGAACTTAGAGAGTTCTTTCGACTTGAATTTGATTTGAAAAGAGCATTCAATTCAATTGTGAACATAAAGAGTTCTTGAAACTAGTTTTGAATTGACAATTGATTTGAAGAAGTGCTTTTAAAAATTGAATTGAAGTTGACTTGAGAACTGGCATACGAGCCCTTGAGTTTTGTGTGTGTGTCGTGATTGACACCTGCTTGAACATGTGAGTTTGTTATGAGTTTATAGTATATTTGTTTAAATACTTATTATGTTCTGTTTGGTTTTGTTTATTGAGCATGGTTTCATGTTAACTGCACATAAAATTTGCTCTTCAGTAATTAGTTTGCTGCATATTTGTGGAATATTCAGAAAGCTAAAAAATTTCGTGTTAATAGGTACTAAAATACAAAGAACAAAAAATGGGACAAACCCAAGCCACAAATAAACAAGCCATTCTCAGGCAGCCTAAAATGAGAGACAAAACATCTCCACCAAGTCCTGTAACTGCATTCCCAAAGTATCCACCACATTTCAAATAATATTTCTTGCAGCCTGAATAGGATTAACCACCATATCATCATGAAGTTTGAGATTTCTGGACCACCATAATTGCCAAATGGTATATGTGAAAGTAAGACTCAACATTTTACTTTTAACCAACTTGGATTTACTTCACCATAAACCAATTCAACATCTGATCAAAGTTATTAATGATGTCCCAGTCCCAGTTAAACAGATCAGCAAGCCACGATGCTGCAAATTTGTGAGAGTAGATTGTACTTGCTAGTTAATTAATTCAAATTAAAGGGATTATGGGATGGGAGCACCGAATCGGGGACTTGAATTGATTGGTCAACTGCTGATTCGGTGTGTTCGGGACTTAAAATTGATTGGTCGAACTGTCGATTCGGTGCTCCCAAACGCAACATTATGTGAAGAGAATTCCTAATATATAAAATACTTCACACGATAGAAATAGATCATAGAAGATTTTTATTTTATTTTTGTTGGTCTTGAATACTGTCAAATTTTGGTTTGCCATTTTCATAAAAGATATAATTAACAACTCCAAGTTGCACAATATTTCTGGGAGAAAAGTGTTGCTAAATTTTTACCGTCGAACCAAAACAAAGTATTTTTTTCTTCGTAGGTGTGATCCATAGATCCAATGCAACTATCCCTGTCAGTGGAACGAACAAGAAACTGACAATTATCCATATGAGTGGAATGAAAAAGAACTGACAAGGAAAGAAATTGATCCACACACATGCCTTGCACTTCTGCTTATTATGCATCATAAACATCACACTGAAAGAGTGAAATCCATTGGTATGTATAATCATCAACTAGAACCAGTACAAGAATTTC
Source organism: Cornus controversa (assembly GCA_026545225.1). Classification (NCBI taxonomy): domain Eukaryota; kingdom Viridiplantae; phylum Streptophyta; class Magnoliopsida; order Cornales; family Cornaceae; genus Cornus; species Cornus controversa. The sequence continues at coordinate 47,848,072 of CM048847.1, read as the reverse complement.
TATGAACAGTCTGCAAAAGTTTAGGTCACTGTGTCGGGAAAGAAAATACATAGAAACTCTTATTTAAAGAGAATGAATAATTACATAATGTACTAAACCTATATCCTTCTGCAGACATCCTTATTTGCTGTACCTTCTGAACTTTATTAAACCATTATTCGATGCGAAATGGACCTCCTTCCATTATTACAAAAAGGCCAAAGAGAAAAGAATTCAATGTTCTTTCAGTTGTTTTAGTGAATGGTTGGATGTGTGTGTGTGTGTTGGGGGTGGTTTCAACAGGGAAACATGTTTCAACCACTTGGGCTTCTGGCTTCAAACAGGATACAACTGTGAGACTTCATTTCATAGGTGACTAAATCGGCCATCTGCTCAAGGATTGGTTCACCATCTTTGGAGAAGAATCCCGGAAAAGGAAGAGCAGTGTCAACCAAACGAAGCCATACCATCTCCGCGGGAGGTGGGGGAAGAATAACACTCTCTGGATGGTCAGCAGCATTAATGGCAACGAACAAGTCACCGCTCAAATGAGAAGAATCCGAGTCCAGTTTGCTCTCCTCTTTGTCAGCCTTCAATGTCATAGCCAGGAATCTGCTTGATGGGTCATCCCATCTTGGTGGACACTGGTCGCTTCCATACCAGTCAATATTTTCTTCTTTCAATAAGTTCCTCTTCTGAAGCAGATCACTTCGCCTCACTCTTAGTGAACTCAAAAATGAAATAAACTGTGTGGTCTGAATGCCAAAGCCAGTTCCTAATGCATTCCAATCAAAAGATTTTCTGTCTTCGTATGCAGGTGAGCCCCCAGAAGACTGACCACACTCATCTCCCATGTTGAGGATGGGGACGCCCATAGAAACAAACAAGATGAATAGGAAATTACGGATTTGTTTGAGTCGTCTTTCAAGGACAGCGGTTTTCCTTGTCGGGCCTTCTTCCCCACAATTCCAACTTAATTGCGAAGCTAGCTTACTGTTACTGAAGCTGACTAAGTCCAAAAGAGGAAGTCCGGAATTTCGGGAAATAAAATTGAAGGAGAATGCTGGGCCTCGCCCATTCAGAAAGATGTCCCCACTTCCACAAAGCCGCGTTGCAAGGTTACTGAGGAGACCCTCACCTCTCAAAAAATTTCTTATATCAGCGGAAAATTTTGTATTTACTTCTGCCCATCTCTTCCAATGTGGAAAACATATTTCCTTTGGTGCCATGTCATTTGGGTCCCAGCAGTCTGCAATGATCTTTGTCTTTGAGAGTAATGGATCAAAACTAATTGCTTCAACCAAAGGAGGACGGGACAGCATTTCACCATGAAACCCTCTCAGCAGATATGAAGCATTTATGAAACAAAACCCATCGATGTGAAACTCAGTAATCCAATGCCGAAGACTATCCAAAATCATCTGTTGGACAATAGGGTAATTACAATTCAAAGCATTTCTGGTTCCCAAATCTGCACCACCACTTTCATAATAATAGGATGAGCTATCAACTACTCTTAGTACCCCACCCTCAGCGGTATGGGTAAAAACAACCTCTAGGAAGACCTCCATTCCATTTGCATGCAATTTTTTCACCATCTCCTTTATCGAATTAATGGTGGATAAAGAGTCACCAGAAGGTCCATACAGGTTCATCGGCAAAAAGAAATGGCATGGAAAATAGGGTCCTTTTTGCTCATCAAAAAGGAAAATTGGTTCCAATAGGATTGCATTCACCCCAAGGTCTTTGAAATGGTGCAACTTCTCAGTAATACCAGAGAAAGTACCAGCAACATTATTCGGTAACTTGCTGGACTTGTCCTTTGTAAAACGCATCACATTTAAGCGATAAACTATTAATTTCTCCATCGGTAAGCCAGGGCGAATATCACCACTCCAATCAAAAGCAGGTTCCTTGTCTACTAGTCCAAGATATTTCAGAAGCAAACCTGATCCATGATGAGCAGGAATGAAATTTGCAATTATCTTAGCATACGGATCCAAAAGAATGTGTTCTGTCTGAAATTTGTCTCCACTTTGCTGAATGCCCCTCTTGCATCGATAACCATAGCTCACAAAGGGCATTTCACTGTCCATTGAGACATGCCAGATGTCACCCGAGCGATTGACATATGGATCCAAATCAATCTCAAGAGCAGGTTTCTCTGTTGTGGTGTCACCATACAAGCACAGAACCACAGCTTCTGCATTTCGTGAGAAGAGGGCAAAATTCATGGAACCATTAGCTGAAAAGGATATACCCAAAGGAGAAGGACAACCTGTTCCGAAACCAACTGGGAAACAAAAGTTTGTATTCCTATGGCTTCTGATTTCTGAGCTTTTTGAATCACCTTCCAAAGGAGACTTCAGTAAAAATGAGAGGTAGAAGGGGGCTAAACTCGCTTCAAAATCCAACTCAACCACAAACCTGCCCAAGGACTTCTGCACAAATGCCGTTTCAATGATACCGGAACTCGCATCTGGAGATGAATTTTGAAGGCCTAGAGGAATGAAAAGGGATGAATCAGATCTGAATACGCCCCAACTCATTACCAACTTATCCTTGTTACTGCTACGCAGTTGCAAGTTTGAAACTTCAACATACACTCCATATTTGGTATTTTTCCTTCCAACGAAAACCTTCACCTGACCACCAGTCTCTGTCCTAAACAGATAAGTTGGTGACCTTTCTTCACTATGAACCACAGAATTTTGTGATGTAGAAAGCACTTCCAAACTGCGATACTGGCAAGAAATTTTGGTTGAACTATATGCAAGTTCTTCATGAACTAGGTTTCTTTCCCTATCTATTTTCTTAAAGCCATGCGTTATTTTTTTTCCATGATTATAGTGAGTGGCAGCTATCAATTTAGAGTATTCAGTGGCTCCACCGTTCAGAAAATGGGATTGTATTACAAATGATAGTGGAAGAGTTGCCATTTACCAGTGCAAAAGGAGTTGCAAGACCACAACGCAGGAAAAAACTTCAAGCCATGGAAAGATTTTCCTACATGATCCACTATTTGTCTCTGTTGCAGAAACAAAGAGTAAGTTCAATGGCTGAATATTATTATAGCAAAAAGCAAAGTAGTTATTACCATTATATAATTGGCTGAAAAAATAGAGGCAATTTCACTGAAATAGAGCTCAGCAATGAAAGAGAATATGGAGTCAGTCAGTAGAAGGAGATGCTAATTTTGGAAGCCTAAGCATATGCAGAGATATATCATATATATAAAACACTCAGTAAAAACACAGACAATACAAGTTGTGTAACATTTATATAACACACAAGTTGGTGGTATGATATCAAGAATCGCTGTAATGGCCAAAATTAATAGAATGAGAACCATCTTTGAAATTCTAAAATGCACCAATTTCAAACAATTAAAGAAAATAAATAGACTCATCCCATGTAAACTATAGTGGACTTATTAAATTTCCATCGAATGTCCAAACACCACAAGAATGTTTGAGAGTTCAAGATCTTTTCTTCCATGAACTGTCCAATTATCAAAATTGTCGCCAACATAATTAGGTAGGGATAGAGAAGGATTATAAAGAAAAGTTCCAACAGGGAAGAACAAAATAAAGCAATCTCAACTTAAATTCTTCTCAAGGAATCCATGAAAGGGACATAATCCCAAGGATGAAAACACACAGATACATACACAAACAGAGAAGGGAACTTCAGTTGGAAAATTGTAAAAAGAACTGATGTTTCCAATGAAATGACATGAAATTGAACTAGAAAATTGTCATCTACTTAAGTTGAATAACAACCAATTAGAAAGTTCAGAAGGGAAAAAGAACACAAAAATGTTTCAAAAACAAATAACAAAAGAAGTTACTGCAAAAGGACTCCATCCCTATAATCATATTGAATCATAGAACAAGAGTTGTAGCCCAGTGATATCTCCATCTCTAATGGGCGGGTGTGCAATTTGACAGGATAAAAAAACCAAAAGAAAAATACCCATCTGAGAAACCTGGTAGGATATAAAGTTCAGGGAAAAAAACATGAAAATTCAATCTATATGAAGTGATTGACACCAAAATTAAGTAATACCCAGTTGAGAAAAGTAACAATACAGAAACATATAATGCAAATTTCTCTTCTACAGTACTCAAACCATAAATACAATGAATCCCAAAACCCAAAAACGAAAATCAACACAATCAAGTGAGAGAAGTTGAACTCACATCATTGAGATTTCTCAGTTGCAATCAAACTGAATTTCCGTCGGACGATGATAGAGAGAACTTCAAGCCCCAGTTAGCAATCCGGGTCGACCGTAATTTCACAGCGTAAAGAGAGTGCGAATGTGCAAATCCAATCCGGAGTACAAGAAGCTAAGAACAAGTATTATGACTCTCTCTCTCTCTCTCTCAATTTGCCATCTTCCTATGGACCGCAAAACGAGAGTGCATCAAGATTTGGAAATAATATAGGAGTAAGAATGTTGTGTTGATTGTGCTTCGCCGCTCTATGAGACTCCATGAGGAGCTAAAATATGGCCCGTTGGCATCAATTTTAAACGATTATGAACTTTTTATTTTGATGTGGACCCTTATCTAGTGGTCAGATTAGAGTACCTGAATGATTGAAAGACACTTGTTCATATATATGGTCTTCTAAATATAGTTCTGAGTCAGCTTAAAGACTTATATTGACAGCAATCTATGTTATAAGTATAATAAATTGACTAATAATTGTATGGGAGATTTAATTCTCACCGTTGATTATCATCTATCTTTCCCTCAATGCTTCAATTGACACGTAGGTGGAGTATGCCGTCTAACGATTCACATAACTCACACATATTATAGGGTCACACAATCATCTAACAGTCCATGTATCTTATATTAGCCGACTTTAATTGTAAGTATTAGGCAATTTGAGATTACTATAATTTGCTCTTTGAACTTTGTTAGAAGAAAAAAAATATCTGTTTACCATAATTTTTTTTAAGACAATTCTATTTATCTTTATTATCTCAATTCTTTTTATTTTTGGGCCTTTTATTTTACTATCATTATTTTAATTTGCATTGTTAAGAAATAAAGAGAGAATTGTATATTTGAATTGATATTATGAACATTACATAAATATCTATTTATAGGCACATAATCTTGGAGGTTAAGTAAACTTAGAAGACAAGAAATTCTAATCTTAGATGGTTTAGGAGAATATGTAAGAAACCTATTAGAAAAAAATATAATATATAGAAGGGATGTATAATCTAACAGCCCCGCAAACTCAAGGTGAGTTATATGAAGTCAACTTGAGTTTGGAGACAAAATGCAATCTGGTAATGTAACCAATTGTAGTTGCGAACATATACAAAGAAACTGCAAAAGAGCCGGAAAGATCGAAAGTGGCTTGTTGGAGTGAAAACTGATTTGAAAATCAGAAAAGGAGTTCGTTGAAATCAGCGATTTTGACACACAGGTGTTATGACTTGTAAAAGCAATCTGGTGATGTTACCTACAGTGGCTGATAAATACATGCAAAAAAGCTGTAAAAGAGCGAACTTGTTCGAGCGACGGCAAGACTAAAAACTGCTCATTGGAGTGAAAACTGATTTGAAAATCAGAAAAGGACCACAGGAGATGAAGTTGATGGTGTCATCCCGGCGGTGAGAGTGATGGACAATAAAAATCAAAAAAGGGATTCGTTAAAATCAGCGACTTTAATACACATGCTAGTGAGAGCTGATGAATTGAACTTGAGCTGGAATGTCATATTTTTCTTCTTTTATTATTTGTATAAAAAATTTATATATTTATAAAGCGAATGTTATTTTTTACGATTGACCGTTGATTGTCTGAAACTGTCGGGGATGAAATTGATGGTGTCTATCTTCAATTGTAAGGGCGATGGACAATAAAGACAATTAAAAATTACTAGGCTCTGATATCATATTAAGAAATATAGAGAGAATTATATATATTTAAATTAATATTATGAACTATACATGAAAATTTATTTATAAACACATAATTTTAGAGATTAAGTAAATTTAAGAGATAAAAAATTCTAATCCTAAATATATAATGTATAATAGATAATATATAGTCTGAGGTCCATGATTTGCTTTATTAAATTTACTGTTTCGTATGCTTTATTAAATTTACTGTTTGATATCTTTTTGAGCCGCCTCTACTAGAATGACAGAGAATTGACAAAAGGTAAAATCACTTGAAGGATGAGAATGTGTATTAAATGCTGGTAAGTGTCATATCAACAAGCATAGTGAGTGAGTGAGTGAGTGAGGCCTCTATAGTAGCACATGTTGGCATGTTGCTATGTAGAGATCAGATGTCCTAGATCTGTTTAATCAAATGGGATATGCTTTTTCCCAATTAGAAAAAACATATTCCCCATTAGGAGTAACCACGAAACAAAAAATGTTTCTTATTATAGCAAAATCCAAATTTGATAACCAAAGTCTAATGTAAACATAAGACACAAGGAAAACAAAGAACCAACACAAGACTAAAATCACTGCAAGACTAATCAATAATTCAAAGTGTGTCCCTTTGCAGCTTGAAATTGTTAGCAACAAGTGAGAGTGTTAGTTAAGAAAGCTAAAATGGTCACACAAGACTAAAATCACTGCAAGACTAATCAATAATTCAAAGTGTGTCCCTTTGCAGCTTGAAATTGTTAGCAACAAGTGAGAGTGTTAGTTAAGAAAGCTAAAATGGTCACACACGGGGAGAGAGAGAGAGAGAGAGAGAGAGAGAGAGAGGGAGAAAAATAATCTCACGCTTATCCTAAAAAAATTCTTTCACAAAAAATTCTTCTTGGTGTGTAACAATTGAATATGATTATAATAATTTTTTAAAGTTACATATTTTACACATAAATTATATTTAATGATTATTATATTTGATATTTAAAAAATTTCTTGTTCACCCATATACAAGAGATCATTACTATATATAAAAATAATCTCTTACTTATCGATAAACGAAAAATTCTTTCTCAGTATTTATAGTAATCATTGAACATGATTGTAATAATTTTTAAAACTTACTATATTTTATAGATCATATAACATTAACACATATAAAAGCAAAAGCAAGTATAAAAGGCAAATATATAAGAAAAGCAAGTATTTTATTGAATCAGTGAAGAATAGCAAAATTTGTTGAATCAGTGAGGCACTAAATATGGAACCATCAAACAAGAATTCTTGATTGGACCCACAAAAGTGTCTTGAGCTACCCAACCCATCCCCCAGCTAGAACCTAAGCCATCAAGCAGCTAACACTTCCATTACTAACCGTCCGATCTTTACATCCAACCCCATAGATCCCATCATCACCACTACCATCAACATCCTCACTACTATCATCATCATCATCATCATCATCAACAATGCCATCTTCATCAGACGATAGAGGCACTAGCCAACACGTCCCGTGCAAGTGCCCATTCACACACACGAAATACTCCAACCCTCCCTCCGGCGAGCCCAGCCTCCTAGCTGCGCTCTTGGGCACGAGCCCAGCCGTGGTCATGCTCCAAACGCGGGCCCCACAGTAAGGACACCTTACCCTCTCCTCCAGCTCCACCTGCCGTCCGATCAAACAAGCCCTCGTCCTTGACTTCCCAAATCCCCGAAATACCCCTCTGTAAATCCCCAAATCGTCGTCCTTATCGGCCATCGTATGCTCGCACGGATCGCTCACATACAGCACATCGCCCCGACACTTCTTCGCCAAAAAGCTCCGACCCGACGTCTTCGAAAACCGAGACCCGCTAACGAAGTGACCCCGCAAGGGTTGACTCAGTTTGAAATGCCGAGTCGACTCACAACCGCAGCAAAAAAATAGAAGCTTTGCGAGCGCGTGCCACCCGCCTCCGATACGGCCGTTGAGCGATCCATTGGCCAAAGCCGCCACCATCCGCGGCGCGCGGTACACGCACAGCTCTCTCCAGAGGAGGCGGTTCGCGATGGCGCGGAGCTTCCGGCTGACCGAAGCGGCGTTACACAATGCGTGGAGGTCCCACTTGATGTACTCGAAGACGAGCACGAGTATGCGCTGGTTGAGTATGCCCGAGTCACATGAATCGGGCACCTGACTCGGCGAGTTCAGTCTCGGCCTCTGGTTAGAGTTCATTCTTCCGACAACACTATGGTATTTCGGGAAAGTTGGCGTATCCACACTTATATATATATATATATCAGTCTCTAGAAGTTATTAAAAAAAAAAATCTGAGCACGTGTCACCATACTATTTGGTAAGTGACACGTGTTTGAGTAACATTGGATTTTTATTTTAGCAGAACTAGGAACAATGTTGGCGGTTGATGGAAGACGAGATCTGACGCCACGTGTCCCACTGGATTAGCTTTTCTCTTGGGTCGAAATATCTGTGGTGATACGTGGCGGGTTTTAAGAGGGTAAGTCTTGGAAAATATCTATAGTATTATAATATTTGTTTGTGTATGATGATAATGGTGGAGACGTGGGAGGGTAGAAGGCGTACACGTGTATGATCTGACGTGGATACGGTTGTTCTGTTTGGGTTTGTTTTTGGGTATGTCGTCGTCACATGGTCAGGGAATGGAGGAAAAGGAAGAGGAAAAGGAAAAGGAAAATTGAAAGGGAAGTGTGGGCAACTAGTTAGTTATAGATAGAATGGGGAGTGGTTGGTTGGTCAGTGTGAATTCAAAAGTCTACTTTTGTCAGAGAGAGGACGTAATGATCAGATTGCTTCATTCTAACTTTACTCATTGTCTAATTAAAACTCAGTGTGACTTTTATTGACTCTCCAAGTTTTAAGAAAAATGAAGCCCAAATTGCATTATAGTTTTAATTTGCAATAATGTGTAAATTAAGGGTGTTTCATCATATCATCACCATTCTCCCTTTTATCTCATAGAAGTGGGTTCCTTGCATCAATTTTTCTTTTCCATTCTTTTATTATTATATAGGCCAAAGTGCAATAAATTTTTCTCTGGTTTTAAAATGGTGCACAATACTTTCATTTTTTTTTTAGTGCAAAAACACTCTCCAACTTGCAAATTGTTACAATTTGTCCCTATTTGAATTAAAAATTGATTTAAAATGACAAAAATATCCTCACAAATATAAAAAATAAAAATAAAAAATTTATTAATTTATTAAAAAATACCAAAAAAAATAATTTTAATTTGTCGAAAACATTTACCCAATAAAAAAAACTTTAATTCATCAATTTTTTTTTGATAAATTTATTTATGTATTTTTAACAAATTAAAGCTCTTTCTTTTCGGTAATTTTTTTTTTGGTATTTTTTAGTAAATTAATTAGTTTTTTAGTTTTCTTTTTTATATTTGTGAGGATAGTGTTGTCATTTTAAGTCAATTTTTAATCCAAATAGGGGCAAATTACACCAATTTGTAAATTAAAATGTGTTTGTTGCACCCAAAAAAAAGGAGATGGGGTATTGTGCATCATTTTGAAACCAGAGAGAGATTTATTGCACTTTGGCCTATTATATATTATGTAATCTCTTAAATTTAGATTTCTTAAGTCATTTTTAATTACTTCATCCAACATATTTCCTGATCGGCCTCTTTGTCGTATACCCTCTAAATAAACAACTTTTTCTCTAATAAATGTTTGTTGTCAAAAAAAAAAAAAAAAAGAAGTAAAAGGAGGTATTTTGTAACTTTTTTAAACCATAAGAAAGTTTGTAATTTGACAAAAAAAAAAAAAAAATTACACTCGTATCTCTTCAAATTTATTCTTATTACACACGTCAGTTGAGATTGACTTTTATTACAGTGACCATATTGTTCACAGTCTAAGACTCCGCTAACCATTGTTAAAAATAATGTGAAATGTGACAGTTTCCCTTTACTAAGATTAGGGTCTCTTTACACAGCCCCCTCTCTCTCCCCCACCCTCTCTTTCTATCTCTCTATATATATATGTATATATCTTCGTCAATACAACCATGGGTTCATATTTAATTTGTCATATTTAATTTGTTAAGCTAATAAATTATTTTCGATCCAAATAGAATTTAAATTTTGACTAGCGATCAAGGAACAATTTGGACTGTTTTAAAATTAAGAATTTGTAAAGTATATCCTTAGTTGAATCTGAGCTGATCTCTCCATAGGTCCAATACATTAGAATCATAACCCTACAATTTGTGTAGGTCTAATTTTTGTGCACACATTGATTTTCGCAAATTGTATATAGTGATATAGCATTATAGCGTAATTTGTAAAAAGAAAATTTAAAAAAATTGTGGAGACTGATTACTGCACAAAATCAAATTAAAACCTTTGTCTAATGAGATATGATGCTCAGGACTGTCCTATAAAAAGAAAACATTGAGTTTTTTTTAATATATTATTTCTACAAAGACTGCTATATAATCACCAGATGATAATGGAACAGTACAAACAAAGATAACACCCATATATAGTTCCATCAAATGAAAGTATTTAAATCGTCCAACTAAATGATGGAGAAATTTTTAGATGCATCTAATAATTTCTTCTAAATTATGAATAATAGTAAGACTATTTTTTTTTGGAACCATGAATTCCAAATATCATACACTTCTAAGAATTCGATGAATTGTGTAGACATATATACATTCTAAATAAAATATAATAATATATATATAAAGGTATTCCTATATATTAATATCTCATTAACCAAAAAAAAAAACTAATATGAGTGCAATCAATTAAAAACCTCGCATTTAGTATTAATAATCCAATGAATCATAATTTTTTTTTTCGTTTCTTAAACACTTCGGATAGATTAAAAAAGGTACTGTTCATTCCTACCTCATTTCATATGTGCAACCAAACCATAGAATGAGAATGACCATTTCATTCTATTCTCACGTACCAAACGCAGTGTAAGATGATAGTTAGAAAAATGAAAAATTTAAGTAATTAAAATTTTAAGAGCTAAATATAAACTTTAAATGTTAGTTATAAATTTGTTTTCTTTATATTTGTTTGAATTTTAAGTGTTTAGTGCTTAAAAATAAGTGAAATTTAAGTAACTTAAAACTTGAAGTAGATTTTTTTTAAAAAAAATGGTAATAAAATGTGTTATGAAATCACTTAGTTAAATAATAGTATTTATTTTATTTAGAAGTGAGTGATGAATTTAGTTATTAATAATTGTTAAGTATTGGAAAAGTGAATCACTTTCATTCTTTGAATTGTAAAATTATGGATTTCACTTGCACTAATCTAAAGATGAAAGTGATTTAATTTTTTAATTCGGTGATAACTTTCACTGTAACTATCATTAATCATTCAGTTATTTGACAAGAATAAGTTGCATTCTTCTTTTTTTTTTATCTTTCTTTTAAAAGGTAATCTCTCCTATAATATTTAATTTTATAAAATCATTCTTAATATATCATCATAATGTCGATGACCCACTATCTATTACGCTCTATACAAATTAGTCTTTCCCTTTTACTTGTGCATATATAGTTCCTAATTGTATATGTTTATGCCAGCTAAATATACTTTTATTTTATTTAATGACAAATATGTCCCTCATAATTTCTTCCTACACTTTTTGAATATTACATCCAGCCACTCCTATCATAAATTAATTTAGAATAATGATTTAGAGCCAATTATAGTTTTTATGTGAGTGCAACAACAGATTCATTATCATCACATCACGTGACACTTACGAGAATCTAGTCCAACATAAATAGTGTAGATGCTGAAAGGAGTGATCATACCACAAAGACACGTGGTATATCGTGAGGCACCATCAAATTTGTCATGAAACGTGTCGATTGTGCAAGTGTGGTGAAGCACCACTAATTGTTGATGCCCCCATTCACGCCCTTATCGTAGTTGTAATTGTGTGCCACTTGGTTGGCCTGGGTGAGACACGGTGTCCTTGTTTTGCCTTTTGTCTTTTGCACAAAATATTTATTCCTTCTTTACTTTACCAATATACTCTCCTCTGTGTATTTGTATATTTTGCTACACTGGGGTCATCATGCTCGAATACTTGCCAAACCAACCAAGAAATGAGAAATTTTCACAATAAATGTCAACATATAAGATTGGGTTTAACCTTTAAAGTTTGAATCCAAAATACAAGAAAAGTTTATAATTTTAATATTTTTTTAATAGGGTAGTGATATTTGCATTCCAAATTTTATTTTATTAAAAAAAAATAACGATATTGTCTTTTATTCTAGAATGAAAGTCTATTATAAAGTTATTCATGTACCTCTATTCAATCATTCTCTTACGTGATTTAATACTGTTCTCCAAAAACGTTCACTTTCTGCATAATATGCTTTCGACATCAATGAAATAATTATAAAACCTGAGATCCAAAAAGTATATTTTAAAGTAGAGCAATTAAACAATGAAAAAATATATTTTATTACAAGCAGAAAAAAAATGATTCAAACTAGTCAATAATTCATATGTAGCCCAACGCTCTGTTGCAGCCGAATGCTCTGCCGCAATGAACTAAGAGGAATTTTTTCAAATTTGAGTTCTAGTATTTCAAAAAATCATGAAAGAAACATAGAGTTTAAGAATGTTATTAATTTTCATAGGAAATGAAAACGTCTTTTAATTGGATTTTCAATGAATGTAAAATACAATAATGAAGAAGTTTTACTTCATGGCGATGATAGATTAGGTTGAAGAAGCAAATAGATAAAATTCACAAATATTAACAACCATTTGGAGGATAGACTCGTCATATTATTTTATGAAAACATGAATTAGAGCGCAATGACATATTTTGTGGAGCGCCAATGATACCACCCTTTTAATATTACATGTTATTTATATGAAATAAGATTAACATTGATAATTTATTTTTTGGTGACATAATATTATTAATAGTCATTGACTACAATTATTGTTATTAAGTTAAATTTAGATATAAAATAATAAAGAATATAAACTTTTGACATCTTTTCAAATTCACTTAAAAAGCGACACTCAACCTTACGCATTTCCTGAAGTCAAGTCTTTGGTTACATTTAAATTGGCAACCAAAGATAAAGAATGATATAAATAAATTAGAGTTAAAATTAAAGACGACATATAAAATGGAAGTGTAGGATTATAGATTCCTGGATCAATTCTTATCCATATTAACAAAAAATAAAATTTTTGTTAAAAATTGTGGCTCATATTTATAATATATTTAGGTTTCTATATAAAGTTGAATTTGAATAGATAATTGTTGGACGACAATTTGTCTTGTACTATAAGAAATTGTAATTTATTTGCAACAAATAATGAGTTTGGAGATTCTGTAAACAGAGGTAGGGTTAAAAGAGAAAAAGGTAGAGAGAAGGAAAAGATGTAGGGGTTGGTGAGTGTTGTGAAGAGATGATAGAGTATATGTAATTCCGAAAGGAAGATGTCAAGAGAAAGAGTCTGTGTGGTAGGCATATTTTTCGTGTGTTGTATATTCTCTTCTCAATTATAGTGAAATCTCTCTCTTCATGGATGTAGCTCTAGAGTTGGGTGAACCGTACAAAATATTGTATTGTGTGTGAATGTGTTAGATTGTTATCTATATATGTTTGTATGATTGTTAATGTAATAATGATGTTTTCACTATGTGATAAAAGAGGAATTTAACTCTCAGCAACATACGACTGTTGAATGGGTTAGAGAAAGTTAATAATTCCTAACAAGTTTTAATGTTGATATATATATGATCTAGTTTTGGTACTAGCCTTGTTTATATATATATATATATATATATATATATATATATATTTTTTTTTTTCGGAAGATCCTTGTTTATATTCTCCTAAGGTATTATATTGGTTGTGAAAACAATTATATTTTAGTTTGGTTTTAATAGATTATGATGAAAGAGAAGCTATGAACGAACAATATATTAAATTAACATTGAATCCACAAAGTTTGAGTAAAAATAATTATTATATTTTATTAATGGATAATAAATGATTAAATCAACCCTTGCCGTACATGTATATATACTAGTAAATAAACTTTAGAAACAAAAGGAATCCTAAAAGCACACAAGCACTATAAAAAAAAAAATAAAGAAGATAAATTCTACTAAAATAAGATTAGGGTTAAATTCATAAAACCCTCTCTACTATAAAAAAATTCTCATAAAACATCTCTGAATTTTCAAAATCTCTCGTCTACTATCAATTTCTCTCATATAATTAAAGAAAAATTTAAACAACTCTGTTAGTTTGAATCTAAAAGTACTAAAATGTCCTCCTTTTATTTTATAAAATAAATTCATAAAAAAAAAGTTATTTGTAAATGACGAATATACCCTTTACAGGAGGTGAAGGGGCAATTTGAGAAACAAAATTAGAAAGTAGATGGGGTTTCTTGATTTTTGCCCAAAGTAGGTCATCTTCTCTTTCAACTCACGTCATGCTAATGTAAATTTCAAATTCCACTATTTTATATTTTTGAAGCTTTTGCTCTCCAAATTGAACCTATATAAAGTTAAAAAAGTCAATCTAAATTTAGGGTTATTATTAATCTACAAATTTCAAATCCTAATATTCAATATTTATTTAACTATTCACAGTTTAAGAAATTTTTTTCATTCTTAGTTAGGATTGTTGTATATACACACTTTTATAAGATTTTTTTTTTTTTTTAAAAATAGAGGGGGTTTTATGAATTTAACCCATAAAATTATTATCAAATTTCAGCTAAATCTAAATTCATTTACACCTTCAATAAAATTTTTGAAATATTAAACAATTTTGTTATATGACTAAAAAACACGAATTTTGAGCCCTGAACGATAAAATTTGGCTAAAAAATGACATGAGCCAACATCAAAACTAGTGGTTATTGATTGTTGAGTCATTTCAAATCGATAATGGGGTTCACAATTAGAAACTAGCAGGTTGAATTGCACAAAAAAAAAAAAAAAAAAAACGATAAAACTATCCTACATCAATCACCTTCACTTGAAAAGAAGTCGGACTCGAGTTTGGGCTGTGGATAAAGTGACTAATCATATACGAGCATAAATAATATTTCATACCATTGAAATCTTATCTTAATATAGCAAAAAACTTGCTCAGGCTTTTTTGCCCATTTATCTGAAATTTCCTTCAACTTCTTCAGAAAATTTTCTTCATTCTTATTTCTTTATTTTTATGATTAGTTTTTCTTTCCTTTAACTTTATCATTCTTATTTCTTTATTTTTATGATTAGTTTTTCTTTCCTTTAACTTTATCATAACTAGTTTTCAATATATCTTCACATGCTAATTTCACTTTTAAACCTAACATGTATTGAAATTCTTTTCCAGTTCCGTCTTTTAATTTATATACTTCTCTTTTGTCACTCACCATCCTTTTGTTTTGAGGTATCACTTATAATAGTTGAATGAGTTGTTTATGATATTTCATTCCTTTTATCTTTTTCTTCCTTCTATTCTTCTAGGTAGTTACCATCGCCACCACTCTTCTCTTAGTTAGCCTGTGACTCTTGTCGCATATACCTTTTTCTATACATTATATTTGTTGTTCAAATCCTTCCATTGTAAGAGAAAGCTAAGATTTTTGAAGATAATGATGACTCGGTATATACTCATGGTATTGGTGGAAAAGGATCTGGTCACAGTTTGATAGTAAAAACTTGGCTTTCAACAACTGCTTCATTTTGTGCCACGTTCTAACAGGCTGTTTTTCAAACAGTTAGTTTGCATTGCATCTGTTTTCAGTAAGCAGAAGCACCTCCCTTAAGTTTATATGCTACAAATGCAATATACTTGAAGAAGTGCTCAAAAATCAATCATTCGGTCAACGAAATCCTTAAATGTGAAGTTGTCCACTAAAACTGGGCAAATCAATTTTCATCCAACAATCATGAGTATCTCGGTCTTTATGGTTTTTTTGTGTCTCCAAGAATCACGTCGATCAATTGCAACTCCTCCGAATTTGAACTTCTCATCACTGGAATACTCCGCATGAGTTTGGGTTTCCGTAAAAAGTATCATCAGTACAAACCCGAACCGGATCATAATCCTGATTGCTACCAAGACCAATAATTGTTTGTTGGATCTCCTGCGGTTTGCGTTCAATTTGTCCAGACTGTTGATCAAATTGTTATCGCTGAGCTTGCATGGATGACCAAATGACCTGTATTTTGTGATCATTGTCACCATACCAATTGCTATTGTTACCTTCATTCACCATCAGACTAAGTAGAATCAAGACTTTGATACCAATTGACGAAGCAAAAGTTATAAATGTTCACGATAGAACAATAAATTAACTTTGAATCCACAAAAAGAATTCTCATATTTTATTAATGAATAATGAATGATTAAATATGCTCTTGCCATACATGTACTTATATTAGTAAAAAAAAAATCCTAAAAACACAGAAAAGTCAAAACTGGCAATGTCTTTAAAAATTACGAAAAATAGAGATAAAATATAATCACTAAAATAAGATAACTCCTAAAATTTCAGCTCAATCCAGATTCATTTAGATCTCCAACAAAAATTTCGAAATATTCAACAGTCTTATTACAGGACTGAAAAACGCAATTTTGGAGTCTTAAACAATATAATTTGGCCAAAGATCATCGGATCATTTTCAATTGAGAATGGGTCTTCACAAATCAAAATGAATCCGAAAAAAGTCGATAAAACTTTCCTGAAATAAGATATTGGTCATGATGTATGTGAAAGTAAACATATAAAATGACCATGAGACAAAAATGTTGGGCCACTAGTAACAACATATTCATAAAATAAATCTGGACAAAATGCAAATATTGAGATGAATTTTTTATAAGAGAAGAAAATATATAAAATAAAAAAATGAACACATTTGTGAGAGGATTAAATTAATTTCTATTCAAGATAAAAGCAAAATATTAGATTAAAATGGTTTAATCATAGCATTAGATAAAGAAGCACACTAATAGGGAATAATAATGTGATCCACATTGAAAGTAATATAAGGAGGAAAGAGAAAAGAGTATCAATACATATGATAACACGACTGAATATGCTTAATAGATGAAATAGAATAATAAAACATCAATTACTCAAGTGATCTCTAATAAGTGAGAAATTTTTTTGTTGATTTGGATTGTAACTTTGGTTTAGGCATTGAAGGGCATTTTCTTTCTTTTACGAGAATGTCGCCTCTACTCTCTTTCGGGCCCCGGGAATCCCATTGGTACCATCATAAGATGTTAAAACTCATAAGGCAATGACAGATTTTGATGAAACATGATACCTGATTTGATTGATTAATTTTAGATTAATGGACCAATGATGCCAATGGAGACCCTTTTTTAAGATCAATGGACCAATGAATACTTTTTTTTTTTTGGGGGGGGGGGGGGGGGGGTTTAGGCAAGCACTAACACATAAAGGGCACGTCAAAGGCTCAGACCTCTCCCTTTCTTTTGAGAGAAGGAAAGTTATACCATTGAGTTAATGACCCGTTGGTCAACAAAGACCCTTTTACTACTATGGACTTTTCAAATTGACTCAATTAATGCCACTCATATTTATGGTGACAAAACTGACAAAACTGAAAGTGCCTTTCTCCGCCACCGGTAGGACCAAACAATTAAGAAAAGAGATCATTTGACACTTCTCTACGCTCAAAAAGGAAATTGATTTGTAGTTCGATAGTTGGACTCTGACTTTTTTTTTTGGGGGGGGGGGGGGGGGGGGCGGGGACTGACAGCATGATGTAAGTGTTGGATCCACGCCTCCACTCACATGAAAGTAGTCAGAATTGTTCGACTATTGAACTCTCTATCAACATTCGCTCAGAAATAAGACCATGCCACTAGGACATCTAGGCATGTTTGGTCTTCTTAAGTTTTGCTCTCATATGCTAGTGACATCCATGTGTAAAAGAACACTTGGTTGAGAAACCTTTCTTATATATAAATAAGGGTTGATTGGATAAAACCTCTCTAAATTACTATTTTGACACTTAACTCTCTAAACTATCCACTTTTTTTTACAAAAACCTCCCCACTTTTAAAGTTTCGTTGAGTTTTAATGTTAAAGTAATGCGTGAATGTCACGTGACATAGGAAAAAAATTGAAATGAAAAAAAGCCTTATTAACGTTAGTATAATAAATGATTTTTAACCCCCAAATCTCCATTAATTTCGTTAAACCCTAACACATGAATCCAATTTTCTTAAGCAATGGGGCAATCGATTATTTCACTTCTAATCCAAACACACCTTTATCATCAGTATCATCATCATTGTCTTCATCTTCATCATCATCTCTCTACTTCAAAACCCTAATTTTTAAGACCCATTTGATTTCAACTATGTATTTGTAGCTTTGTCTTATCATGGGTCACGAATCTATAGCAATCACTCCATCGTTGGTGACATCGCTTACTCCTGGTTTCTGATTCCACCCCATTGATGATAAGCTCATGCAATACTACCTCAAGCGTGAGGATTATGGGAAGCCTGCCCATTTTAAAGCTGTCTCAGAAATCAATGTCTACAAATCTGAGTCCTGGGAGCTTGAAAATGTGAGTAGCGCGGTGCAGAAGTGGTTGCGAAAACTTGATTAAAACCTAGGGGGGATGAATAGGTTTACTTACTCATTTGCTTAATTTTCTAAATTGACTCAATTTTAAGTCAACAATCAACTACAAAGCAAGTAAATAAAGTAAAGTGCAATAAAAGTAACAAGTGCACCAAATATAAGTGGAAAACCCAGGAAAAGAAAACCATGGGTGAGGCTTGTAGTCTCAGAGAAATAAATCTATTATCGTCGAAGAGTACAACAGACTCTATCACAGACTCACACCCACTCTACTCTGTCAAGAATTTGATGCAGAACACCTCAGGCTTACTTTTACCACTCCACGTCCAATTGCTACTTCCGACTAACGTCACAATCCTTGTAAAAGGGTAACTAGAAGAACACGAACACTCCGTAAGTATTTTGTCCCTTTCGTAGTGAGATCTTTTTTTCATTCCTCACCAACGATCAATTGTAGAAGAAATCAAACAAACCAGTGACTTGATCAATAAAAAATCTCTGAAGCAGTTTTCAAACGATTGATCAAGTAGAGAGCAATATCCTAAAAAAAAAATGTTAGTGTTTGGTGAAATAAGAAAAATGAATTTCTAATGAAAGTCGAAGTCCTAAAAAGTCTGTTCAAAGGAAGTCAAAAAAACTTGCTTTTTGGAATAAAGCCAGAATTATTTTAAGTAACAAATTTTATTGACAATTTTGCCTTCTTTTATTTCGTGAAACTTTCCTATTGGGAGCAATTATTAAGTATAAATTTGTCGAGTTAAAATTGTATTAATTGTGAATGAATTTCAAAAAATGCATCCACCAAACAACTTTTTTCTTTTAAATTTCTGTTATCGAAACCATTTTCAAAGGTCTTTTAAATGGAAGGAATTTTAGAATTAGAAAGTTCCTCCAAACAGGACCTAGATCATTCAGTGAATATGTGTATGCTCTCAAAGAAATATAAGCAAAAAATTAATTGAGAATTTTTTGTTCTAAAAATAACTCTATACTTTCTCTCTCTAAAAATAAATTTTATGATGTATATTGAAAGCTTACTTAGAGAGAAATGATAAGGGAGTTTATATAGATGATAAAGTCTTGAATTTTTTTGAAAAAAAAAGTTGAAAATCAATTAGAAATGAATCCAGGTGTTTAAGAAAAGTTCAGAGACCAATCACAATCAAAACAGGACAATGCATAGCTAAAAGACCATATCTGCATGCATGGACCGGTCCAGCCCTTTCTTGGACCGGTCCAATAGTGTAAAATACACATACTGAGATCCTGAGGGTCCATGGACTGGTCTAGCCCTTTCTTGGTCCAGTCCAACATTGAAAAATTGCTTAAAAATCCTAATTATCAAGGTTGAAAACCATTTATATAAAAACTATGTGTTCTCACCACTTTACTTGAATTACGTGACTCTCATACTTGATTAACAATGTCCACATTCATTTGAAATCATTCGAAAGTTTCATTTCCCCCATTTTCCCCTTAAGACAGGCCTGCCCAAGGAAGAAAGAACAACTAGGGCTATATTCACGTCTATGTTGGGTAGCCTCCTCACTAAACACAAGTAAGAGATAACTTGCATTGAAAATGAGGGGTCCTCGAAGGACTAGTTTTCAGCTCGTTACTTACCTACCATTTAATATGAATAAACAGATATAACTCAATCATGTTTAGTTTTGACACGTTGAGATTGCCAATTACAAAGATATAAGTCACAACAAATCTCTCTTTCTATGCATGTGTGTGTATATATCTACACGTTCAGACGGCCAATTACAAAGATATAAGTCACAACAAATCTCTCTTTCTATGCATGTGTGTATATATATCTACACGTGTATATATTTCTTTGTATATCTCTCTTGTATTTTGTTTTAGGTGGATGAATTAATTGTTCTTTTATGTGTTTGAGGTGTTCTGGGTACAAATTATGCTTTTGTATCATCATTCAATTTGTCTCTAGTTTGTTCGTGTTCTTTTGTTAGATAAAATTGCTTGTTATTGATTTATGAATTTGAGTCTTTTTTTCTTTGTTCTTTTAAATTGTTGATTTGTTTATTTATGTATTCTGGTAGGAGGTGTTGTTTGGCGCGAGTTTTAGTAAAAATGAGATAATCATCATATGAAGTTTCTTTTTTAATTTTTATCTCCATCATATGAGGTTTAATATCTCACAAAACAACTATCTTCATTTTAAGGGCAAAATGATAATTTCAATTTTTTTTAACGGCTGTTTGACGCCGTGTCCTTTAAGTGTACATTTCTGTTAGTTCAGAGCATATTTGTCTTCTCAAGTTTTGCTCTCATACGCTAGTTACATCCTGATATAAAGCCCTTTCACATCCGAATCCTTCTGGAAAGTCCTTCCACCAACAAAAGTGATAAAATAATGATTTATAGGCCCGACTTCTTCAACTAAGACTTGGGCCAAAGCACATGCATCATAGCACACGCGTATTCAATATGAAGATTATAATGTCAAATTTCTTATCAAAATTATAAAATATCAAATGAATTAGTCAAGCTTTTACTTATTTTTGCCTTAATTTGACTAAATTTAATATAATTTTATCATGTGATCTTTTGAACAACTATTATTATCATTTTACAATAAGACCACTTTAATATGTGTAATATAATGATGTAACTTATGTGTTATTTTACCAACGATACTTGGGTACTGTTCTAGGAGGATGAAATTGGTCCTGCTAGGTGAATTAGATCTGTTTTTACAGGTTAAATTAAGGTAGAACCCATCTAGAAAAAAAATCCTCTCTAAGCAAATTTACATGCCCAACTTGCGTTCAAAATCCTATGGTTGCCGCTGTCGGCCCTCCGCCACCATGCCGCCAATATCCAACGTTAGCCACCACCACTACCACTACCCACCTCTCTCCAATAACCACCACAGAATCACCCACCTACAAATACAAAAAAAAAATAACAGGGCACAAAATCAAAAAGGAGAGATCAACTCATCAACTTACATTCTCTGTTTTAGATCTGGGTTGTTTGAGTTACAAAACATTCAAATATGTGTTAATGGCTTTAGAGGCTGAGAAGATGTTTACCCAAAACGTCGATCGAGGCTTCAGATCTATTAATCGGTAAACCCTAAACTTTATTATTGCAGATTTGTTTGGCGATGGACGAAACGAACAAGTATGATTTCATTGTGCAAAACAAGGAAGAGGATGTGACATTGAGCAAGAAAGTAGACAACAATGGACACTGTGATTTTTCTCTCTCGAGAGAAAAGTGATCGTGATTTTGCTAGAGTTAGGGGGAGAGAGATGTGATTTTTCAAATGGATTAAATCATAAGACCCGATTAACCTATTAAGAAACATGTATAATTGTTTTTAATTTTTTATAATTTTTTTGACATATGTTAACCCTTCATTGGACCACATCACCTGATAGGATCAATTTCGTTCTACTAGGACAGGACCTAAGCATTGTCTCGAAATATGCTTAATAAAAAAGAGTGCTCATGAGAGTATCATGATATCGACTTCATAGTAGCCTTACTACTTTTTGACAAAACAACTTGTCTTTGCAAGGTAAAACTCAGTGATTAGGGATAGTGAATTAGTGATACGTTAAACTAGCTAGTGGGGTGATTCAACTAGTGCATCATAGAGAACATGAATTTGATGGCTTAACACCTTTTCAATTGTTCACTTGAGACAATAGCAGTGCAATCTATCTCCTCTATCAGGTATTTCAGCTATTAATCAAACCCTCCATATTTGCACATATGTGAAATTTCAAGGAGATATGGATTATTTAAAGATACAGAAACAGCAGTTATTTGGATTTTTTTTCAATGTAATCATGTACATCGCTTCGCTGCTATTTTTTTACATTTTGAAGTTACTATCTTTTGGCGGGTTTGTTTTCAACAAACAAGAAATTGATTCCAGTACTAGTTAATTTCACTATGACAGACAAGTATGAACCTGTTTATGCAAGATGTACAACAAAACGATGTGCTATTCTTACATGGGTTGAAGATTGGGGCTATAACAAAATTATTATCTGCAACAGGTAATTCCATGAGATTTGAGGGTAGCGGCTCATATCACAGGTTGATTTCCTCGTTGTACACCTCTCTCTCTCTCTCTATATATATATAGAGTATGTAATCATAGATTGTGGGGTTGGTATAATGGTATTGATATCAGATGACAGAGCTTAGTGAGTGAGGTGGGTTTGCCAAAGGAATGGTATAAATGTCGCAAAGGGATAAACTATGGACTACCCCTTTCAATACACGATTTCACTAACGATAGGAATGTCAATACGCGATTTCAATACCTGTGGCCGTTTGTGGAAAGTCGCAAGTGGGAGGAAATGGCTAAGATTTGAATAGGATTAGGCATCTAGATTAATATCTACTCGAATATATATATATATATATATATACACATGCTTATTGCTCTCTGTCTCTATCTCTCCGAGTAATAATTTGGCACAAATAAGCAAGGTTCCTATGGCTGCTGCTGCTTTTTCTTCTTGACTGCCTCGATGAGAGTATGACGTGTTCTGAAGTTTTAAGACATGAAGACACTCACAAAAGCTTTGTGGGCCATCTCTACACACCAATGAATCAGAGAAGAATTAGGACCTTCAAAGATGACGAAGAACTTGAGAGAGAAAAATTAATTTCTCCTGAACTGTTGAAGATCCTTGAATGCAGCAAAACCAAGGGAAAAACAATTTTGCCCCTCTTCTATCAAAGGCAAAGAAGAGTAATGCTACACGTCTCGAATAAATATCACGAACTTTAACTCGAATCTATGTGGCAGGTGATATAGTCCATTATTTTAGGAGATAAAATTAAATGGTAAGTTATTATTGGTGGGATTCCCCCCATACACGGAGTTCATATGGTATTATCACATGCCACATAGATTCGAGTTAAAATTCGTAAAATAAAATTGTGACGTTTAGCATTTCTCCTAGAGAAAGAGCAATGCTACACGTCTCGAATAAATATCACGAATTTTAACTCGAATCTATGTGGCAGGTGATATAGTCCATTATTTTAGGAGATACACACTATATATAAGCACATTTCCTTTTTCACATCTAGGCGATGTGAAATTGAGCATCCTGTAGCTTGCCAATCTGGTAGCTTGCTAGTATTTCGCACTCGCTTACATCATACTCGCCCATAAGAGTCACCATAATGACGTGCGGGAGACACTGGATGAGAGATTGTGGTGACTCTCATGCGTGGGTGTGATGTGGGCGGATGCGAGAAACACTGGGTGAGCTGCAGGCTACATGGTGCTCAATTCCACATTTCCTGGATGTGAAGAAAGAGATGCTGTTATATGTAGTGTGTTCTCTCCAAATGGTACGAGACATTTTTAGATAAAATCCAAGAATAAAGATGTACGAATTTAGACCTAAAGCGAACAATATCATACCATCAAATTAAAATTGACTGGTTGGATCGACAATCCTTAAGCTAACTCCCTAACTCCCAGCAGTATAGGGAGATCCTTGACAAGGAAAATGGGTCAAGCCCTCCTCCTATTATACAGGGTTGTATCGACCAAATATTGGGCCTCTAAGGCTGATTGGCCAGGTTACAGCTCCACCTGATAGAAGAAAAAGTCATGCAAGAGACGGCCATCTCGTCCGTCTACCAGATCGAGGTAGAACACAAAAGATCGTCCACGGACGTCAGCTGTGGATATAGAATAACAAGCATACAAACTTCTCAATATGGATGAGCTATCTTATTTAATATGATTAGACCATACGGAGAAGCTATGTTTATTAACACGATTAGATAGCAATGTTGATTAACATGATTAGATAAGGGGGCGGTCTATTGGGGAGCATTTTGCAACCTCAACCAGACTTGTACGGCTTTTAAGATTCAATTTCTCCATGGCAACCGGGACAAATAATAATTTTTAACTTCGGCATTTGAAGCTAAAAAAATAATTAAAAATGAAAGAAATCAGCTTCAATCAACTCAAAAAAATAATTCATATAAATTTATGTAAAGTTACCGTCTCAGCATTAACTTCTACTCTCATTACAAACGAGAGAAAAAAAAACACGAGAGAGCTAGATAGTTTCCCATTTCCTTTCTTATGACAAATCTCAGACAATTACATTCGTATAAGTGCAATTTAGATGAAGAATCCATTCTCAATCTTCCTCAATCGTTGAGGTGGCTAGATCTAAGCAGCAACAACTTTGCTAGCTTGCCAGCAAGCTTCACTCAACTTACAGAGCTTGAAAGGCTTACTTTGAATGGTTGCTTAAGCCTCCAAACATTGGAGTCACTTCCATCGTCTATATATATGTCATATTTCTGCATAAGGTTGCGTATCATTAGAACGGTATTCATTTCCAAAACGTGAATGCATTTCACATTATCTAGAATGGTATTTCGTTGGGTGCCACAAATTGGTTGAGAATCATGGGAACAAGAAGCCCAATACAGGTACATACATATTTGTGTGTCTGTGTATGTATCACTCTCCATCTCTTTCTGTAGACTTTCAAAATTAATCCGGCCCCTACGAAAATTGTGAAATCGTTCTTCCAGGAAGTGAGATTCCAAGTTGGTTCAGCCATATATATGAGAGTGAGAGTGGTGAGAACACTTGAGTGAGTGTGTTTGAGGGTGGATCCAAATTCTTTCAGTAACCTTAAAGGAATTGCTGTTTGTGCCATTATCGGAATCGACCATGAACTTTCTGATGATGATGAGGAACCATTCAATGACGATAATGAAATTCATCTCAAAATCAATAGTCGTCGTCTATTTTAGATAATTGGATCTATGGCATCAGGTCAGATCACATCACATCATGTTGTTTCATATAACATATGACCCGGCCATTTAAAGAATATTGGAGATGCAATTCTGGGGGTTATTCAGAAATTGATAGTCTAAGGTGAACTTTGTTCCTACTTTTGAGATTCTCATTTCTTGTACTTCTGATTGGAGCTTGCAACCTTATGCTGATCATGTGAAATTGTTTGGCCTTCCCATTCATCACAATATATTGATTGAGATGTTTGGAAAGTGATGGAGCAGATTACAATCTTATCATATCTTTGAATGGCCTGTGAGGCTTATTCCTTGATGACCAAACTTAAAAGAATGTTGACTGTGTGACATATAAATTTGTAATTGGCATATTTCGTTGATCAAAACCTGAATGATCGAGTTGTAAGTTTCATGTTATTTTATGTAACCGATCATCGACATCTTCGAGCTGACACTCAAGTGCATGGAAGCCGACAAATCAGTATGAACACCATAGAGTACAGGTAAGTATGGTGAGGACACTCTGCACTTTTTAGTTCCGAGCCTATTTTGAAAAACCAGGGTTTAAATGAAAAGTTTAGGGTTTTTCAAAGTAGGACCGGTCCCCAATATTTAGGACCGGTCCAACTTTTCTCGGTAAGATGGGTTCTGCAGGTTTTCAAAAAGTCCCACCGGTCCTATTTATTTGGCACCGGTCCCACTTAGCCTGTTCCAAATAGGAAATAGATTTTGACGGAAATCCTGATTCCTATTGGGTTTGAAACTTCTAGGAAAGTTCTATTTTGGTATTTAACTCCTTTTCCAGGTAGAATTAGAACTTCCTTGCCTATATATATGTATTCATATTTTCTCTACAAAAAAAAAAAAGCCCTGAAATATTATTTTTAGAGAGAGAAAATATATACAGTATAATTAGGGTTTTATATTTTGAAGAACACACATCCATACCTCACGAGTGATATTTAGGATGGTGTTCTACTTCTGATTAGCTGCTCAGAGACTGCATCAAATCTATTTACTGATCAGAACATTGGATTGAAGGTTCTTCGCTTGCTTGCTTGATGAGGAAGAAAGGTGACCAGATTGCACTACGAAGGGAACAAAATACTTGCTGAGTATTTTGGTTCTTCCAGCAACCTTTCTGTAAGGGTGGTGACGTTAGCCGGAAGTCTGCAGCAGTTGGACGTGTTGTCGCAATCATAAGCCTGAGGTGTTCCGCATCAGATCCTTGACAGAGTGAAGAGGGGTGTGAGACTGAGACAGAGTCTGTTGTACTTTGCTTCATCATAGTGAATTGGTTTCCTGAGGCGTGCCGCCTCCCTCCGTGGTTTTTCCCGCCTTGGGTTTCCACGTATATCTGGTGCATTCTTTTCTTTACTTGCACTTTATTTATTTGCTTGCTTTAATTGTTTGATTAATTGAACTTAAAATTGAATTAATTAAAAATTAAGCAAACGAGCAAGTGATCCTATTCACCCCCCCTCTAGGTTCTAAAATACTTTTCGCAACCGCTTCCGCACCGCGCAACTCACAATTGGTATCAGAGCAGTGTTCTCTAATTTGTGAGTAGTTCCTTGCGAAGTATTTTTAAAATCAAAATTTATTTTTGTTTTCAAAAATTATCATGGAATCTAGTATGAAAGAGGGTGGATCGATTCAGCGAACTCCTTTGTTTGATGGTTCAAATTATACTTTCTGGAAGTCTCGCATGAAAGCCTTTTTAAAATCTCAAGGAGAGAGAGTTTGGATAGCTGTAGAGAATGGCTATAAAATTCCTACCATTACAACTGGTGATGGTGATGCTGTTGTGACTGTAGAAAAGGATAAGGCAACATGGTCTAATGCTGAACATGAAGATGCAAATAATAACAACAAGGGTTTATATGCTATATTTAATTCTGTTGTTCCTTCTGAATTTGCTAGAATTTCTGCGTGTTCCACTTCGAAAGAAGCATGGAATATTTTACAGGTAACTCATGAGGGTACCACCAAGGTAAGGAGATCTAAGCTACAAATGCTTGCCACTAAATTTGAAACAATTAGAATGGATGAAGATGAGATGTTTTCTGATTTTTATTCTAGGCTTAATGATATTGTTCAAAGTAGTGCTAACCTTGGAGAGAAAATTCCTTCTTTTCAGATTATTAGAAAAATCATGAGATCATTGCCTGATAGGTTCCAAGCTAAGTTGGAAGCCTTAGATGAAAGTAGAGATGTAGATTCTATGGAGGTGGCTGAGTTAGTTGGATCAATTCAAACTTTTGAGATGAAATATCCAAAGCTTCAGAAATCAAAAAATTTGGCTTTAAAAACATCAAAGACTTCAAAGTCTTCAAGTTTGTCAAATTGTTCAAATTCTTCAAAATCTGAAGTTGAAAAAATTGAAAGGTTTGAATATGATAATGATGTTGCACTTCTTGCTAGGAAATTTAGAAAGATTCTTGAATATGAAAAAGGTAAAAATTTGAGAAAAGGAAATCCTTCTAAATTCCGAAATCAAAGCTCATCATCCAAAGGTAAGGAAAGGAAAGAGAAAGAAGATGACTCTAAGGAAATTGAGGTTACTTGTTGGACATGTGGTGGTAAAGGACACACATCTAATCAATGTCCAAGTCCTAAGAAAAATAGCTTTAGTGCAAAGAAAATTTCAAACAAGAAAGTTATGAAAGCTATTATCTATGAGTCTGAATCTTCTAACTCCGATAGTGATTCTTCTGTTGAGAATGATTCTTTGGCTTTTGTTGCTTTATTGAATGGTGATACTGCTAATGATTCTTCTTCTGATGTAGGTGAAACAGAGATGTACACTACTCTCAGTCAAGTAGGGTCTGACGATTCAGAAGTTGAGCAGTCTGATGAAGAACCATGTGAAAGCAAGCTGCCAGAACTTTTTGAGAAATTGCTGGAAGCTTATAATAAAAAATCTGAGAAGCTGAAGCAAGAAAAATTTGAGAAAGGGACTTTGAAGAAAAAGAATGAAGATCAAGTGAAGTTGATTGAAGAAAGTAAAACAGAAATTCTGAATCTTCAAGGAAAAGTCAAGTTTCTCGAAAACGAGGTAAGACAAGCTAATTCTGCTAAAGATGTTCTTATTGCTAAAATTAATTTTCTTGAGCCTGAATTGAGAAAATCACAAGAGAAATTAATTGCTTTTACTTCTGGGCAGATTAAGCTTGATAGCATGATTAGTGTTGGTAAGGCCGTAGGAGATAAAACTGGATTAGGTTTTGTTGGGTCATCATCTAAGGGAAAAACTATTTTTGTTAAACCCAAGAATTTGATTGTGTCTGAACCCAAACCTAAGTCTCAAGTTGAGTCTGTGCATGCTAATGTCATGTCCAATGTGCTGTATTGTACTTTTTGTGGTAAGACTGGACATAGTCAACACTATTGCTATAAAAAGAGGAAACATTCTAATTCTAATTTTCAGGTTCATAATTCTTTTGCTAAGAATAGGGGTCATGCTAAAAAGCCACATTATTGGAACAAACCCAAAATTTCTCAAGGTAAAAAGAATTCAAATAAAAAGAAGAATGTTTTTGGTTCTCCAAAATTCTTTCCTGATAAACTGCATGTTAAAACTATCTGGATGAAAAAGGAAGATTTGGAGAAGTTTGTGCCTGTTGATACTATGGGATTTATTCCTAATAGGTCTTTGGGTGCAAAACCCCCTAACTAAGTTTTTTAGGACTTTGATGGTCATGGATTGAGTTTATGTTCATTATTTGTTTTCCCTTGGACCATATTTTTTTTGGTTAGGTTTTGTTTATTTTTAGTAATAATCATATGAGATTATGATAATTATATTTTTCTGAGAAATGATGTGATTTCCTTATATTTCTTTTTAATTTCACTTTAATTTGTGAATGCATAATTGGGACACTTAGTTTGTCAATGAATGAAGTACTTGATTTTATGATCTAAACATTGATGACCAATGTGCTGTATTTATTTCTTTTTAGAGGTAAATCTTCTGAGTCCATACAATTTGTGCACTAGTCCAACTCTGAGAGAATTGATTGAAAATTAATGTGAAGTTGACTAGAATATATTGTATGAGTAGCATTGAAAGCTTAAATGATCAATGAAAGAAAATGATGAAAAAAAATATATGTTTTTATTCAGCATGAAAAGAAAAAGAAAATAGAAAATTTGCTGAATATCTAAGACAAATGGAAAAGGCTACCTTCGGGATGTGTTCGTAGCTTCCACTACAATGTAAATCTCCAATGAGATATCTTTAAAAATTAAAGAGTTGTTTTGAGAAAAATAGCTGGCTGCCCGTAAGAGTGAAAGCCACCGTCTTAGAAAAATAAAAAATTAATGAAGAAAAAAAATTATTTGATCATGTGTAGCTATAATTGCTTATTATCCAATATGTTTTATAAGATGGATCAAAGGAATTTGATTAATTTTTGATGAAGTTGGATTGCACACACACACATGGATTTATTAGATGAATTTTTAAATTTTTATAAATATTTGTGTGTTGGAAGTTGTGTCCTGATCATGGATTTGAGAATGAATTTTATAGATAAATTATGGGTTTTAAAATTCTGCATTTATAAATATTTGAAATTTTTCAAAAATTTTAGAACTCATGTTATTCTCTGAAAAATGTGTTTTGATTATTTTCATGAGATTATTCATGATTTATTTTTATTTTTATTTTTGTTGAAAATTTTTCAAAAATTCAAAAATATGTTTATTTTGATTTTGTGTTTATTTTTCACTTTTTATGTGCTAAATTGCTAAATCAGATTAAAAATCTGTGTTTTTGGTGAATTAAAGGTCCAAAGTGTAATTTTTCATAATTCACAAAGTTGGACCGGTCCCCATTATTGAGCACCGGTCGCACTTCTGTAGGTTCTGAGGAACAGAAAGAAGTTGGACCGGTCCCCAAATATGAGGACCGGTCGCACTTAGCGAATGCCCAGAATGTTGATTCTGCGCGCGCGCGTTTTGGCTTAAAACCCCTCACTTATTCTCACTCACATACACTCATATCTCTAACTTTCAAACTCTCTTAAAAACACTCCAACTCACACACATTTTTCTTCATCTAAATTTCTTTGTGATTGATTGATATTGGAGGTTGGGATTGAACTTTTGGAGTTTGGGTTGATTGAGTATTGATTTGGGAGAAATTGTGCAAATAAATTGTTTTGAAAATTGAGGTTTAAAGACTTGCACACAAAGTGTTCGACAAAAAGTCTCAATGGAACTCTTGACTATATTTTTGATCCCATTCATTGTGGTGTTAATGGCACGCAAACGGGGATGAAATGATGCGTCCACAAGTGCAGATAATCGAATTGTGTTTACTAGAAACATGTTTGAAGATGATTTTAACTACAACACTTTCATAAACATCATTGGATGTCAAGCTATGAGGATAGAAAGGAAAGTGAATCTTGTGGCGATTAAACAAGAATGGGAATTGGATTTTGTGCAATATTTTGAGGATAATGGTTGGGAGTCTCTATGTGATCTTCGGGAGATTGTCAAGCCGGACATGGTTCGATATTTCTATGGTAATATCAGTACATCGAGCCTGGATGACCTCACTTTTGTGACCAAATGTTATGGTGTTCGGGTTGAGGTTACCAAGGATATAATTGCCAATATATTGGGAGTCCCAGAGATTGAAAATGGCTTAGTTTTGCCATATCAAATTGAGGATCCAAACCGACCAACCATGGATGACATGATTAGGGAGTTATGCATACCCAATGCCCCTAGACTTGTTGATAGGTTGCCTTCACTTTATATCACACACAATGTGTCGGCATTAAATTTGGTGGTCTCCTACAACCTTGATCCTCATGATCATAAAGGTAATTTGATCAAGAGTCGAGCCGAGCTACTATATCATATTGTTCGAGAGGATCCATCAATCTTCCTGCAACAATCATGCGTACCATGATTCTAGCTACTCGACACTCTAGGTCATCATCAGCCTTACCCTTCCCACAGATTATCATGGCTATTCTGAAAGGTGCAAGGGTTCCTATTCCTGATGGAGCAGATGTTGAAAGACCGAAAGGGATAATTGATGCTACCTCAATTACTCGTTCAGTCAAGAAGAAAGAGAAGGATAGGAAAGCTTATGAGCTCAGTCAAGGAGCTGGTCAGGCTGTGTCTAGGGGTCGTGGAGTTTTCCAACTTCCTGCTACTGACACACCTGTGACGGCCAATCAGATGAACCAAGTTCTCAGGTTCATTCAACAAGGGTTCGATCGTTTACATACTAGGATAGACAAGCTTGACCCTGCTGCTTCTGATGAGGCTGCTGATGATGCAGAGGATGATTAGACTTTAGGTCTTAATATAGTTTTGTTCTAGACTATGGTTGATTTCTTTATCTTTGATGTCTAGATTATTTATTTTGGTTTATTCCATCAACTGATATGTTTTGAATATTTATTTGATCAGTGATGATGATTATATTTGTCTCTATGTGCTTCATGATTTATCTATATCTTTTTTGCTAGCTCTTTGTCAATTTGTTCCAAAAAGGGGGAGATAATATTGTTGACAAAGGGGGATAAATATTTATCAGATTAAGGGGGAGATATTGATATATGATTATCTTTCATTATTAAGCTTTTCACAGGTTGTGTTGTTTAAGAGATGTGCAGGTACAACAGGTTTTTACTAACCGTCTTGAACACACAAGTAAAGCTTCTGATGATCAGTTCTATATTTCTGTGTATTTGGGCAAATTTGTAATCTAATTTTTCCAATGGGTTAGGTTATTGATTGTCTAAGTGGTTTTGTCACGAAATTGCCAAAGGGGGAGATTGTGACATATAAATTTGTAATTGGCATATTTCGTTGATCAAAACCTGAATGATCGAGTTGTAAGTTTCCTGTTATTTTATGTAACCGATCATCGACATCTTCGAGCTGACACTCAAGTGCATGGAAGCCGACAAATCAGTATGAACACCATAGAGTACAGGTAAGTATGGTGAGGACACTCTGCACTTTTTAGTTCCGAGCCTATTTTGAAAAACCAGGGTTTAAATGAAAAGTTTAGGGTTTTTCAAAGTAGGACCGGTCCCCAATATTTAGGACC
This sequence comes from Cornus controversa, assembly GCA_026545225.1. Taxonomy (NCBI): domain Eukaryota; kingdom Viridiplantae; phylum Streptophyta; class Magnoliopsida; order Cornales; family Cornaceae; genus Cornus; species Cornus controversa. The sequence goes on along the minus strand of CM048847.1, from coordinate 47,815,674 downwards.
GGTCCAACTTTTCTCGGTAAGATGGGTTCTGCAGGTTTTCAAAAAGTCCCACCGGTCCTATTTATTTGGCACCGGTCCCACTTAGCCTGTTCCAAATAGGAAATAGATTTTGACGAAAATCCTGATTCCTATTGGGTTTGAAACTTCTAGGAAAGTTCTATTTTGGTATTTAACTCCTTTTCCAGGTAGAATTAGAACTTCCTTGCCTATATATATGTATTCATATTTTCTCTACAAAAAAAAAAAGCCCTGGAATATTATTTTTAGAGAGAGAAAATATATACAGTATAATTAGGGTTTTATATTTTGAAGAACACACATCCATACCTCACGAGTGATATTTAGGATGGTGTTCTACTTCTGATTAGCTGCTCAGAGACTGCATCAAATCTATTTGCTGATCAGAACATTGGATTGAAGGTTCTTCGCTTGCTTGCTTGATGAGGAAGAAAGGTGACCAGATTGCACTACGAAGGGAACAAAATACTTGCTGAGTATTTTGGTTCTTCCAGCAACCTTTCTGTAAGGGTGGTGACGTTAGCCGGAAGTCTGCAGCAGTTGGACGTGTTGTCGCAATCATAAGCCTGAGGTGTTCCGCATCAGATCCTTGACAGAGTGAAGAGGGGTGTGAGACTGAGACAGAGTCTGTTGTACTTTGCTTCATCATAGTGAATTGGTTTCCTGAGGCGTGCCGCCTCCCTCCGTGGTTTTTCCCGCCTTGGGTTTCCACGTATATCTGGTGCATTCTTTTCTTTACTTGCACTTTATTTATTTGCTTGCTTTAATTGAACTTAAAATTGAATTAATTAAAAATTAAGCAAACAAGCAAGTGATTCTATTCACCCCCTCTAGGTTCTAAAATACTTTTCGCAACCGCTTTCGCACCGCGCAACTCACAAACTGACCATTTCCATGCTTCAATTGCATCAAAGGTCTGGCTAACTCTCTCAACCGAAGAATTTTCGTCCACTTCGGAGGACAATCTTGAGGTATATATATATTCTCAACTCCCAAAAACATTTCTGCTTTATGTATTGATTTTTTATCCATTGGACCCATAAGGAAATGTTAGGCTCATAGAAACCTACCAACTTATGCTAGAAGCTTTGGCATTGATTGGTGGCATATTGTGGTGATAGTTTAATTACCTAGATGCCCTTCGCAGTATCAAACCTACCAACTTATGCTAGAAGTTCCTGTCATTTGCAAACTGTAAATTTCAGTATGTCTTACTCGTATTCCTTTCAAGGAAAGAGAGAAGACCAAGGTGGTTGTACAATTGGTGTCTGGAAACCTCTGGGTTTCATGCGTAGGGTTGAATGATTGCTCAAAGTTGAGAGTGAATTACGTGCCATTTGTGGTGAAAGTAGAAATAGTAGTAAAAGTGATAGTTCCAGTATAAAAGCCAGCACGAATGGAAGGATCATGTGGGGATTAGTTCACTCATGCATTTGAGATTTACAAATTGGCTGATCAATTCGCTAAAATCCCAAAAATGGTTTTGCTAATGCAACTTGCTTGTTTATATAGTCTTGTTTATTTTGCTTTGGTTACTCTATAAGCTTTGTGAGAAGTTGATTTATGTAAATTAAGATTTTTGGCAAAGAAGATCCGGAAATGCAGTGGTGAAAATTTGGAAAGGTGATTAGGCAGTCGTATCAACCTGCCCCTCCCTGTACCACCTGCAGTGGGAAGTGTTATTTAGAAATTGTGGTGAATGGTAAATATCGTTGGTTAGTTAGAAATTGGGTTCTTGGGTATTGATTTTCTCCATGGATTCGCCTTTGCTAAGTGGAGTGTGTTCTCATCAAGGGTTATTTAATATTAGCATGACCACAGATATTCGTTGATTGAAAAACTAGGTAAGTTCAGTTAAATGCCTTGTGTTGGTGTATCGTTTTTTATTTTATTTTATTTCTTAATCAGGATGTGCCAAGGTGTTTGAGTTGCTTGACATCTAGGTAGCGTTGGCATATATTGGTGGCATACTCTGGTGATAGTTTAATTTGCTTGGATGCCCTTCAGACTGCAGTATCAAACCTACCAACTTATGCCTGAAGTTCCTGCAATCTGCGAAGTGTTGGGTATTGGTATATCTTACTCATTTTACTTTCAAGAAAAGAGTCAGCAGACCAAGGTGGTTGTACATTTGGTGTCTGGAAACCTCTTGTTTCAATTGGTTGCATGCATTGGAAAGTTGAGAGTGATTACCTGCCCTATCTTCTTTCATCTTTTGATACAAACTACGAAGGATCATGTGGGGATGGAGGGTAGGGAGGACATTTAAAGAACTGTCCTTGTATCGAAGTGATGACTATTATTGGAAACCATGGTAAATGGGTTTATTGGGTTGGGAGGTTATGTCAGGTGTAGAGTTTGTTTCCTCTTCTTTCCTTAAAACCTAGAAGCGTGCTAAAAAAAAATATTTGTAATTAGGATTAGAAATTCTCTCCATATGCATTTTTGGTTGAATACCCTTAATTGTGCTTACCATTTATTTTATGCATGAAGTTCTATCCATGCGCATGGCTCTAAAGTTGACACATTATTCAATTATTATTTCAAACTTCACAAATTTGAACCAAAGTCTAAAGAATATTGCTTGCACATTTCATTGCACTTTGCTAGCTATTTGACCCAAAATTCACTTGGTTTACTGATAATAAATAATCAAATTTCTTATTATTTAGGTATGCGTCAATGGGCTAAGTGTAGCACCCATTTACATATTCCTCAAACCTAGTAAAGGTGGATTTTTTGGGTCTAGTATCAAATGGAACTTAGCCGAGTTTCAAGTGGGCAAGGAAAGGCAAGTCATCTGCCGTTGCGGCTCAACAAAGGCACTATTAGCTGTTGTGGTAGCTCTGTGTGTGCATGTATTGTATACATATCATGTTTGCGTGTTTGTGTGTATCTATCACCCATATCCTTCTAATATTGAAAATGCTGTTTCTTCTTTCTTTGTTTTGATTTTTCTAATGCAGGCAGGCAGACATCCAGAAAGCATTGTGAGAAGTGTGATGGACTTATTTAGCTAGGTATAAGATGAGTTGATTCAAATAAGAAGACAAGAAAGATGTAAAAAGAAGGATGCTAGCTTTCGTTTTGGTTAAGTTTTTCAAATTTATACGTGTCTCTTGTTCTGGTTTTGTTGATAGCGATATTACAAGTTTATATTAGTTGTTGAACTCTGATTGGTTCATTTAGAAACTCTGGATTTGGCATGAGATATGAATTGTTCCTTAAAGATGTTTAATGGAACTGAAAATTATTTTGTTTCATTGAATATGATTAGTTGTGTGTAACGCTTTCCTGCAAGAGCTGTACAAAATTCAAATTAACTTCCTACTTCGTAATCCAAAATACATTAAATATTTATAATTTTAATATTTTTCATGCTACATGTTATTTATATAAAATAAGGTTAATGATAAGATAATTTATTTTTTGGTGCCATAATATTATTAGTAGTCAAACTTACAATATTGATTGAAATCAAGGACTCAAAAGTTATATTATCTAACTAACATGAAATCACAGAAATAAGCCGTGTCCTGTATATGAGAAGTGTATTCAAGCAACGCGTGTAAAACCCAGTTGACGGACAGTGAAGATTGGTTGGTGGGACTCGCTACTGGGGGGTGATTCAACCTGTGCATTGGATAGGATTTGAATTTGATGGCTTAACACCTTTTCAATTGTTTACTTGAGACACATGTATGTACATTGCATTTGCCTTCTCGATTTGGATCTTCTCTCATACACTGGGTCTATCATAGTTAGTAAAATAATTATGAAAAAAAATACGTGTTTGAATAAATACGAGTATGATTTTATCTTTTATTAATTAAAATGTGTAAAAAATTCGGTACAGAAAAAGAAAACGGTAAAATATAGCTTCATGTATGCATGCGTTTACTACATTATATTCAGGGCGGAGTCAGAATTTCAGTTTAGAGAGGGCGCAATGTATTTTGGTAAGAAAAAAAAAACTACTATAACAAACATAAAATTTTCACGTCAAAAGATAAACAAAAAATATTTAAGATAAAAAATAATTAAATTAAAAGTCAAAACTTAATTGTCAAACGCCTTTGAAACTTGATTAAAATTTTTCTTTTTCTTCAAATAATTTTTTTTTGTTTTTCTCAAGATTTAAATAGCCGGGCTTCATTCATTTAGAATTTGTTTTAGAAACTATTTTCATTGAAAATACGACTCGAGATACTTAATTTGGACTCAAGTTTGCCAATGTATTATCAATTTTCAAATTTAAAAATGGATATAACACAAATTTAAGAAAGTATATACACAAATATATGTATGTTTGCATTACAAACAAGACAACTCCTTTTTCACTTTTTCTCAAATTTTATTACGCGTGTTATAAACGCACAATTCAGATTTACCAGATGTGTTTACACCGAATGTATTATAGACGTAGTCAAAGAAGAGGGGATTATAATATTGGCTTTTGATTGTTTATGCCAATTTGATGCGCATAATAGTGCTTTTAAAGATAAGGGTAATTTGGTAGTTAAACTACAAATGTTAACTAACTAAGGACTCTTAACTTTGATGAGGGGTGTTAAGAGAAATTTTTTAAATAGTTTCATCCGTTTATAATTTAAGTCAAATCTCAGGTAGTTTGGATAATTTATCATTATTTTATTTATTACAAACAATAAAAAAATAAATTTTCAAAATTATGGTATCATATAACATGAATTCTATGCAATTACATGGAGCAAAGACTGATCATTGCAAGAGCTAATGTAGAGAGCCCACATGGTCTTTGGGCATCAGTTGTGGCCCTCTCTACATGAGATGTAGAGAGGGCCAAGCCGTGTGGGGGCTCGCTCAAATGCGGGCCCCAATTTTTTTATTTGATAGCTCTCATAATTGGGAGTCTCAAATGAGTAAGAAAATAATTTAATACACACTCTCTCTTTTTCTATCTGTTTTTTTTTTAAACTCAATAAAAGGTAAATAGTGACCAAACTTAAAAAATAATTGCTAATAAGTGACCATTTAATCTTAAAGTCCAAAATACCCTTCATTCTGTCCATAAATCCCCATCTTTTCTTCATTTTTTTCAAACCCAAATATCAAAAAATTTAAAGAATCCAATGACTTGTATACAATATATGAACATATATACATTCTAAAGAAGATATAATTTATATATATATATATATATATATATTCTTGTATATTAATATCTCATTAACAAAAAAACAAAAAAAAAACCCTAATTTGGGTGCAATTAATTATTAATAAGGAATATTGGAGGATATGAATAGACTTGACTAATAAACATATTACCTACTGCCTTATATTATTTTTTTTTATATCAGGTATCCTATAGTTAATTCATTTCAAGTTATAACTCTTACTGTATCTTTGGAGACCTAAAATCTACCAAAGAAAAAAAAATTCATATATGCACATGCATTAATTATAAGATGAATATATATGTCTAAATATATATATATAGAGAGAGATTCTCTCTCTATATATACTTTCTTTTCTAGAATCTTTGTATATCTTTTGAAGATTTGATATTTAGAATTGAGATTGGAAAAGACGAATAAGGGATTAAGAATTTCTAAATAAAAAGGAGGGTATTTTGGACATTAAAGTTAAATGGTCACTCATTGACAATTACTTCTCAAGATTAGTCACTATTTATCTTTTATTGAGTTTAAGGTCACTGTAAATCAATTTTTTTTAATTTTGGTCACCAAAATCTAATTTTCCCTTTTTTTTTTCTGGACTGTTGAGCCAAACGGCTCTTTGCCCTTTTTTTTTTGTTTGGGCTGTTGAGCCAAACAGCTCTCTGACCCTTTTTTTTTTCAAAAAATAATTCAAAGTTTATAAATAATATATATATATATTAAAAAAATATTGTTTGTTCTTTATTAATTTTTTTTTCAATTTAAAAAAATAACAAGCAAACAATTAAAAAAAAATATATTTTATTCATCACCAATATAAAAATTACATTTAATTCGAGATGAGCTTAAACATCTTCATCACCAAATTTATTTCACAAATGTTCCATGAGATCTCTCCTAAGATTCACATTCTCGTTCCTATTGCGAATCCTATTAAGGCGAGAGGATAAGTGTGCCGCCAAAATTGATGGGTTTCGATCGTAGTGTGGAACGGAGACGTCTTCATTGTCAGGAGGTGCCCATTACAAAATGTCAGTGCCGCGCTCGTCTTTTATGATCATATTGTGTAATATGATGCACGTTCTCATTATTTTGTTCAAATCTTTTTTTTCCCAATAACGCATTGGTCCTTGGGTTATAGCCCATCTGATTTGCAACACGCCAAATGCTCATTCAACATCCTTCCTAGTGGCTTTTTGTTTTTGAGCAAACAATTTTTCTTTTCTAGTAGTTGGGTGTATGATGGTCTGCATCAAAGTAGCCCACTTAGGATATATACCATCAGCTAGGTAATACCCCAACGTACGTCGGTGCCCATTCACCTCTTAATTAATCGGAGGCATTGTACTATTGATGATACCGTTGAATACTGGGGAGTGATCTAAGGACATTCAAGTCATTGTGTGAACCAGCCATACCAAAGAAAGCATGCTAGATTCACAAATCTTTTGATGCAACCGCTTCCAATATGAGGGTAGGCTTATGACTTCTTCCCTTGTGCGTGCCATGCCACGCTGTGGGATAGTTCTTCCATTTCCAATGCATACAATCTATAGAGCCAAGCATACTTGGAAATCCTTTCTCCTCCCCTTCTTAAAGAAGACGTGCAATGTCATCTTCGTTCGGTGAGCGTTGGTATTGCTCTGCATACAATGCAACTATAGCATCACAAAATCTCTTCAAGCTTTGGATCGCAATGCGCTCACCAACCTTTATGTACTCACCACAAAGATCCGCTAAAATTCCATAGGCGAGAATACGTATTGCAGTTATCATCTTCTGTATAGGGGTGCACCCCAAACCACCAATAGCATCTGGTTTATGTCTGAAGAAGTCGTCATAATTTGTAACATCGTTTAAAATGCGAAGAAACAACTCTCGGCGCATCCAAAATCGTTTATGAAAGATCTCTAGTGGAAAAATAGGATTTTTGGCGAAGTAATCTTTCCATATTTGTTGGGTTGCCTGCTCTCGCTCATGCTTAATATTTCATCTCTTAGGAGGTTGAAATAATGTCTGTACCTTCTCAGGCGTGAATAAACTCAAAATCGCTTTCATCCGTTTCTTATGGCGTTGAAGAACCGTCTCCCGATCAGAATCTGAAGAAATATTATAAATATCTGAACTGCTAGACTCAGACACCGAAATAGATCGTGATGATGAAACCAATGTATAAATACTATAATAAAGATGATGATTTAAAGAAGACCAAATAAGTAATTTAAATAGCCATTGAAAATATAGCCGTTGAAATATAACTGTTAGGAATATAGCAGTTGGAATATATATAATATCTTTTTAATTTATTTTTTTATTTGTGCGAAAAATATGTAATGCCTTTTTATTTATCAATAAATATATGAGAAGTAAATAATTAAAAAATAATATTTTATTCATAACAAATAATTGAAATAAATAAGTTTTAAATTTTTTTATAAATTATCTTTCATCTAAAAAAATATTAAAATAATAATGTAGAGATATTCCTTATCGATAAGCTTAAATCCCTACTATTGCACATATATACGTCAGCAAAATGCTAAAAATGTTCCGCAGCATAATGGACGGCCTTTGTCCGGATTCTGTAGGAAATTGCTTTCACATCACCTGTACACAATTAATGTTACTGACAGTACCAAACCCCATAAAACCGTAGGAAGCTTCGTGGAAAGTCACAACCAAATTCCTCATCTTTATCTGTGTATACCTTTTAAGCCTGGGAGGAACTTATTGCTCTCCAGATCTCTAGCTCTTAGTAATTTGGCACACAATTAACTAAGCAAGATTCCTATGGCTTCTTCTTCTTCTTCAGTGCCTCGATCGGAATATGACGTGTTCTTGAGTTTCAGAGGCGAAGACACTCGCAAAAACTTCATCGGCCATCTCTACACGGCTCTGGATCAGAGAGGAATCAGGACCTTCAAAGATGACGAAAGGCTTGAGAGAGGAAAATCCATATCTCCAGAGCTTGTGAAGAATATTTATGAATCCAGAATTGCTGTGATCGTTTTTTCCAAGAATTATGCTTCTTCGTCATGGTGCTTGGATGAACTGGTGGAGATCCTTGAGTGCAAGAGGAGCAAGGGACAGATAGTGTTGCCCATCTTCTACGATGTAAAGCCATCGCAAGTTCGGAAACAGAAGAGGAGTTTTGCGGAAGCATTTAGATATATATTCTGCTTTGAAAGTTTTGCGGAAGCATTTAGATATATATTCTGCTTTGAAGAGATGGAAAAGGAGCAGATATGGAGGGCCGCTTTGAAGGAAGCAGCAAATATAAGCGGGTTGGAGTTAAAAGATGCAGCTAATGGGTATATATATATATATTTTCTGTTTCTATCCGTTACTACTAGCTTACTTTAATTTATTGCTATTCTTTGGTTGTTTACTTGTTTATGGTAAAAATCTAACAACTTTATCAATATTAACTACCTAATAAAATAAATATTCCCTACATAATTAGACTGCTCATTATAGGTGGCAATTACACCTAACATTTGAGTACATAGGTGAGTATGGTTTTGTATAAATGGTAGCATAGGCGAGAATGGTTTTGTATAAAGCGTAGCATGGCTTCTCTTACTAATTTGTTTACTCACACTTGTATAATGGTTTTATACGTATCAAACGGATTCAGAATTTTCAACTATCTCTGATTATAGTAAATGGATTCCCTAAAAATTTTGAAATATATTAAAATGATTTAGTTACCAAAAAAAATATAACATTAACAAGTAAACTCCACAAAGCTAATAAATAATCTCAATTTGGAAACTTTTAATCTTTATTTTTGAAAATCCACATTTTTATACATAAAAAAAGATACATAACCCATGTTTTTTTCCTCCTTATTTTACTATTTTGTAACTTTAATTTTTTTTGTCCCTTTATATATTTATATTATTTTTGTCCATATTAGGCATATTTGTGCATGGGTTATAAAATACTTTTTATTTATACATGATCTTGTCATAGTTTTTTTTTTCTATGTAAAAAATATATATTATAGTTTATTTATCTATATTTTTTAATTTTATTTTCATACGCTAGTTCGGCCCCCCCAAGTATAAGTTCCTGCGTCTGCCCCTGATGGTTGTTTATTGTTATTTTTGCCCATATATAAGTTATAATGAATAAAAACTATTCACTATACTTTATTTCAACCTTTATACATTTCTCTTTTTTATATTGTCTATCACACAAGATTTTAATGTGCTTTATATTTGATAGGCATGAGGATGAGTTTATCAAACAAATTGTTCAAGAGATTTCAGAAAAATTGCAACCTAAACCGTTCCAAGTTGCTGAGTACGAAGTAGGTATTGATTCGCGTGCAAACAAACTAATCGTGTTATTGAAAGATGAGTCAGAGGATAAACTCTTTGTCGGAATTTGTGGAGTTGGAGGAATAGGTAAGACAACCCTAGCCAAAGCCGTTTTCAACCGAATATTCAATGAATTTGAAAGAAGTTGTTTTCTTGAAAATGTGAGAGAAAAGTCAACAAAGCATGGTGGTCTAGCTAAACTACAACAAGAACTTTTGAGAGAGGTCCTAATGGATGATCATTTAAGGATATCAAACTCTGACAGGGGAATCAATGAAATAAAAGATAGACTTCAGCGCAAAAAGATTCTTATAGTTCTTGATGATGTAAATCACGAGAAGCAGTTAACGAGTTTAGTTGGAATAGGACATAATTGCTTTGGTTCGGGAAGTAGGATCATCATAACAACTAGGGATGAAAGGTTGTTAATGATGTACAATGTTAAAACATACAAGGCTGAACTATTAGATGACAACGAATCTCTTGAACTTTTCAGTTGGCATGCATTCAAGCAGAACAATCCTGTAGAAAAGTATTTTGAACTCACACACCGTATAAAAGATTATGCTGATGGTCTTCCATTAGCTCTTCAAGTTTTAGGATCTTTTTTACGGGGAAGAAGCATTCCAGAGTGGAAAAGTCAATTGGATAAATTGAAGAGCAACCCTCCCAAAGAAATTCAAGATGTTCTCAAGGTAAGTTATGATGGCCTTGATAAAGAGGAGAAGGCTATATTCCTTGATATTGCATGTTTCTTCAAAGGATATAATAAAAAATCTGCTACAGATATTTTTGAGAGTTGTGGATTTCACCCGGTCATTGGAATGAAAATTCTTATTGAAAGGTCTTTCATCACTATATCAGAATATGGCATACTCAGGATGCATGATTTGATACAAGAAATGGGTCGAGAAATTGTTCGTCAAGAATCTGAAGATCCTGGAAGACGGAGCAGACTGTGGTCTTACGAAGACATCGATGAAGTATTCACTGAAAATACGGTATGTGTTCAACATTTATTACTTTCTTTTTCTGTGCAAGCGGTGCAAAAAGAGATAACTTTTCTGTATTGTATGCCTTCTACATGTGAAGTTGATAATTTAAGTTTTTATTTTGTTGGGGTACACTTACTCCATGTTATTGGTTGATAGGGGACAGAAAATATGGAAGCCATTATGCTTACTAAGGAAGGGTTAGATGTAAGCGCCGATGCCTTCACAAAGACGAGGAAGCTAAGAATACTCCAAATGAATGGCGTGCAACTTCATGGATGCCTTACATATCTTCCAAATGAATTAAGGTATCTTGATTGGAATGGCTATCCCGAAGAATATTTGCCATACAATTTTCATCCGAAAAAACTTGTTCAACTCCATTTACGTAATAGCTTGATCAAAGGAATTTGGACGAATACAAAAGTAAGATTGCTATTTTACACATGCTATTTTTTCCTCTCTGTTAATGTTCTCCAGTCTTTTGAAAAATTAATTTATGTTATTCTACCCTCATTTCTGTTAAGAATTTATGTTATTCTACTCTCATTTCTAAGAAAAAAAAAGGAACGGGAAACTATTTCGCTCTCTTATGATATTCTACTCTCATTTCTGATGAAATTAGAAGTTAATGGTAAGACTGTTACTTTACATACATTTTCCCTTGTTAGAATAATTATTTTGAGTTGATTGAAGCTGATTCCTTTCATTATTTAATTGTTTGTTTTTGCAGTTCATGGATAAGTTAAAAGTCATTGATCTTAGTTACTGTGAAAATTTAAAGGAAACTCCTAATTTGTCCCAGTTACCATGTTTGGAGATATTGAATGTTTCGTATTGTAAAAGTCTGGTTGAGGTTCATCCATCCATTGAATTTCACAAGAGGCTTGTTAGCTTGAATTTTAATTATTGTGAAAATCTGAAGAGTCTCGCAACAAGAATGAATTTGAAATTACTCAATCAGCTTTGTCTTGATGGATGCTACAAACTTGAGAAGTTTCCAGAGATCCAAGGAGAGATGGAATGTTTAGAGCAGCTTGGATTAGCAGGAACTGCAATAAAAGAATTACCTCCATCAGTAGTTGAACATCTCAAAGGGCTTGAGGATATATTTCTGGGGAATTGCAAATTGTTTGAAAGATTGCCGATTAATATTGGTGAAATGAAGAGTTTACGGTTACTAAACTTGGAAGGAAGTGGCATAAAAGATTTACCTCCTTCGGTTGAACAACTCAAAAGGCTTGAGGATTTATATCTGAAGGACTGCAAAATGCTTCGAAGTTTGCCTTGCAATATTGGTGAAATGGAGAGTTTAGAACTTCTGTCTTTGGGACGAAGTGGTATCAAAGAGTTGCCACCCTCTATTGCACAGTTGACGAATCTTCAACATTTATATTGGGATAACTGCAATTTAGATAAAGAATCCATTCTCAATCTTCCTCTGTCGTTGCAGTATTTAGATCTAAGCAGCAATAACTTCACTAGCTTACCAGCAAGTTTCACTCAACTCACACAACTTGAAACCCTTAATTTGGATGATTGTTCAAGCCTCCAAACATTGGACTCGCTTCCATCATCTATACGCACAGTTTTTGCAGAACGTTGTGTGTCATTAGAACGGTATTCCATTCCAACAAGTGGAGGCTGTAGAGATTATCGACAATTTCTTTTTACGGAGAGCAGCAAATTGGTTGAGAACAAGAAGCCAAATATATATTCAGAAAGTCAACTTCAGGTATGCACATGTGTGTATGTATGCGTATCCCTCTCCCTCTCTTCGCCATAGACCCTCAGAATTAATCCCCTATATATATATATTCTCCTTTTTATTTTCTTTCTGACAGAAGGAATCATTCTTGTGGTTTCTATATATGGAACAGGAAATTGGTCAAACATTTATCCTTCTCCCAGGAAGTGAGATTCCAAGTTGGTTCAGTCATAGATGTGAGAGTGGTGAGGACTATTCAGTATGTTTGAGGGTGGATCCAAATTCTTGCAGTAATCTCAAAGGAATTGTTGTTTGCGCCGTCATCGGATTCAATCATGAACCATCTGATGAGAATCAATTCACTGATCAATATGTTAGATTTAATCTCAACATCATTGAAAACCTCACTGATTTTCCATTTCAACAGATCTGTGGAATCAGGTCAGATCACATCATGTTGGCTAAGCTGCCTGATTCGCCTTCACTCATTAAAAAATGGATATGCAATTCTGATGGTAACATTGAGGCTTCAATTATTGGGCACCCCTCCCTTAGACGACCATTCAAGGTGAAAAAATGGGGTATTCATCTAGTAATGGGCGCACACACATACGCAGATGAAGATGAAGATGCATGATCAATGGGGTCAGGTAAGAAAAAAAAAAATCTAAAAGTATTCAATCCGGAATTGTTATCTTTCTAAAGTGTGGTTATGACTTTTCTCACTAGACAATCTAAAAGTATCTGTTTCCTATGCTGCTGCTGCTTCTTCTTCTTCACTGCCTCGATGGGAATATAACGTGTTCTTGAGTTTCAGAGGCGAAGACACTCGCAAAAGCTTTGTGGGCCATCTCTACACGGCTCTGAATCAGAGAGGAATTAGGACCTTCAAAGATGACAGAGCTTGAGAGAGGAAAATTAATTTCTCCTGAACTGGTGAAGAATATTAATGAATCAAGAATTGCTGTGATTGTTTTCTCCGAAAACTATGCTTCTTCATCATGGTGTTTGGATGAACTGGTGGAGATCCTTGAATGCAGCAAGACCAAGGGACAGACAATTCTGCCCCTCTTCTACCATGTGAAAGCATCACAAGTTCGGCAACAAAAGAGGAGCTTCGAGGGAGCATTTTCCAAGCATGAAGAAATTCACGAGGACATGGAAAGGGTGCTGAGATGGAGGGCCGCTTTGAAGGAAGCGACAAATATAAGCGGGTGCAATTTGGAAGATGCAGCAAATGGGTACGTATATTTGTTCTGCTTATATCATATTCAAGTAGGCGACTAAAATTCTGTAGGAAGGGATAGAAAAAAAATATCATGGCATCTGTTACTAACATGTTGCCTCACTCTTATTTATATTTATAAATATCAAATGGATGTCAGCATTCTCAACTGTCATTCTATTTGTGCCCTGGCAAATGGGTTGTTTTTCAATATGAATAAATACTTATTTCAACCTTTATATGTTTCTCTCTCTGTTCCCCTGCCCCCCACTAAATTTAGATTATAATGTGCTTTATACTTTGATAGGTATGAGGATAAGTTTATCCAACAAATTGTTCAAGTGATTTCAAGAAAATTGCAGCCTAGGCCATTCAGAGTTGCTGAGTATGAAGTGGGTATTGATTCTCGAGCAAATAGAGTAATCATGTTGCTGAATAACAGGCCAGAGGATAAACACTTTGTTGGAATTTGTGGAACTGGAGGAATAGGTAAGACAACTGTTGCCAAAGCAGTTTTCACCCAAATATCAAATGAATTTGAAAGAAGTTGTTTTCTTGAAAATGTGAGGGAAGAGTCAACAAAGCAAGATGGTCTAGCTAAACTACAACAAAAACTTCTTAGAGAGATCCGAATGGATAATTATTTAAAGATATCGAACTCTGATCGGGGAATCAATGAGATAAAGGATAGACTTAGCACAAAAAGGTTCTTGTAGTTCTTGATGATGTAAATTATGAGAAGCAGTTAATGAGTTTAGCTGGAATAGGACATAATTGGTTTGGTTCGGAAAGTAGGATTATCATAACAACTAGAAATGAACGGTTATTGACAAAGTACAGTGGTAAAACATACAAGGCTGGGCTATTAGATGACAAAGAAGCAAAATTTATAAAATCTTCCCGATCACAATATAAAACAAAATTTACTCCCTTACCACCAATTTTAAAAGCAATCTACATGTATATATATGTGCGCGCGCGCGCGCCTGTGTGTGGGTTGTATGCAATTTCATTTTTTTGCTAACTATTTTTCTTGGAGGTCTCAGAAATACGGGATTTATTTGGTGTGTGCAGGATAGGAGTGGGAAGGTGGACCTCGAGATCTACTAGGGGAAGGTCCTACTTGTCGTCAATGTTGCTTCCAAATGGTATTTTTTTCTTTCCTTTCCTTGGATATTGTTTATCATTTTAATTTTCTCTTACTAATCTTAAATTTAGCATTAATGATTTTTTCACTATTTGGTTTTGTGTGATTCTGTTTGTGGGGGCTGAAACAGTGGGTTTACAGCTTCGAACTACACCCAGTTGACTGAACTTCATAACAAATAGAAGGATAAAGATAAATATTGGAATTTGGTTTCTCTTGACTTTTTTTTTTTCAATTTAAAAATCCCTTTTATGTAGAAGCACGTAATTCAATTGAAGAATCTTCTTTTGAATAATTGTTTAAAATTAAATTCACAAACTTGTTTTTGCTACCTGTTATCTTATTCCATGGCAAATATATTATGATAAGGGGGTTGGGACCATTATATATTTTTTGTTCTATCTGCTGTTATTCAGAAATTGATAGTCTAAGGTGAACTTTGTTCCCACTTTTGAGATTCTCATTTCTTTTCTAATTGGAGCTTGCAACCTTATGCTGATCATGTGAAATTGTTTGGCCTTCCCATTCACCACAATTGAGTTGTTTGGAAAGTGATGGAGCAGATTACAATCTTATCATATCTTTGAATGGCCTGTGAGGCTTATTCCTTGATTACCAAACTTAAAAGGCTTAGAATTCATTTGGCTCAAGCATATACAGTTTAAGACAGGTCATATGTATGGGGTGGGTTTTTAATTACAAGTTTAAGTCTTCATGAATTTCAGAGAAATAGTTTACCTAAAAAAGACGACTATGAGCATTAATTTCCAGTTTTGAAGTTCTCTCGCATTCAAAGTCGTGTGAGAAGTTGACCATTAAAAGCGTTAATATTTAAACTATCAAAAGTTGCCAATCAGATTTGTAAGGGCTCCAACACATGGTATGATATTGTCCGCTTTGGGCCTGAGCCCGCACGGTTTTGCTCTTGGGTTTTTCCCCAAAAGGCCTCATACCATTTGAAGAGAACATACTACATATAAGCACATCCCCTTTTCCACACCCAGGGGATGTGGGATTGAGCACCCTGTACCCTGTCAGTGTGGTAGCTCAGCCTAGTGTCTGTCTTCGCACCCGCCCACTCACACCCGTCCACAAGGGTTACTATAATCCACCCCCCTACGAGGCCCGACGTCCTCGTCGGCACACTTCCGGCTGGGTTCAGGCTCTGATATCAACTGTAATACCTCGCTCCAACACATGGTATGATATTGTCCGCTTTGGGCCTGAGCCCGCACGATTTTGCTCTTGGGTTTTATCCCAAAAGGCCTTATACCATTTGAAGAGAACACACTACATATAAACACATCCCCTTCTCCACACCCAGGCGATGTGCTTATATGTAGTGTGTTCTCTTCAAATGGTATGAGGCCTTTTGGGGTAAAACCTAAGAGTAAAACCGTGCGGGTTTAGGTCCAAAACAGACAAAATCATACCATGTGTTGGAGCGGGGTATTACAGTTGGTATCAGAGCCCTAGGTTAGAAAACCTAGGGACGACGGGTAGTGGTCATACTACGTGTGAAATTGGGAAATACTTGATACAAGAATGTAGAGCACTAGGTTTGAATACCTAGGGACGAAGGGAAATGGTTAAACCATGCATGAACCTGAAATGACTTGTTGAGTTATGGAATGTAATTGAGGTACTAGGTTTGGAAAACTAAGAACGAGAGGTAATGATCTAATTACGTGATAGATTGGAGTTGTGAGATGACGTATAAATTGTCATAGCTATAGGTATGGATACCTAGAATGAATGGTGAGAAATGATTGTGAACTCATTTGAGGATGAGGTTTGAGACATCCTAGTGTGTACTAGAGTACCAAAGGAAATCTGGCCATGTAATCACGCCAGCTCAGGCAGAGGATGTACCGGAACCATGCGTGGTCAGGGGTACTTTCCTAGTGTTAGCCCGAGGGTTGGGATAATGGGTTGTTTATATGCATTACATGCCATATCATGCCTTTTATGTGCTTATTTGATTTAACATGCTATATGTTCCGTGTTATGTGAAATATATGATTCATGTGAATGTGCATTAACATTATATTGCATTATGCGTCATGTGGTCAGTAGTGACATATAGTCACTGTTTAGAAATCCTAGACTTTGAGGATTGGTGAACTTAGGTAGAGGTTTGGAGTTTAGTGGATTGTGATGTCGGGGTAGACATGTGAAGATAGACTTCGAGAGCACGAGTCTAGAGTTGACTCGTTTCTTCCAACCTTATCAAATCTGGTTCATGAAAGACATGACCGATGAAGAGTATCTCGAGAAACCACTTGAAGATTCTCTCAGTTATGCAAGAAATCTTATCCCAAGAAAGCTTGCTATACAGAGCTTAATTCTGCTTAAGAACAATGCTCTCACCATTTTAAATTCTTCAAGAAGAATGATAATGGTCACAGATGGAAGGAGAATTTTCGTTACAGATCTAAACATCGATTTTCCTTCACTCTCTCCACATCATGTTGAAAAAGCAAAACAGCTTTTAAAAGACATTTCAGAGTTCAAGATGGATCTTCCAACAGAAATCCTTCACTCAGCCGAGATGGAAGATTATTTTAAAGATCTACCACTCGATGATGCATTTTCAGTTCTCATTACTTGTAATCGTGTTCTCTTAAAGCTTCCGTGTGTTTGTTTTGTAAATGGTATCAGAGCTTTGTTACGAAGCCTGAATAGTAAGTGTTTGTTTCTCTTATTACATTTTCATGTACTATTGATAAGTATTATTAATATTGTAATCTCTATCCAGTTATTTTATAATCCGTCTTCTTTTATTTAGTTCCAGTTCTGGTTTTTATAAAACTCATACACTTGCATACTGGTTTTCCTTTTGCTTGTTTGTCTGTTGTCTGTGTGACGTTGGGACGTTAATCAAGCCTTAAAACCATTAGAGTCTGCGAGGGGTCTTAAGTACCAATAAAAATCAAGAATGACTGAAGAAAAAGAATTCGATTGTATCTGTAGCTGGTTAGGAAAAGATATAAAAGATTATAATCATAGTGTTCATATAAAAAATAGTGAAGAACACGATCTAAACAAGATCAGTTAAACATCCTGTTCCAGTCACTGGAATCAATGATTCCGAAACATTCATTCAGTATAAAGCTAAGAATGTTTCCATTTGGCTAACAGATAAAAAGTTTGTTATTCCAAAAATTTTATGTTTCCCAGATATGCATGGTGATTTCCTTTTAGGAAACAATTTCCTAAATTCATATCTACCAATGCATATTTATCCTAATTCAATTGCATTAACTCTAAAACAGGAGTTAATTCATATTCCTCTCCTTACAATTCGATGGTTACTTTATTCCGAAAAAAGAAGTTCTTATTAATCAAATAAGAGATTCTATTATCTTTAGCAAATTCGATTGTAAATCCGGTTTTTGGCAGATCAAGTTAACCCAACAATCTAAGCCATTAACAGCTTTCAGTTCACCCACTGGACATTATCAATGGAAAGTAATGCCCTTCGGTCTGAATACTGCTCCACAGATTTTTCAAAGATGGATGGACACCATTTTTCATCCTTTTAAATCATTCTGTGTAGTTTACATAGATGATATTTTAATCTTTTCTAAAACCAGAGAAGAACACAAGAGTCATCTAAAAATATTTTGTAAAATAATCCAAAACCATGGAATTATTTTATCACCGAAGAAAATCAGTCTAGAACAAGGCTGAAGCTAGAAGGCATCTTGTGAATACTAATCTTTTTATGTTGTTTTTCAGTTCTCATTACTTGTAATCGTGTTCTCTTAAAGCTTCCGTGTGTTTGTTTTGTAAATGGTATCAGAGCTTTGTTACGAAGCCTGAATAGTAAGTGTTTGTTTCTCTTATTACATTTTCATGTACTATTGATAAGTATTATTAATATTGTAATCTCTATCCAGTTATTTTATAATCCGTCTTCTTTTATTTAGTTCCAGTTCTGGTTTTTATAAAACTCATACACTTGCATACTGGTTTTCCTTTTGCTTGTTTGTCTGTTGTCTGTGTGACGTTGGGACGTTAATCAAGCCTTAAAACCATTAGAGTCTGCGAGGGGTCTTAAGTACCAATAAAAATCCAGAATGACTGAAGAAAAAGAATTCGATTGTATCTGTAGCTGGTTAGGAAAAGATACAAAAGATTATAATCATAGTGTTCATATAAAAAATAGTGAAGAACACGATCTAAACAAGATCAGTTCTAGTGTTAATTCTCTTATAGATATAGTTTCTTCCTGGAATAGGAGATTCCAGAAACATCAAACATCTACAGCCTTGATGATTGATGGATCTTTTGAGAATATAAACAATACTCTCGAAAAAATCAATAACAAAATTGATTATCTTCAGGGAATTCTTGATCTTTCTGATATGACAGAAAAAAGTCAAGAAATTACCCGACTCATAGAGATTTTAAAAGAATCCTTTCTTTGCTAGAGTTTTTGAGAAATTTGACGGTAACACAGCCGCCAAATGCACTGCAAATGGTAGTGTAGAACTCAGCATTTTCACCAAAGAAAAAATCGCTAGGTGGAAAAAGAAATATCCTGAAGTTAGATTTATCCATATTGGAATCATCCAAATAAAAATAACCTCTTTATACAGGAGAGGTTGTGATATTCCAATACTCGTACTTGTTTCTGATAACAGATTCAAAAATCCAAGAAAAGCCTTAACAGGAGGTATGCAATCTAACTTGGTTCATAAAGTAGTCTGGTTTAATGTAAAACCTGATTACTTTGTTTCTATTAACGATCCAACAATAGAAAAAGCTATTAGGATCACAATTCAATGTCAAGATTCTGAACTAGATGATGCAACTACAGATCTTAATGTTGAATGGAAAACAATCCTGGAACTAACCAGGACCACAGAGACATCAACGAAGCCCGTTGACAAATCTCTAATGGAAATCTTTGAACCTAGACCATATGATACTGTTATCACCCCTAGGTTTGAAAGATTAGAAGACTTGAAAATTCCAAAAGCATGGATTTTTCAAAAAGAGATCCCAAAATCCATAAAGAAAGCTCCAAAAATTGAAATCACAGCTTCTGGAGACAATCTTTATATTTGCAACAAAACAGAGGATTTAGAACAAGAATCTGAACCTCCTCTGATTAGGAAAAATTCGCGATGGGAAAAAGAATTTCCATCAGATCTTCAAAAATTACAAAGGCAAATTTCTCACACAGGAATTAGCTTTAGAGAACCGAGGTTACCAACCCCGGTACTACCTCCAAGATTTTCCTTAGACAAAGGAAAAGGAAAAGGATCTTCAGATAATCCAATCTTACCAGGATCCTCTAAAAAACTTCAAAAAGAAGAAAAGATATGTGGTTATAATTCAGGAAAGTTCAAAACGAATGAACAAAATTACATCATTTTTGAAAAAGAACTTTTGGCAATTAAATTGGCATTAAAAAGATTCCATATTTATCTTGCTCCTGAAAATTTTATTATTAGAACAGATAACCAATCTGTCAGAGATTTTCTTATTACTAAAAAGAACTGTCTTGATGGTAGACGGTTAAAATGGTATAATAATATTTCTCTTTATTCCTTTGAAGTAGAACATCTTAAAGGAACTAATAATTTCTTAGCTGATTTTCTTAGCAGGAATCATGGATAAAGGAAAAGGAAAAGCCAGCGACTGGGTGACGGTAGCTAAAAAGGCACCATCACTAAAAAGATCATTGGTGCAATCAACACCACCGCCTACGTCCATAAACCAATGGTTCGTAGTCTTCGCAGGATTTCAACCAGGAATCTATGCTACATGGTTTGACTATTACAAACAAACCAATAACTTCAAAGGTGCTTGTTTCAAGACCTATGAAACCTTTGAAGAAGCTAAACAAGCATTCTTCAATGTCGGCCTAGCTGCCAAAAAGTATTTTAATAAAACGGATATCGCTGAGGTATCTGACTTTTTTAATCCAGGGATTCCCCTTCATATTTTTGAAAATTTAAATCTGTCATGGAAATACCATGTTACGGATCAAAGAAAAATTTTCAGAAATACTCTGAGCACTCTTGCAAAACAAATTGCAGAACTCCAGAGTTTTGTTACGAAGCCTGAATAGTAAGTGTTTGTTTCTCTTATTACATTTTCATGTACTATTGATAAGTATTATTAATATTGTAATCTCTATCCAGTTATTTTATAATCCGTCTTCTTTTATTTAGTTCCAGTTCTGGTTTTTATAAAACTCATACACTTGCATACTGGTTTTCCTTTTGCTTGTTTGTCTGTTGTCTGTGTGACGTTGGGACGTTAATCAAGCCTTAAAACCATTAGAGTCTGCGAGGGGTCTTAAGTACCAATAAAAATCCAGAATGACTGAAGAAAAAGAATTCGATTGTATCTGTAGCTGGTTAGGAAAAGATACAAAAGATTATAATCATAGTGTTCATATAAAAAATAGTGAAGAACACGATCTAAACAAGATCAGTTCTAGTGTTAATTCTCTTATAGATATAGTTTCTTCCTGGAATAGGAGATTCCAGAAACATCAAACATCTACAGCCTTGATGATTGATGGATCTTTTGAGAATATAAACAATACTCTCGAAAAAATCAATAACAAAATTGATTATCTTCAGGGAATTCTTGATCTTTCTGATATGACAGAAAAAAGTCAAGAAATTACCCGACTCATAGAGATTTTAAAAGAAAAGAAAGAAGAAGTGTATCCAGAGTACACCTCATCAAAAAATCTCTATTATGGAACAGAAGAAATCCTGATGTTCCACAAAAAAGAAACAAAACTTTTTAATAAACAAGAATACGATAATATTGTCGAAATTCTTGATTATTGGAGAGAAATATATAAAGATCCCTCTTTAAACATAGAAGAAAGGGAAAAATTTTTAGAAAATATAAGGAAAACCTCCATAGAAAATGAAGAGATCTTAGATCACTTCAACTATCAGATAAACCTAATATCTGATACAGAATCAGAAAATGAAGAAATTGTTGCAACCACAACAAATGATTCATCTGATTCATCTGAACCAGAAGTAGATGAATCCACATCTACTGAAAATGATGAAGAAATAGAAGTAGAAAACCCTTCAACTTCTAAACCTCAATCATCAAAAAGAAAAATTGAGGACCCACTAGATCCAGAGTTTTTCGGAGATTATGGTATCTCAGACGAACAAGTTTTCCCCACAAGGACTGAAGAAGGAACTTCAGATCCAAAGCCTAGTTTAAGTCGAAGAGACGATTTAAACAAGCTTAATGTGGCTCAAAATGGAACTTACCTAGATCTTTCCCACGTCCCATTTAAAGATCAGGAACAAGCCATAGATGACTGGGCACAATCACTGTCCATACTCATCACAAACTATAAGACAACCTGGAATAAAGAAAAATTTATGGATTATATTGCAGCTACCCTGCAAGGTGATGTCTTTTCCGATCTCTAGCACGACTGCAAAACAATCCAGCACACGACAAGAGATCTTATCAAGAAAGGACATTAAAAAGGTATCCTTATCACTACAGTAGCTAAAGCAAACGTCGGCAGAATAAGACAAAAAGCAAACAGTAATTTGTCGGCCGAAAAAGTCAAAAAGGCTACAGTACTGCTACAGTAGTACGCACCGACTACTGTCGCAGCCTCCGGTCTCCAGTCATCCTCGCTTTTTCGCTTATAAAAGAAGACGAAGGCTGAAGCTAGAAGGCATCTTGTGAATACTAATCTTCTTATGTTGTTTTTCAGTTCTCATTACTTGTAATCGTGTTCTCTTAAAGCTTCCGTGTGTTTGTTTTGTAAATGGTATCAGAGCTTTGTTACGAAGCCTGAATAGTAAGTGTTTGTTTCTCTTATTACATTTTCATGTACTATTGATAAGTATTATTAATATTGTAATCTCTATCCAGTTATTTTATAATCCGTCTTCTTTTATTTAGTTCCAGTTCTGGTTTTTATAAAACTCATACACTTGCATACTGGTTTTCCTTTTGCTTGTTTGTCTGTTGTCTGTGTGACGTTGGGACGTTAATCAAGCCTTAAAACCATTAGAGTCTGCGAGGGGTCTTAAGTACCAATAAAAATCCAGAATGACTGAAGAAAAAGAATTCGATTGTATCTGTAGCTGGTTAGGAAAAGATACAAAAGATTATAATCATAGTGTTCATATAAAAAATAGTGAAGAACACGATCTAAACAAGATCAGTTCTAGTGTTAATTCTCTTATAGATATAGTTTCTTCCTGGAATAGGAGATTCCAGAAACATCAAACATCTACAGCCTTGATGATTGATGGATCTTTTGAGAATATAAACAATACTCTCGAAAAAATCAATAACAAAATTGATTATCTTCAGGGAATTCTTGATCTTTCTGATATGACAGAAAAAAGTCAAGAAATTACCCGACTCATAGAGATTTTAAAAGAAAAGAAAGAAGAAGTGTATCCAGAGTACACCTCATCAAAAAATCTCTATTATGGAACAGAAGAAATCCTGATGTTCCACAAAAAAGAAACAAAACTTTTTAATAAACAAGAATACGATAATATTGTCGAAATTCTTGATTATTGGAGAGAAATATATAAAGATCCCTCTTTAAACATAGAAGAAAGGGAAAAATTTTTAGAAAATATAAGGAAAACCTCCATAGAAAATGAAGAGATCTTAGATCACTTCAACTATCAGATAAACCTAATATCTGATACAGAATCAGAAAATGAAGAAATTGTTGCAACCACAACAAATGATTCATCTGATTCATCTGAACCAGAAGTAGATGAATCCACATCTACTGAAAATGATGAAGAAATAGAAGTAGAAAACCCTTCAACTTCTAAACCTCAATCATCAAAAAGAAAAATTGAGGACCCACTAGATCCAGAGTTTTTCGGAGATTATGGTATCTCAGACGAACAAGTTTTCCCCACAAGGACTGTTTGTTATTCCAAAAATTTTATGTTTCCCAGATATGCATGGTGATTTCCTTTTAGGAAACAATTTCCTAAATTCATATCTACCAATGCATATTTATCCTAATTCAATTGCATTAACTCTAAAACAGGAGTTAATTCATATTCCTCTCCTAGATAAGTATACTTATCTATGTGACAATAATTTTAAACCAAAAAAAAGGAATGAAATTAATCTGGTCAAAAATACACATTGGTTGTATAAAATCCTTGAACCACAGTTTAGTGAAGATCCACTAAAATTATGGTCCAAGAGTCCAAGATACTGTACTTTAAGGTTAACTAAACCTGAAGTCATTATTAGAGTCAAACCAATGATCTATCTTAAAAAAGACATAGAAGAATTTGATAAACAGATCAAAGCTCTTCTTGATACTAAGCTGATTGAAAAAACAAACAGCCATCCAATTGAACTGGAGATCCACATGGAATACGTCTTGTTATAATGCAAGTGACTAGTACATTTGTATATCATGGACTTAATCATTGCTGGCAGATCTGTTTCTGGATAATGGGATTGGATGATTAGTTTGTTTACTATCCCCCAATCGAGCATTTCCCTTGGCCAGGCTAGGAATGTTCCTAGGCTGAGTTTTGGAAAACCATCTGTCATATTGATATTTTCATGATTTTCACAATAAAATTGTACCAATACTGAAAGATTATCTTCAACCAAATATTTTATCTGAATGAAGATATGCTCTGGTAAAGTTTTTTGAACTTTTTCATAAAGACAAATTCTTTTTATTTTTTCAAAAAGAGGTGAGGTAAAATCTTTTTCAAGGTGTTTTGAAAGTAGAAGATACCATTCGCACCTATCAATGGAAAGTTCTTCTTCCCAATTGATTTGTAAGACTAAATCTTTGCAGATATCTTTAAAGAAAAGATAACTACTCTGGAGTTCTGCAATTTGTTTTGCAAGAGTGCTCAGAGTATTTCTGAAAATTTTTCTTTGATCCGTAACATGGTATTTCCATGACAGATTTAAATTTTCAAAAATATGAAGGGGAATCCCTGGATTAAAAAAGTCAGATACCTCAGCGATATCCGTTTTATTAAAATACTTTTTGGCAGCTAGGCCGACATTGAAGAATGCTTGTTTAGCTTCTTCAAAGGTTTCATAGGTCTTGAAACAAGCACCTTTGAAGTTATTGGTTTGTTTGTAACAGTCAAACCATGTAGCATAGATTCCTGGTTGAAATCCTGCGAAGACTACGAACCATTGGTTTATGGACGTAGGCGGTGGTGTTGATTGCACCAATGATCTTTTTAGTGATGGTGCCTTTTTAGCTACCGTCACCCAGTCGCTGGCTTTTCCTTTTCCTTTATCCATGATTCCTGCTAAGAAAATCAGCTAAGAAATTATTAGTTCCTTTAAGATGTTCTACTTCAAAGGAATAAAGAGAAATATTATTATACCATTTTAACCGTCTACCATCAAGACAGTTCTTTTTAGTAATAAGAAAATCTCTGACAGATTGGTTATCTGTTCTAATAATAAAATTTTCAGGAGCAAGATAAATATGGAATCTTTTTAATGCCAATTTAATTGCCAAAAGTTCTTTTTCAAAAATGATGTAATTTTGTTCATTCGTTTTGAACTTTCCTGAATTATAACCACATATCTTTTCTTCTTTTTGAAGTTTTTTAGATAATGGTTTCTTTAAAGCACGAATTGAATGATGTGTTTCATCTTCATCGTGGTGAGGCCATATTTCCTTCCTTATGGCTTTTAGAACACACCCCCAGCAGAGATCTGAGGCATCTGTTTCTAAAATGAGTTTATCTCCATTTTGCGGAAAATAAACATCTGGAATATCTTTGAGATCATCTTTAATCTCTTGGACAAGCTTAGAATCTTTTTCTGTCCATTCAAAAGGTTGATCCTTTTGAAGTTTCTTTAAAAGAGGGATTTCTCTTTTAGAGAGATTCTGTATAAAATTTCTTCCATAATTAAGAAGTCCTAAAAAACTTTGGAGTTGTTTTTTATCTTCTATTAAATTTGGAAAATCGTTTATTTTTGAGATAATATGTTGTTGTAACTTTATCCCAGTAGAAGTTATTTCTAGTCCTAGAAAATCTATTCTAGTTTGTTCTAGACTGATTTTCTTCGGTGATAAAATAATTCCATGGTTTTGGATTATTTTACAAAATATTTTTAGATGACTCTTGTGTTCTTCTCTGGTTTTAGAAAAGATTAAAATATCATCTATGTAAACTACACAGAATGATTTAAAAGGATGAAAAATGGTGATGGAAATGGGGTATGGATTACCTTGAAGATTCAAACCAAGGGTTGGTGATTTAAAATTAGTGTTGCATTGATTGCACGACTATTGAGGATGGAGTTTAGTCAAATGACTAAGACAATTGGTGGTATTGTAATACTGGAATTCCAGACAGGGTATGTCTAAGAGGTGATTATTGATGTAGTCGGATGTGGACTCGGAAATGATCAAATTCCTAGAGTCGGTGAGCATTTGATGATTTTTACATCTAAAAATAAGACGTTGGGATTACGTAAAAAGAATTGAGAAGTTGTATCATAGGTTGAATATAATGGTTAAGTAAATGATAAGTTGATAGTTGGTTAGAACCTTGACATGTAGTGTCTGAAGCAAGGATAATTTCTTTCCGTGAGAGGGAAGGGTGGACGTAATGGACGCAGTCCGGGCTGTACACCGGGTTGGTGTATGTGACTGTAGGCGATTGTAGGTGATCCTAAACTCTCATTGGAAGGGGTTGTCTGAGGTGAAGCTTTATATGAAAGGAATTTTTTCTAACTGTTAACTGATTCCTTGGGGTGAAGGATGAAAATGAGAAATGGTTCTCCTCTTGAATGATGAGATTGTAAAGTTAAGGGCATGTAAAGCACTAATCTTCGCACGAAATGCCAATAGATTGTAGTCCACGAAGACGGACAGAACTAGACAATTTGTTTTGATAAGTGCACTTCTTATGTGCCTTGATCTAAGTGGTGCGCTGTGAGGTGCGCATGATTAATATAGTTGTATTATGGTGTGGATATGATGATAAGAAAATGATGAGTTGATAGTGGATGAGGATCCTGACATATGGTATCTGAAATGAGGATAATTCCTTACTGTGAAGGGGAGAGGTGGACGCAATGGATGCAGTCCAGGTTATACACCGGGTTGGTGTATGTGACTGAAGGTGACCTCGAACTTTCATTGGTAAGGGTTATCTGAGGTGAAGTGCTAATATGAAAGGACTTCTCTCTATCTGTCAACTAGTTCCTTGGGGTAAGACCCAAGAGCAAAACCGTGCGGGCTCAGGCCCAAAGCGGATAATATCATACCATGTGTTGGAGCGGGGTATTACAAGATTAGTCCCACTCATGCATTTGAGATTAACAAATGGGCTGATAGATTCACTAAATTCTTAAAGGTGGTTTTGCTAATGCAACTTGCTTGTTCTTATAATCTTGTTTATTATGCTACGGTTACTCTAAGCTTTGTGAGAAGTTGATTTCTGTAAATTAATATTTTTGGCAAAGAAGATCCGGAAATGCTATGGTGAAATATTGGAATGGTGATTGGGCAATCGTATCACCCTGCCTCCCTGAACCACCTGCAGTGGAAAGCATAATTTAGAAACTGTGGTTAATAGTAAATATTGTTTCTTTTTTGGTAAATGAAAATTTATTAACAAAAAAGAACTATACAAAGGCAAAAGCCCAAAGGAAACAAACAAATCCCAAAAATGGAAAAAGAAAAACAAACGGGCCTTAGCAGGCCAAAGCCCTCACACAAGAAGGGAGAACCAGCCCACAACCCAGGCCTAAGAAGCTACCCAAGGATAACAGAAAACTAACCCAACGGTTAGAAATTTAAACATGGCTGAACCAGAGGAATTGCATACCTAACCCTAAAATTAAACATCACGAATCCTCTAATCTGGGAGATGAGGATCATGCCCGAAGAACTAGTGAGGAAGACTCCATTTTGTAGTAATAGATCTAGTCTGCGTGCAGTCTTTAATACGAACAATCAAGCTCGAATAATGTTGATGATAGAATCAACTATTTTAGAGGATGAATAGTTGTTGAGTTTTCTCGAGTTCCTCTCTCTCCAAATTGTGTAACAGTGCCTGCAAAATAGATATTGAATATGAGTTAGAAATGTTTTTGGCCTTCCAATTCAAAGACAACCAGTGAATAAGATCAGGCCAATCTCAAGCAGGGCAATTGAACCCAGCAAAATTCTGGACTGAGTTTCAGATAGAGGCTGAATAGGTGCAAGAGAAAAATAGGAGAAGAAGCAAGACAAAGGGAGAAAAAATTTGGGTGAATGTATGTTTAGGAATCGAGGGGAAAGTCCAGATAACATGGTGCAAAGTAATGATAGGGGATGAGGAGTTAATGGCTTTTAGGGTGTGGGATATGGAGAATTTTTTGTTTGGTGAGGCCAACCACAGGACAGAATCTGTGTTGGCAAGGCATGGAGGGGTTGGGAATTGGGATGTGACCAAATTTTGGAGAGATTAGGGCATACGAGAGGGCCATGCTCACTGGTTGTTAGAGATGAAGGCTGCAATTTTGGTGTTTTTGCCTCCTAGAGAGGGCAAAAAGGCTCGTCAATAAGGGATATTAAAGGACCTGAATTCAGCCAGAAGCCCAGCCGAAAGAATGTTGAGTGACCATTTCCAATCTTCAATTGCATCAAAGGTCTGGCTAACTCTCTCAACTGAAGAATTTTCCTCCAGTTCCAAGTGCAATCTTGAGGTATTCTCAACTCCCAAAAACATTTCTGCTTTATGTATTGATTTTTTTATCCACTGGACCCATAAGGAAATAAATCTTCATCTCTTTACCAGATCGAAGAAATGACCCGAGCATCTAATCAATCTGTTTAGTCACTTTTTAAGGAAGCATGAACACACCTGTCCAGCACATTTGAATATTCAGCAGAACTGATTTGATAAGAATTGCTCTTCCTGCATAAAAGAGGGGTCTATTGGCCCAACTTTTAATCCTGTTAGTGAGCTTATCTGTCAACAATTTGCAATCACAAGCTCTGAGTTTGGTAGATAGGAGGGGGGCACCAAGATACTTAACAGAAAGCTCTCCAATTCAGAAACCTAAGAGGTTATTAATAGCCTGCTGGTGCTGAGAAGGAACAGAAGAGTAAAAAACAGTGCTTTTAGAAGGATTTAAGGTAAGGCCAGAGATAGAAAAAAAGTAGTCAAGGGCCTCCTTAAGGACTTGAGTAGAGTAGATGTCCCCATGGGAAAAAAGAAGATCGTTTGCAAAGGAGAGATGGGAAATGGAAAGTTTCTTACATTTCCAATGATAAAGAAATTGAAGACTTTTAGAGATTTTTTTCTGGTTTTGCTAGAAATTGGATTATTGGGTATTGATTTTCTCTTTGGATTCGCCCTTGATAAGTGGAGTGTTCCCATACAGGGTTCTTTAATGTAAGCATGACCTTCGCAGATGTTCGTTGATAGAAAACTACTTGGCAACTTCAATTAAATGCCTTGTGTGTTGGTGTATCATTTTTTATTTTTATTTTTATTAATCAGGATGTGCATGGGTATTTGAATTACTTGACATCTGGGTAGCTTTGGCATTGATTGGTGGCATTCGGTGGTGATAGTTTAATTTACCTAGATGCCCTTCAGACTGCAGTATCAAACCTACCAACTTATGCTAGAAGTTCCTGTCATTTGCAAACTGTAAATTTCAGTATGTCTTACTCGTCTTCCTTTCAAGGAAAGAGAGAAGACCAAGGTGGCTGTACAATTGGTGTCTGGAAACCTCTGGGTTCATGCGTAGGATTGAATGATTGCCCAAAGTTGAGAGTGAATTACTTGCCATTTGTGGTGAAAGTAGAAATAGTAGTAAAAGTGATAGTTCCAGTATAAAAGCCAGCACGAATGGAAGGATCATGTGGGGATTAGTTCACTCATGCATTTGAGATTTACAAACTGGCTGATCAATTCGCTAAAATCCTAAAAATGGTTTTGCTGATGCAACTTGCTTGTTTATATAGTCTTGTTTATTTTGCTTTGGTTACTCTATAAGCTTTGTGAGAAGTTGATTTCTGTAAATTAAGATTTTTGGCAAAGAAAATGCAGTGGTGAAAATTTGGAAAGGTGATTAGGCAGTCGTATCAACCTGCCCCTCCCTGTACCACCTGCAGTGGGAAGTGTTATTTAGAAATTGTGGTGAATGGTAAATATTGTTGGTTAGTTAGAAATCGGGTTCTTGGGTATTGATTTTCTCTTTGGATTCGCCTTTGCTAAGTGGAGTGTGTTCTCATCAAGGGTTATTTAATGTAAGCATGATCACAGATATTCGTTGATTGAAAAACTAGGTAAGTTCAGTTAAATGCCTTGTGTTGGTGTATCATTTTTTATTTTATGTTATTTCTTAATCAGGATGTGCCAGGGTATTTGAGTTGCTTGACATCTAGGTAGTGTTGGCATATATTGGTGGCATACTCTGGTGATAGTTTAATTTGCTTGGATGCCCTTCAGACTGCAGTATCAAACCTACCAACTTATGCCTGAAGTTCCTCCAATCTGCAGAGTGTTAAGTATTGGTATATCTTACTCAATTTCCTTTCAAGAAAAGAGTCAGCAGATCAAGGTGGTTGTACATTTGGTGTCTGGAAACCTCTGGTTTCAATTGGTTGCATGCATTGGAATGAATGATTGCTCAAGTTGAGAGTGATTACCTGCCCTATCTTCTTTCATCTTTTGATACAAACTACGAAGGATCAAGGGTAGGGAGGACTTTTAAAGGACTGTCCTTGTATCAAAGTGATGATTGTTACTGGAAACCATGATAAATTGATTTCTTTGGTTGGGAGGTTATGTCAGGTGTAGAGTTTGTTTCCTCTTCTTTCCTTAAACATTAAAGGAAGCTTCCCTAGAAGCGTGCTAAAAAAAAAAAAAAATTTGTAATTAGGATTAGAAATTCTCTCTCTATGCATTTTTATTAGAATACCCTTAATTGTGCTTACCATTTATTTTGTGCATGAACTTCTATCCATGCGCATGGCTCTAAATTTGACACATTATTCAATTACTATTTCAAACTTCACAAATTTGAACCAAAGTCTAAAGAATATTGCTTGCACATTTTATTGCTCTTTGCTATTTGACCCAAAATTCACTTGGTTTACTGATATTAAATAATCAAATTTCTTATTATTTAGGTATGCGTCAATGGGCCAAGTGTAGCACCCATTTACAAATTCCTCAAACCCAGTAAAGGTGGATTTTTTTGGGTCTAGTATCAAATGGAACTTAGCCAAGTTACCAGTGGGCAAGGGCGGGCAAGTCATCTGCCGTTGTGGCTCAACAAAGGCACTATTTGCTGTTGTGGTAGCTCTGTGTGTGTGTGTGTATTGTATACATATCATGTCTGCGTGTTTGTGTGTATCATCCATATCCTTCTAATATTGAAAATGCTGTTTCTTTTTTCTTGTTTTGATTTTTCTAATGCAGGCAGATGTCAAGAAAGCATTGTGAGAAGTGTGATCCACTTATATAGCTAGGTATAAGATGAGTTGATTCAAATAAAAAGAAGGATGCTAGCTTTCTATTTGGTTAAGTTTTTCAAATTTATTCACGTCTCTTGTACCCCTTTTTGTTGATAGCAATATTACAAGTTTATATTAGTTGTTGAACTCTGGTTGGCTCATTTAGAAACTCTGGATTTGGCATGAGATATGAATTGTTCCTTAAAGTTGTTTAATGGAACTGAAAATTATTTTGTTTCATTGAATATTATTAGTTGTGGGTAAAGCTTTCGTGCAAGTGTTGTGCAAAATTCAAATTAACTTCCTACTTCATAATCCAAAATACATTAAGGCTGAGTTTGGTTAGTTGGAAATAGCAAGAAAGGAAAAGAAACGAAATTTTTTAAAACTTTTTAAGAGTTTGGATACTGAGAAACAGAATTTTTTAAAAAAAACTAGAATTCTCGTACTCGTTACATTTTCCTCAAAATATTTTTCGTATAAAACATAAGAAAATTTTAGTTTTCGTGAAAGTTATTGTTTTATGTTTTATTTTTCTTTTATACCCCTGTTAATTTAATTGTTAATCTATCTGTTATGCTAAACATGTAACAATGTTGGATAGTTATCAGATACTTAAAAATAAAATATATCTTAAAAATTATAGATACATTTTAAAAGTATCAAATAAATTAAGCACACGTCCTATTTGAAAAGTATATACAGACCACTATACGAGTATGTCTACAGCACCTCTTGTTGTATGTGTACTTCATAGTCTCTCAATATATACTCTTTCTTTCTCAATTTACCTGTCAGAAAATAGCTATCTTTGAATTAATTTGGATTCTCGCTTGTTTTTTCAATTAAAATCAGAGGCAAAATGTTGCCTTTTTTCACCTGTTTAGTGTCTTCTTAAACACACTCTTGTGCTTGATACGTTCCGCGGTTGGTTTATGGGCCCAATCTTTCATTTCTTCGGTGCTTTTTTTGTTATTTTTTTTCTTCGTTATACTACTTAGACAAAATTGATAGGCAGAAGCTTTTACATCTATTTGATATATGTAGTATGTCCCAACACATACACTTACTAAAGAAAAACTAAGCCGATTGAGTATTTGTTCTGAAAGAAAAAAATGAAACTCAACTTTTATTCAATGGCAACGCGAACACTTAGGCAATACAAGTAAAGTATTTAAATAAAAAAAATACAATGATTAAGTTGTAAAAAAGGAAATCCCATGAAATCTGGTTCTGATTTGAGCCATTTGACAGCTTGACAACAGGAAGGTTGTTCTGTTGACAGCTTGATTAAAGGGGAATTTGACAATAGAGAATCCCTCTTTATTTGGATTTTGCTGAATTACCATGCAGATTTAAATGCAAATTTGAACTTTCCTAATTTATAGGCTCGATTGGATTGTCATCTTGGTCTGAACATGTTGCCATTAGAGCTCCAAGACCACTCAACATCTCTCCACTAATTGAGGCTAGATTGTGAGAGTCTCACCCTTTTTTATCCAAGAATCTTGTGTATCCTTATTGACTCTCACAATTGTTGGTAATGCTGAACTGTGATAGGTTGCTAATACTCACAACATGCATCTTATGGATGAGAGTTTCTGCCTAAGTATCATTTTCTTTTCTTTTTTTTGTTATTTTGCCGCAATTGTTGTTATAGGTTTCTAGAAGGATAAGATGTGGGTTTGTGTTTTCTCCCTCTACAAATTCAAATCTGATACTCATATAAATAATGTTTGTATGTGTATACAGAGAAATTGATAAGTTAGATTGCGAGGAGTAAAACATGGGATTTGGGAGAGAGATTGCGAGGAGTAAAACATAAGATTTGGGAGATACATACATATATGTATATGTATATGTATATGTATATGTACTTGGAGAGCTTGATGGATTAGATTTGAATGAGAAAGAACTGATATAGAAACTTAACAAAATTAAAATGTAAAGAAACTGATACACAAATTTAACAAAATTGGAGAAAATAAGAAAAATTAGAATGAATCGAAACTTTTAGAAAGAGAATTTTTATTTGTTCAACAATGAGGGGCAGATTGGTTTTTTGGCAAACACTGATATTTTTGTTTAATTTTATTTTTAAAAAAATCTCAGTATATTAAACATTTCACACATAAAGTAATGATGTTTGAGATGAAAATATCCCTTGAGTTTATACCATAGTTTTAAATAAATTTTGTATCTATATGAAATAAATTCAACTATAAAGAGTGTCATTGATATATACCGTTAATATAATGATGGGTAATATTCTGTCACGCTGCTTTGTAACGGTCCAAATATGATTCACTCTCTTAAAGTGCCAATAACCAGTGTTGGCAATGTATTATAAATGCCAATTTCTTTCAATTATTTTTTCATTTTTTCTAGAAAATCAGTCTTCTCTCTAGTATCACTCTCGATCGAATTCTTAGATCTAGCCTTCAAAAGTTCTAAAATACAAGATCTAATCTTGTATTTTAAATCAGAAGCTCCTAAGAGTTCATTCTATTTTTTTTATTTTTTTCACAATTTCACTTTTTTTTATAGGTTAGATCTACATAAATTTAGTGTTTGATGCTGGACCTAGAGGAACTTTGTATGTTATTTTGAGACTATAACATTTCATTGGATGTGCATTATTGAATCAATTTTTTTTTTATTTTTTTACGTTTGATTGCATTTTTGGGAATAAAATTAGTGAAAGGTAATTAGGAAGCTTTTATTGCTGAAGATGTCTTATAATACAATGTAAAATTAATTATTTGTATTTAATCAACTTTTAAAATCCAAAAAAACGAATTAAAAAATCATTAAAAATAAAATTTATGAGATTTTGTAATTTAAACACACATTTAGTATATTTTTGTTAGAATTCAGTGAGCACGACATAAGTTCACAACTCCTGTTCTTATTGACGGTCTTCAACAATTATTCTGGAGAAGTTATTTATATTGATATGTTAAAGGTTTCTTTCTCTACGTTATTCTTGGGTCAAGACTTAGCAAGTTAAAATAATGAAGACAGAAGTTTCATTCCATTTTGTTTTGATATTTTATTTGTTTTTGGATACGATATGATTTTTATTTTAACAAATTTGTTGATAAATTCACTAAAATCTTAGAGGTGTTTTTGCTAATAATGCAACTTCCTTGTTCAGAATCTTGTTTATTATGCTATGATTACTCTTAAGTTGTGTGAGAAGTTGATTTCTGTAAATTAAGATTTTTGGCAAAGATTAGGAAATGGAGTGAAATTTTGGAAAGGTTATTGGACAATCATATCAGCCTGCCTTCATGTACCACCTGTAGTGGGAAGAACAATTTAGAAACTGTGGCTAATGTAATTATTGTTGGTTATATTAGAAATTGGGTTCTCAGATATTATTTCAAACTTCACAAATTTGAAACAAAGTCTAAAGAATATTCCTTTTACATTTCATTGCACTTGGCTAGTTGACCCAAAATTCACCAGGTTGATTGATATTAGATAATAATTTTTTTTATTATTTAGGTATGCGTCAAGTGCAACACCCATTTACGAATTCCGCAAACTTTGTAAAGTGGATTTTTTTTTGGGTCGGGGATTAAATGAAATGGAAAAAAAAAACTTTTAACAAGTTGCGATGCAAGTTGTACAAATGTTTTACCAGCTATACTATTACTGTGCATGTCGTTAAAAAATATTATTTTTGACAACATGCCATGCACCTCGTAAAAATTTATCAATAACGACCGGTGTGCAAGTCGTGAAAAGATATTATTTTGGGATTGCAACAATTTATAATTTTGACAGGTCCGCAAGCAATAGTCTACTACTTTATTCGTATTTTCAATATCAACAAGTACTACATACCTCTCTAAAGAATATCTATAATATTTATATGTATACATATATTTATATATATCAATACTCAAGGATAAAACCCAATAAATTAACAAAAAATGATTTTAGTCATCTGATATAATTAATAAATTAGTCGACGATAAATAAAAAATAAACCAATAAATTCAAAAAAAAAATCTCTTAACAATCAAATATGAACATAATCCCATCTCCCTGTTTAATTCATGTCTTATTCTTGATAATCTTTTGTTCAATCAAATTCTGCAAAATAAAAAATATATATTACATTTAAGAATATCACATTTTCGACAAAAAAAATTAATTATTTGTAAAGACATTTATAAAGATATATAATTTACTTATAAACACATAAAATATATATTTATATCCCTTTATAAATGTATAAATCCAAATATATATATATATACACACACACACACACACACTAGTTGAAGAGCACGTGCAATGCACGTGGACATAAGTGAATTTATAATGTTAATTGAAATTCTTATACAAATAATCTTGTATTGATTTTAACGTCTTATTTTAAATCCTTATACAAATAATATTGCATTCTTTATTGATAATAACATCTAACATAAATTTATAACTGCATATATATATGGGTAAATTTTATAACAATTATGATTTATTAGTCTATATACACATATATTAATAAAAAAATAAATATAGCAAACTCCTTATCTCATATTTAATTAAGTACCAAAGAAAAACAAAAGAATTTAGTTAAAAACTTCTTGTTTTATTCTCCTCTTTATCCCTTTTGGTTTCAATTTAGCAACTCTCTCTCCCTCCCATAAAGATATGTATCTCTCGTTTTCTTTTTCTTTTCCTTTCGTGCACCCCATTTCTTTTTATATACATCCTCACTCTAATTTCCTTAGGGTTTTATATACAAATATAAATACATATATATAATTGGTGAATAAAGTTTCTGATTTAATTGATTGTTCAATTTCATTAGTTCAAAATTTTCAATTCTTTTCTCTAAATTATTTTTCATTAGTTCGTTAGTGACTGATATTGATTACTAAGGTTATGGTAGTATACTGCATTGTTTTTGTATTTATTTAATCAAAACGTCTCTTAGTAAGTTTATTTTTCTCATGGTAGTTCATTAGTTGCTTTTTAACACCATTATCGTCAAGAGGAAAATAAAAAAATTAAATTAAATAAATGATAAAATAACAAACTAATCTTAAAACCAGGTTTGTATATGAAATTCAAAATTTTTAGAGCAACCAAATTTTATTGCTAAAATTTTTAAATATATTGTTTCAACAAATGATCAATGACTTTCGTTATCTTTTGGTGATAATGGTAACCCCTAGATTGAACACACACTCAACCACACTCCTTTGCGTCCAAGTCTTGATAGTCTCCACACTTGTCAAATAAAAATGTGGTATCCACGCAGCGATTCTAAGATTAAAAAAAAAAAAAACCACCCCTTGTAACAATTGAGTGGTGAATTATATAGCCGAACAAGTAACATGTAAATTATAATATATTATACACATTATACTGTGTCACCAGGATACTAAGGAAAATAATATGTAATATGTCTGTGTATAATAAATCTTATATTATGATTTATCTTGCTTCAAAACATAAAAGTTTAAATCCTAATCTAAACAATAAATAAATGTGAAATAGGATCTAACGATCTAATCAAAGGTTGTTCTAAAAAAAATTAAGAGAAAAAACTGTATATTACAATTATTACATTTACAGTAAATAAATGTGAAATGGAAAATGAGGCTAATTTGTAAAACAAGGAGTCCTTGTGCCCTGCAAGGAAATTTCAAAGAGTCTGACCAGAAGCAAGATTAACAAGTAAGATATAATTTATGCATGCTTTATGCCAGTAGGGTATATACATAATAAGTGGAAAGATGGGGAAAAAAAGATACAAAACAATTAAGTTGGAACAAGGCTATACTAAGTTGAGATTAGTGTATAGCCATGAAGAAAGCAGACAATGCCAAAATTTTTTTGGTCAAGTGCATATCTTGTAGTTCAGAAGCCCAATCTCCTTGACCAATCGTCCAAAGAAATCCTTTGTCATCTCCATCCCCTGTTGCAACTAATGTTGCATCTGTTGGACTGCATGTGACAGTCTAAAGTTCACCTATGTCAAAGAAAAGGTTGGAGAATGTAAATAAGTACTTGTTTGACACTTTTTTGTAAAAATAATCTATGATCGATACTGAGTTTCTCTGTAAATGTAAACTTTGATGCCTTTTTGTGCCCATATCTATAGACCCCATCCATAAGTTGGATACAACTCTGCTTCCTCAACATTATAGAACTTAGAGAAGAAATACACATCTATACATTTATTTGTTAGTGTGTGTGATGTGTAGATAGAGAGAACAAGGTTGCATATCCAACAGTGAAAATAGAAGATCAATTGCTCTCAGTCATAGATTGATTAGATAGAGATAGGGCTCAATATTAAATGTTTTCTTGAGCTGCTTCGAAGTACATGATTTTGTAGTAGTTACTGTGAATCCGCAATTACAAAATTGCAGAAGATTCAATATGTTAAATAAAGAAAAAAAATCATCAAATGTTATATTGAACTCCTACCCAATTTTTTTTTTGTAATGCAATGGTTCAAATATTTTTATTTTTACAAGTGTAGGTGGTTCAACTATTCACTTGAACATCTAATTAACAATAAACCCTCGACTTAAGATATTAATTGGATCCATAACATCTTCATTTCAATCGCTTGACTGCTCAGAATCAAAATATCATCCAACTAAATTTTTTCAAGAAACAAACTGAAACCTTACCGGTGTGACCAATGAATATGTGCATAGAATCATCAGCTGCATCTGTAACCACCTAGAAATACATTTCACTTAATCAAAACATGGGCTTAGAGTTAACTGCAACCACCAAGAAATATATTCCACTCGATCAAAGGAATTCATGAGCTTAGTACAGACTACAGAGGCAATAACTTATAAAACAAAATGTACTGAAATTCCGAAGTCTCATTCTGAAGCTTTTTCATAATATTATCTGCTTTCAGAAATTTAAATGCCCCCAAATAATATGTATATTTACATTTGACTAACATTTTATAATTCAATTAAATTAAAATAGAAGAACAAATTATCTCACCAACGAACCCAACATCAGATTCTGCATCTTCTTCCACATCACGAAGATTTGAATTGATAAAATAAAATAAATGATAAAACCAGGTTTGTAATATGAAAGTGACCAAAAAGAGTGAAATTGTGACAAAAAAAATGAAAGTAAAAAAAATTATGAGAGTTAGAGTGGAGTAGGAGTGTATTAGATTATAAAATAAATAATAAAACCAAATTTGTATATGAAATTCAGAATTTTTAGAGCAACCAAATTTTACTGGCTAAAGATTGACCAAAAAAAGTGAAATTGGGACAAAAAAAAATGAACATAAAAAAAAAGAGGGTTAGAGTGAAAATAGGAGTGCATTGAATTGAAGAATTATTATAAAAGTGATATTAAGAGGAGTTGAGAGTTAGAGTAGATATAAGAGTGCATTAGTTGAAGAATTTGCATAAAAATGAATGATTTGAAACAACTTATACTTTTAATAATAGT
Organism: Cornus controversa; assembly: GCA_026545225.1. NCBI lineage: Eukaryota > Viridiplantae > Streptophyta > Magnoliopsida > Cornales > Cornaceae > Cornus > Cornus controversa. The sequence continues at coordinate 47,777,171 of CM048847.1, read as the reverse complement.
ATAGATATTGTGACCCGAGAATTGTCCCTAAAGGGGGGGTGAATAGGGACTTTAAGCAAACAATGGAACTTTTTCGATTTTAGAATGTTTTGACAAAAAATAGTTTAAATGGAATTTTGTCAAATGCTTGGTGAACTTATGTATTCAACAAGTGGATTGAGAATGCTCAATCTATTATGCACTTAAATGATCTAGTGGATACAATAAGTGTAAGTGTACATGTAAGTGCAACATATCATGCTTATAGTTTATGGAAATGTTGATTGTGCATTTGTTAAATACATGGTATGCAAATTGATTGAAAAATAGATACTCAAATAACTACTCAATCAATTAACAATTTAATTAATTCCACAACTCAACCAATGCACTCCAAGCATTCATCCCATCCTCCTCATATAAATTAAAACATATAAACTCATTGCATTGATATATAAAGCATATATAAATTAAACATATGCAATGCTATAAAATAAAGGAGTTTAGAGATAGAGAAATGCAAACCAAGTGACACCATGAGTTTTACATGGTTCGGCCCCTCTTGCCTACGTCCATGCCTCAAGAGTACTTCTTGAGGTTTCCACTATATAGCCTTCCTTAATGGTGGAAAGCAAACCTTACACTTGCCAAGTGAATTACTTGGGCTTCCTTGCTCAATGACATCCTCACCAAGACTTCTTTGCCAAGCTCATGACTTGGGCTTCCTTGCTCAATGAATACCTCACCAAGACTTCTTTGCCAAGCTCATGACTTGGATTTCTTTGCCAAGTGCATCACTTGGTCTTCTTTGCCAAGTGCATCACTTGGTCTTCCTCTCAAAGGTAGATAAGAAGTTTGATTACAATGAAGAGTATCCGTCAATGGACAGATTCACAAATGATAGCTCAATGGAGAATATACTCAATTGAAAGCTCTTCACTAGGATGTTACCACTATGAATGATATGCAAGTGTTTAGTTCAATAGTGGTGGCTACCAATGGACTGATGATATGAAGATTTTAGCTCTAAGGTAGCATCTACCAATAATATATGATCATGAAGGATTATGGTAGTCTCTCTCACATGTATAATGCATATACAATGTGTATTTATAGTGCAAGAATGAATTATGGCCGTTTGGAAGTGGTTGGGAAACTTTAAGTGCAGAAAACTAGCCGTTGGAGTTGGAATCTCCAGGTTTCGGTCAACTGATGAATTCATCGGTCGACTAAAAGTGGTGTTTCGGTCGACTGAAGCAATGCTTTGGTCGGCTGAAACCTCCCCTGTTTTGCACACCCTACTGGAATGAATTTCCAGTTTCTATCAGTCGACTGATGGATTCCTTCAGTCGACCGAAAGGCCTCTTTCAGTCGATTGATGGGTTCATCAGTCGACCGAAAGTCCCCAGGTCAGAATCTGTTTACATTGAAAACATTTAAGTAAATTTCTCATAAACCTTTATATTTCTATTTACTTTAAGTTATTCAATGTAATTAAGCAAAGTACCCCCCATTTAGATTCAATAAAAATAGTTTCAAAATCAAATTCTAAGTGAATCAAAATCTGATTTTTCAGTTTTAGTACAAAATAGATTTTCACAGCTTTGACATAACAATTTAACGTGCAATATGAATGACCAAAATAAGTCATTTGGGGCTGAGAAAATTCATGTGATCATGATAAATCATGGGGTACAATTACCGGGACTTTTATGTCAAGATTCATTAAAAAATTCGTATTTACGTTTTTGCCCCTAGAATCCAACACTTAGCCAAATTTCTGCGCTAAGTAGCCGAAACAGTAACTGTGCATGACACGGCTTTATATAGTGATTCATTTGAGTTCAAAGCCTAAGTCAATCTATCTAAGAACCATAAATGATATTTCCTAGTTCAAGTATAGGTTCTAGAATTTGTTTACTCAAGAATTGAGTTTCTTTAAAGCTAAACATAAGCTTGAATTAACTCAATCTCAACGAAGGCCTTAAAGATGATTCAATGAAGTTCATGGCCTAATTCTAAGTGTCCAAGGAACCATGATATGATATGAATGATATGCATTGGTCCTAAGGTCCACTAGGTCAATAGATGAGCTTTCAAAAGAAGTTACTTCATAAATAACTTTACATTAAATCTAACACTCACCCAAGACTAGCCTACCCAAGTCTTTTGATCTTCAAATCTTTAAGCTTTTGGGTTCCTTCATCATGTGGCTTGGATTCACTTCAACTTCGCCATTGATCTTGATTATTGATCTTTGAGTTCCATGATCACGTGGCTTCATGTATCTTCTTGTAATTCGTTTTGAAGTCCAATGCATTTAAGATACTTGAGATAATATAATATCTTATAAACTGCACACTCAAGTAAACTTATTAAATCTACACTATAATAGTTTGTTATCATCAAAATCACCCAAATAACCTTGGTTTAAAACCTTGAGGTCAATAGATATATATATATATGCTTCCAATATAATTGGTGTTATCACACTCCTGGATAGAAGACCTATATTGGATTACTTTTAAGATGTCTGAAACTCGGTCTGATTGTCGTCTCTCTTGGTGACTTTGATGGAGAGGATGGGTGTCATCACATTCCAGGAGTGATGAGGTAGCCAAGTAATAAAATATACTCTTAACCCAATACCTAAACAATTATACTCCAGTCCGAACTCAATATTCCTACCCAAACTCTTCCTAACCCAATCAGAAAAAAGAATTTAAAAGAAAAATAAAAGAAAATATAAAAGTATGATCCAACCAAAATCATAATAATAATAAAATAAAATAAAATAAAAGAACCTAAAGCATTTAGCATTTAAAACACTCAATAACAATTTAAACAAGTAAAACAATTAACATTTAAAACACTCAATCAACAATTTAAACAATTAGAAAAAATCCAAATTAAAATTACGTAACCTCAAAATTACTGGGTATTACATTCTTCCCCCCTAAAGAGTGGAATTCCATCATCGGAATTCACCCCATACCTGAAAAAAGCTTTGGATACTCTGCCTTTATTTCATCCTCTCTTTCCCAAGTGGATTCTGCCTCATAAACCCGAAACATGACCAAATGAGACTGACTATTGGTCACTACTATCATATGTGTGATTCTACTATCCACTGTCTATTTCTTTTCCCTTATTGGACCGACAAATTTTTGTCTCCCATAAAGAAATTTAAAAAAAAAAAAATTCCAGGGCCAACATTTATACAATAATGTGAAAATTTTCTTACTCACATTTTTCCAAGTCCAGTCCGATAGAGAATATTACTCTCCTCAATAATGATCACTCTCACTTTCTATACTAAGTGTTACACACCTAACTCAACATATATATTTTACAATTAAAATAAACATGTAATCACATAATCATGTCATCATGAAACATATTGCACTTAATCAAATATCTACAAATTAATGTGCAACTCATAAAAATTTATCAGCAATTTATAAATATAAAATTCAGCAGACATTTCAACCATGACAGAAAATAATTATATGTAAAATCAGGCAACTCATAAACTTTAACCGCATTTTATGAATATAAAATTTAGCATCCAATGCCATTATTATTACTAAATTTGTAAAATTGACAATCCCAACATGCCCGTAAATAAAGATTTGTAAAATTGGCAATCCCAACACGCCCGAAAATAAATATTTGTAAAATTGGTAATCCCAACATACCCGAAAATAAATATTTATGAAATTGCAATCCCAACATGCCCGAAAATAAATAGTTGTAAAAATTGGCAATCGCAACATCCTTGAAAATAAATATTTATAAAATTGTAATCCCAACATGCCCGAAAATAAATATTTGTAAAATTAGCAATCCCAACATGCCCGAAAATAAATATTTGTAAAATTGCAATCCCAACATGCCCGAAAATAAATATTTATACAATTAGCAATCCCAACATGCCCTATAGTAAATATATGTAAAATTGGCAATCTCAACATACTTGAAAATAAATATATGTAAAATTGGCAACCTCAACATGCCTGAAAATAAATATATAAAAAATTGGCAATCCCAACATGTCCAAAAAATAAATATATGTAAAATTGGCAATCCCAACATGCCTGAAAATAAATATATACCCTATTTATATAAGGCAATCCTAACATGCCTATTCTCGTACTTTACTAATACCTTATTAGGTATTTGACAATCCTTACATGCCTTCCTAATTAACGTTGAATACCCTATTGGCAATCCTCACATGCCACCCTATTTAACTTTGAATACCTTATTAGGTATTGACAATCCTGACATGCCCCCTAGCAATCCTCACATGCCTCCCTTATTAACCTTGAATACCTTATTAGTATTGGCAATCCTCACATGCCTCATTTATTAACATTGAATACCTTATTAGGAATTGGCAATCCATACATGACTGGCAATCTTGGCATGTTTCCATATGACTTTTAAATAGGGAAAATATATATAATTCTATATCCAAAATAACATTAAATCATAATTATGAAAATCAAAGCAGATAACATAACAAACAACTTATTTATGTCTACAAAAGAAAATCTGATTCCCCGACAAGGTCTTATACTTAAACTCACAATTCCAAACATACGTATGTGTAGATTCTAACCCGTTGTCCTAAGGCTTTCAAACCTAAGTTTCATTCTAACACGTCATTGTATCCTAACCTATAGTCCTAGGGTTTTCGAGCCTAAAGCTCTGATACCAACTGTCACACCCCGAATTTTCAAAGAGAAATTCGGAATGTGAAAAATAAAGAAAATAAAATAAAAATAATAATAAATATACACTTAGCCTATAACAAAATATACCCTTAACCCAACACCTAAACAATTATACTCTAGTTCGAACTCAATATTCCAACCCAAACTCTTCCTAACCCAATCCAAAAAAAGAATTTAAAAGAAAAATAACAGAAAATATAAAAGTATGGTCTAACCAAAAAATAAAATAAAATAAAATAAAACAACCTAAAACATTTAGCATTTAAAACACTCAATAACAATTTAAACAAGTAAAACATTTAACATTTAAAACACTCAGTAAACAATTTAAACAATTAGAAAAAATCCAAATTAAAATTACGGGGTATTACACTCAGTCATGATTTACTCGATACGGGTGCATTCCACTCATTTGTTATCAGCTGTGTAGTTTTCCATTTAGCATTTCTACACCATTCGGAGTTAGTATGATTTTACAGGGAAGCTGTCTGCAGGTCACCGTAGATATTGGTAAACTTTGATATTGGGAGTTTTATTTTCCGCTTTGTGAGTTTGCTTATAACAATTGTTATTAGAAGATTATTTGTATGACACTATTTGAGGCTTTGTATGAATGACCATGTCGGTCTCCTATTTGTTGGATACAAGTTAGTGATAAACAAATTTTTTTTTTTGTCCAGAGTTTATTAAGGATACATCAGGGAAAGTTTCTTTCATTAGGGATCGTATGCGTACTGCTAAGAGTAAACAAAAAAGTATGATGATTCTTAAAGTCATGTATTAGAGTTTAAGGTGGGGGATTATGTTTTACTCGAGGTTTCTCCTATGAAGGAAGTAATGCGATTTGGAAAGAAGGGAAAGTTGTGACTTTGTTTTGTTGGTCCTTTCATGATCACATACAGGATTAGGACAGTAGCGTATAGATTGGCGTTATCAGACACAATGCACAGGGCACATAATGTCTTTCATGTGTCTATGTTGCGGAAATTCCTCAAGGATGAGGATGTTTATCAACATATTGAGGTTGGAGAGATTGAGTTGTATACGAGAGAGCATTTTTTTACTTAATCTGATGCACGTTGGCTAGGTAAACAGAGGTAGGCATTCTTCGAATTACCATTATTTGGCAAACACAAAGAATCCTTCATCTAATTTTAGAAAATAAAAATCCAGAATAGAAGAGTAGAAGAATGCTCTTGAGAGGAAAAATTAGACAAGAAAATAAAAGAACTTACTTATATTTCACCATGGTGGCTTCATCACTCCCTTGAGAGAGGTGTTTACAAGAAAAAAAAATGAATATAAGAAAATATTTTCAACTACACTTTATTTTTTTTTACACTTTTTAACTCCCTTCACCATCCCCTAAGACCGCCTATTTATAGAGTTAGAGGGGAATTGTTTAGGTGGAAAAAATTTTAAATACAAAATTTAAAATACAAAATTTTGAATTTAAATATCTAATATTTGATCTACATATCTTTAATTTGAATTCTAGACTGCAGATGTGGCCGTGTAAAAATTATTTTGCAAAATTTTGAACTTGAGACCTTTTATGAAGTAGATTGCATAGAATACCAACCATCTCTCCTACAGTTCTTCTTATGTTTATCTTTGGCTATATATATCATTTTGAGGCATTTTTTGCTGCTTTTCTTCTTATTTGAAAATCATCCCCTATAAAACATAAAATGCAAAGATAAGAATATTTAAATAAAGTAAAAGAGTAATTAAAGATTTATTTTGAGATATAAAATAACATGTTTTGTGCACTTATCAAGTTATAGCCAGATGCAACATATGTGGAGTAACCTTACTATATTCTTGACCGTATGAATTAGGTCCATCATTCCAAGACCATTCCTTTAGTTCGGGTTTAATGGAGCCACCACAATGAGGCGGAGTCCACTTGAAAAAGGGAGGGTGAAACAAAAGCAAAATATCTAGAACTGTTTATTTCAGGAATGAGGTGAATTTCGAGGACGGAATTCCTCTTTTTAGGGGGAAAGAATGTAATACTCTAAAATTTGAGGATATTTAATTCAGAATTTTAATTATTTAAATTGTTCATTTTGTGGTGTTTTAAATATTTTAGTAAATGTTTGTGAATGCATGTTCTTGGTTTTGATTTAATATAGATGGTTGATTTTTTTTTTAATTTTTGTGAAATATTTTCTTTTGATGTAAATTTTCCTTTTAATTAATATGTGGGACTTTGAGCTACATTTTCTTTTATTTATTTTTTAATTATTGTCGGGTTGGGCTAGAATTTTGAGTTTGGGCCACACACACACACATATATATGGGGTAAATATATTTAGGTTTATTATTTGAATTATTTAAGAATTTATTTTAATAATTTTTAGAAAATAAAATATAGATAAAAGAAAGAAAATAGGATTAGGGTTCAGTCATTCTTATGCACAGATAGAGAGAGAACGAGAGACGCCGGAAAAAGGGAGAGAAGGTGATTTTGTTCAAATCATAAAGCAAGTTCAATCTCTTCACTTCTCCTTTGAACATGTAAATATATATAAATATTTTTTTTAATTATATATAAATATTTGTATTGTTTGATTTCATGAATATACATGTATATGCATATAGGTTTATATATGATTAGGTTTAACAATTTGGAATTTTTGCTTAATTGCATGTTAAAGGAATTTCTGTTTAATTAAGCATGAATGTATTGTGTTAAACTAGGGTTTCGTTTCTAATATATAGATTGATAGAAACTAGAGTTTTGTTTTTGGAGATATATATGTTAACCAAAATCGAGAATTTCGTTTATGAAATTTATATGTAGTGAATTAAATCGTGTTGTATGTATTTACATTTAATTTCTGTGAACAGTGTCAATGTCCAGAATTTTTCAACAAACTTATTTTGACCCCATGAGACTCGTTCTCGATCAGAAATGACTCAATAAGCAGAACCCAGTAACTTTTGTTACTGGACTATGTCATTTTTCAGCCAAAAACACTCGTATAGGTCTCCAAAATTACGTTTTTTCATCCTATAGGAAAACGGCTGAATATTTTAGAAATTTTGTTTGTGGACTAAACAAACTCAGAATTGGCTGAAATTTAATTTTTAGAATTTTTAATTATTAAATTTCTTATGTAATTGTTTTAGAATTTTTGGAGAAAGTTTATTTTTTTAGCGATTTCATTGTGCTGCTAGTTTCCTTTTGTTTTTAGGTTTTCTTACGTTGTTAGGATTAGAATTTCTTTATAATAAATGCATGTATTGTGGAGAGAAGATCATGCAACCCATTCATGAATAGTTCAAAATATTTAAATATATATATTTTAAATTTTAAATCATTTTTGAATATAAAAAAATTAGGAAGAAATATTTTAAATTACCTAACAATTCTAAAAAATTCTTAAAAATTCAAACTTAACTTTTTAGGCTGGAATATACCTGAATCTTTAATTTCAAGATGAAATAAGTTCGCCTCGTTGTAGATTTAGTTCAAAAACTGTCCTTTAAGTTAGGATTTTTATATTTTAAATTATCGAAAAATTTCTGAAATTCCCTGGAGATTTAGTTGAGACATTTAAAGGTAGAATATGCATGAAAAACTAGGTTAGACCTAAGTTTAGATACAATTGATGTTAGATTGCATTGTAGGGTTATTTATGTGGTTTTATTCTAATTTTTTTTTCTTCTCATTAATTGATTTCTTTGCATTCTTGAATGTTCGTGGTTAAATGTTGATGATTAAATTAGTTTATAGAATCATGTAATTCTTTTGCTTGCTTGCTTGGTATGTTGGACTTAGTTAATTGTTTATGTAGTATTTCTTTTGGTGATTAGAATTGTATTATGTTAAATTAATGTACTAGGTATAGGAGAGGCATGTAAGGATTGCTAGGAGGCATGTCATGATTGTCAATACCTAATAAGGTATTTAAGGTTAATTAGGGAGGCATGTGAGGATTGACAAGGGACATGTCAGGATTGCCAATACCTAATAAGGTATTTAAGGTTAATTAGGGATGCATGTCATGATTTCCAATAGGGTATTTAAAGTTAATTAGGAAAGGCATGTAAGGATTTCCAAGAGGCATGTAAGGATTGCTAATAGGGTGTACGTTTAAGATTATAAGGGAGGCATGTGAAGATTGCCAATTACATAGTAGGTTACTTAATATGTATGTAAAGGAGGCATGTCACGATTGTCAAATATTACTAAAGTATTTTATTTAATAAAGTGTTCGGGCATGTAAGAATTGCCTTTGGTTTGAACTTAGAAAATATGTTTTATAATTTGTGTGATAGGGGATGGATATATATTGGGATGGTGTGTAGGATGATTTTTATTTTGGGACAGAGGTTAGATAAGAAAATGATACGTATATATCTATGTTTGATGGGTTATTTCGGGACAGAAGTTAAATAAGAAAATGATACGTATATATCTTTTTTTTTTTTATTGTCCCTCATATAGAGGGTATGTTTATCAGCTTTCTAATTGGGTTGTAATAGAGGGAACTTGCTCGTGAGTTTAACCCACTTTGTTGATTATTTCAAGTCCCAGGTAGTTTCTACCTCGAGGTTAGGGCGTTGAGTTCGAAGAGTGTGGCAGTTATCTATTCTTTACCAGACTTTAGTGTAGGGACTTAGATCTTTTCTAGAAAAGTATTCACTTTTGTTATTTTTGGTTATGGGGTCCTTGAGTTACAGGACTTCCAAGTTGTATCGCTTAGACTAGTATTATGTTTATTTAATATTATTTATTATTTCAGTTAGACTTTCCTTTCAGCATTTATAAGTCATTTCTTTTTTTTCCTTGTATTTTATGTTTGTTTGCTATCAGTTGTAGGTATCCCTTATGTTTTATGTGTAAGACTGGTCACTTCATGCGTGAAATTTTGTAGGGGGTATTTCAAGGAGGGCTCGGAAGCCCATGGCGGAGCAGAGCGTAACCCTGATTCATTGTTGATAGGGTTTAGGAGATATATAAGCTGTAATCCTGATTCATTGTACATATTGGAAATTTCTTTTATGTACTAAAGTTTAGGAGATATATAACATATAACTCTAATTCATTGTTAATAGTGGATTACTTCTTTAATTCTTCCATAAATTAGGCATAACGCCGAATCACAATATATATATATATATTATGCTCATCAAATTGTGTTGTCCCTGTTAATCAAGGAGGTGGGAGGGGCAGATTGAATAAAATCTAACTGTTAATATTATTTGCACTAAGGTGATTGTTTTAAAGAGACAAATTGGCATTTGCATGCTTGACAACCCAACCATTTAAAATATGTTGAAGATTGAAACACTTTTGAGCATTTTGTTGCACTCATAAGAACTGGCTTTAGGAGATGAAAACAAAAAAGTGAGAGAATAGACGGTATGGTTGATATTTAATTTACATGGTTAGAATAATCTAACTATTTAATTGTTTCATTACTTTTTAAATTTAATCAACAAATATTAAGTTTGTCAAGAGAGAAAGATAGGGCCAAAATATATAAACAATGATTTTTTATAATTTTGTTATAAGAAAATGTTAGTAACCAACAATTATTATTTAAATTTGTCAATAAATACATATAAATACATATATATATATATATTTATAATAATATAATATATATTGTCATATCTTGTCACATATGTATTCTATTTTTTATTATTTAAATTATCATATAATTGAATTCATATCATATCATGTCAGTATTCTACATTAATACCCATGCTTCAATGGCTGTCTTGTTTTTAGTAGTTGTTTTGTCAGTGAGATCCACTTGTAAATGAACGCTTGATTGAAAGTCCTGTCATAACTATTGAATAAGGATTAAAACACTTGAACTTGCAATGACTTCCATGACATGCTTGCATGGAATTGGTACAACTTCACAGCCATGATAATGTATTATAATCACATGACCACATTTTCTTCAAATGCACATTTGTAGCCCCCATATGGTCGTTTTTACAAACACGTTGTGGCTTCCATATTAGGCCATCCTCTTAGCCTGAACTAGTTTCTTGGGGAGCCCATCCAATTGTAAAATAGCTATCAGCAGACTGTCTTTTGCTTCAATTGTTTACAATGTGTGGAGGGAACGTAATCGGAGGATTTTCAGAGGGAAAAAATCAACGACCAACTCTGTTCTCCATCAAACATTGGATTTGATTTGATTTGATTAAATTAAGCTCATATCTTGTTCTTTCAACGAATCAGCAGCTACCAAAAGCATCATTGATGAATGGGAGCTCCCTGTTCCTTCCCTCCACCCACCACCGAGACCTTCAGACTGATCAACGATTGGTGCTAAACTGTGCCAAACTGCACTGAACTTTCTGTTCATCGGAAGGAGACTATACTATGGTCATTAGTATTTAAAACTCTGTTGACCCTGTTTTGGGTATGGGGTTGTCGCCTATGGGTTCTTGTAACTACATATGGATTGAAATGTCCCCTTACATATGGGCTTTCCCATTTTGGGCTTGTAAATCCTTTCTTATTTATAAAATCGTTTACCTTTTAAAAAAAAAAAGGATTATATAAGGCTTAATTTAAGTTAACCTATTATTTTTAGATTATATTTTCAAGTAAGCTCGATTCGTGAAACTAACAATTCGAAATAATTTTTTTACAATTCATATTGGTTTCAACGGTTTCAATGGTTGGTTTGGTTTTAGTTTTTTCTAAATAGTTAAAATTAGTCGGTTATTTTTACTTCTATAGCAAATTAAATTGAACTGTACATCCTTATAATGAGCATGTAAAAAACAAAAAAGAATGGCTTGTTGACTACTAGACTGAGGTGAAAAATATTGGCCGACCTTGGTGGAACCTCTAACACTCCATTTGATTAGATGAAAATACTAAGTTTCAATAACTTTCTCTTTCTGTGAGCTTTTTATTATTATTTTTCTGAAGTTTGCTTTTTATTTGTGGATTGTAAGGAATATAAAAGGAAAAGGAAAATGAAATGAAAAAAAAAATAAAGGAAAGGGAAAATTTAAGGAAATGGAGAACTATATATATCTAGCTCTCTTGTGTTTTCTTTCTCTGATCTCTACGTTACATACTTGCATTTTCCCTCATTGAATAAATATGTTGAGTTGATTGAAGCTGATTTCTTTTTTATTTTTATTTAATTGTTTGTTTTTTTCAGTTTTTAAATAAGTTAAAAATGGTGGTTCTTAGAGGCTGTAAAAATTTGAAGAAAACTCCTAATTTGTCCCGATTGCCATGTCTGGAGGTATTGAATGTCGAATGTTGTACAAATCTGATCGAGGTTCATCCGTCCATTGAATTTCACGAAAGTCTTGTTAAATTGGATTTCAGAAATTGCAAAAATCTGAAGAATCTCGCAACAAGAATTAATCTAAAATCTCTCAAAGAGCTTTTACTCGATGGGTGCTCAAAACTTGAGAAGTTTCCAGAGATCAATGGACATATGAAATGTTTAGAGATCCTCATGTTGAATGGGACTGCAATAAAAGAATTACCTTCATCAATAGTTAAACATCTCAAAGATCTCCGGAGGTTACGTTTGTCCGAATGTAAAATGCTTGGAAGTTTGCCAAGCAATATTGGTGAAATGAAGAATTTGAACTGTCTTTGGTTGGGCCAAATTGCTATAAAAGATTTACCCCCATCTGTGGAACAACTCAAAGGCCTTTCATGGTTAGATCTAAGTGGGTGGAAAATGTTTGAAAATTTGCCGAGCTATGTTGGTGAAATGAAGAGTTTAAGTATGTTATGGTTAGACAATACCGGTATAAAAAAGTTACCATCATCCATTGCACAGTTGACTAGGCTAGAAGAGCTACGTTGGGGTAAGTGCGATTTAGACGAAGAATCCATTCTCAATCTTCCTCACTCGTTGATGGGGTTAAATCTAAGTGAGAACAACTTTGTTAGCTTACCAGCAAGCTTCACTCAACTTACAAACCTTCGGAATCTTAATTTGAATGGTTGCTTAAGGCTCCAAACATTGGACTCACTTCCATCATCTATACATTATGTTACAGCAGAAGGTTGCGTATCATTAGAACGGTATTGGATTCCAACAAGTAAAGGCAGTTTATTAGATGGTCGATCATTTGTTTTCGTCGAGTGCCGCAAATTGGTTGAGAATGATGGGAACAACAAACCAAATATATTCTATTATTCAGAAAGTGAACTTGAGGTAGGTAGCTACATATATATTTAATATTTGTGTGTATGTGTATGAATCACTCTCTCTCTCTCTCTTTCTTTGTAGACTGACTTTCAAAATTAACCCCTAATCTATGTATACTCACTCCTCTTTCTCACAGATGGAATTAGTAAATAATTTGTTATTTTTTTAATATATATATATATGTTACAGAATTTTATAGAATCGTTGTTCCAAGAAGTGAGATTCCAAGTTGGTCAGCCATATAAAAAATGAGAATGAGAGTAAGAGTGGTTTGAGGATTGACAGGGATCCAAATTCTTTACGTTACCTCAAGAGAGTTTATGTTTGCGCCCTTATCGGAATCGATCATCAACCATCATATGACGAAATATCTGATGAGTTTCAAATTAAGCTCAAAATCAATGGTCTTTCCCAAGCAGATTGTGATCTAGAATACTATGGGTTAGAAAACATGAGGTCAGATCACATTGTGTTGTTTGGTCAAAGATTGTACCATTGGGAATGCATCTCTAAAGGGTGTTACATAGAGGCTTTAATTAGTGGACACCACTCCAATGGACGATCATTGAGGGTGGAAAAGTGGGGTATTCATCCAATAGTGGCCACCAAAGATGAATATGATCATCAACAAGAACTGAGACGCTTAGAAAGCATAAGGTTTTTTGAAGCCACAAATGATGATGATGAAGATGATGATGATGAAGATGATGATGATGATGATGAATATGATGAAGATCATGATCACGATGTTGAAGACCAAGGTGATTGTACAATTCTCCCTCCATATTCCTTTGTGGTTGCACACCCTTAATTGTGCATACCATCTATTTCATGCATCAACTTCTATCCATTCCCATCCCTTTATATTTAACACATTATTCACTTATTATATCAAACTTCACAAATTTCATTGCACCTCACTATTTGACCCTCACATTTGATAATCAAATTTCTTTGTTATTTAGGTGCGCGTTAATGGAACTTCGCCAAGTTTTAGTGGATAAAGAAAACCAAGTCATCTGCCGTTATGGCTCAACAACGGCGCCATTTGCTAGCTCTCTCTCTCTCTCTCTCTCTCTATATATATATATATATATATATATGTGTGTGTGTGTGTGTGTGTGTGTGTGTGTGTGTACATATCATGATTGTGTTTGTACATATCACCCTTATCCTTGTAATATTGAAAAATTATGTTTCTTCTTTCTTGTTTTGGTTTTTCTAAAGCGGGCAGACATCCAAAAAGCATTGGGAGAAGGGTGAAGCACTTATTTAGCTTGGCATAAGATGAGTTGATTCAAAAAAGAAGATAAGAAAGATGTAAAAAGAAGGATGCTTTCTACTTGGTCAAGTTTTTCAAATTTGTTCCTGCCTCTTCTAGTTGTTTTTGTTGATTAGGAGGATATTACAAGTTTACGAGATATGAGATATGAATTGTTTGTTGATGTTGTTTACAAAATACAAATTAACTGCCTACTTTCTACTTGGTCAAAAGTTCCTTGTTCGAAATCGAAAATGAAAGAAATTATAATATATATGTATGAATGATTGTGGTTCTTTATCAAAATGTTCAATCATGCATTTTAATGCTTGATGGTTGGAGCATTTAAAATGTATTGAGGATTGAAGCACTTTTCTACAGCAACAGCCCATAAATTTGAGAGATGTGGACAAATAAAATAAAGGTGAATAAGCAACAATTACTATGGTCCATGGATATAAGAACTGGCTTCAGGAGTTGGAAAAAAGCTAAGTGAGAGAATATATATAAAGGATGGTTGATATGTAATTGAAATGGTTTCAATCATCTAACTATTTCATTGTTACCTTACTTTTTCTATTTAATCAACAAATATTATACTATGAATATATATTTTATATCAATATTTCTGCATAGCACCTGTAAACTGCTGCTTCTTTTCGGGAAGTTAAGATTGGGCTTTTGACTAGTTTATTTTAAATGGGTTACAATGGATTTCCCTTCAAAATGTGTATATATATATTCAGAGCATAATAGGCTTGTACAAATTACACAAAGATTTCACTATTTCTATATAATCTTTATGCCTCCTTCTTCCTCCACGACCGCCAGATCAACAAGCTTGAGAGCTGCAATGGTTTGAGCTCAACGAAATGGGAGCCACCAGAATGCTCCCTTTTTGTTTTTGGGCCTGTTCTTGGTTCCAACTTTTTGTTGGGCCAATGTTTTATTTTCTCTTTGGGCTGGACAATGACTAGGAAAAGGCAAGTGCACGTGAGGTAAAAAATCATAGTTAATATATATATATATATGATTTTTTTTCCTCACGTGCACTTATATATATATATATATATATATATAGAGATAGAGAGAGAGAAATGATCTCTTGCTCACAAATGAGCAAAAATTCTTTCACACCATGTAACAATGTATGGTAACCATTAAATATGATTGAAATGATTTTTGAAAATTACTTTTTTTATACTTAAACCATATCCAATGATTATTATGCTTGGTGTGTAGAAAATTTCTTGTTCACCGTTGCAAGAGATCATTACTATATATATATATATATATATATAAATGATTTACTAGATATAATGATGCACAACAAATTTAAAATACTTTAATGTTTTTTTTTTCTTAAACTACTTTAATGTCATCTTTAATTTTTTGATTTGTTTGCTGGAACTTCATTTTTTCTTAAACAACTTTAATGTTATTTTGTTTTGTTACACATAAGACAATTTAGACCTATGAACCATTAATTAAATTAGGATTTGTAAAACAATAGATGGTCAACTAATACTAACACAAGCTGATCACTATATACACTTCATAATTAAATAGAAAGGTGAATACTCTATCGATCATGGAAATAGAACTTCAAATTGATAGAAGAATTTGGATTCTATATTATAACCGGACATATTAAATGTAAACCAAATGTTTCTCTCATGCAATTAGGTTGGGGGTTTCTCTCTGCAGGGTAAGCTTGTGTCTGATAGCTTCAAAAAGTGAACTACATTGGAAAAACCAATCGGTGGCCTCTTCAAAATCAATATTATATTAATTTAGAGACAACTCAAATGAGCGAAAAATCTAATAATAACATATTTGTCTTGTTATCTTCTGTGTGCTAAATAAACAACATATCTAATCACCACATGCAAATACTTAAAAATAATTGATTAAAAAATAAGTGAAAAATGCATATAAGAATAAAAAAATATTTAGACTTTTATAAGAAAGTATATATTCAAATAAATATATATAATAAAAAAGAAGAGAAAGTAAGAAAAATCCGGTCAATCAGATACTAGATAATACTGAAGTGTTTACATTGTACTGCCATACAATGAAAATTCTGAGATTTGACTTACATTTAAAAATTTCATTACAAAGATCGAATGTCTCATCTATATAAAAATAATTTAAATCAACAATACAAATTGAGAAAGAAATGAAAAATACATCGAGTCTATCTCCTTGGAGAATTGACCATTTGGAAGGCATTAGTGTTGCTCCAAAAGATTATACTTTCTTTGCCATCAATCGAAGATCATCACTCCGTTGCAATACACTTCAAATTAACACCTAATTTTATCAAAAAAATATATATAGAGAAAAAGTAAGAAAAATCGTTAATCAGATATTAGATAATAATGAAGTGATTACCTTGCATTGTAATCCAATGAAAATTTTGAGACTCGACTAACATTTAACAATTTCTTGCATTGTAATCCAATGAAAATTTTGAGACTCGACTAACATTTAACAATTTTGGAATTTTCATTACAAAGATCAGATGTCTAGTGTACATAAAAGTAATTTAAATCAACAATACAAATTGACAAAGAAATGAAAAACATACCAGTCCACCTCTTCGTTTTGAATGATTTACATTTGACATATGGAGGGATTAGCATTTCTTCAAAAGATTAACCTTTCTTCGCCATCAATCGAAGGTCGTCGCTCCATTGTAACAAGCTTCAATCAACAAACCTATTTTAATTATAAAAAAAAAATAGAGAAACATTAAGAAAATTTTGGTCAATCAAATATTAGATAATAATGAAGTGTTTACCTTGCATTGCAATCCAATGAAAACTCTAAGATTGGACTAACATTTAACAATTTTGAAATTTTCATTACAATGTCTCATCTATATAAAAATAATTTAAATCAACAATACAAATTGATAAAGAAATGAAAAATACACCAAGTCCATCTCTTTGCGTTGAATGTTCAAGAATTGACCATTTGGAAGGGATTGGTGTTTCTGCAAAAGATTATACTTTATTTGCCATCAATCGAAGGTCACCACTCCATTGCAAGACACTTCAATCAACACCTAATTTGATCAAATATATATATAGAGAGAGAGAAACTAAGAAAAATCGTTAATAAGATATTAGATAATAATGAAGTGTTTACCTTGCATTGTAATCCAATGAAAATTTTGAAACTGGACTGACATTTAACAATTTTGGAATTTTCATTACAAAGAAGGAATGTCTAGTGTACATAAAAGTAATTTAAATCAACAACACAAATTGACAATATTGAAATAAAAAAAACATACCAGTCCATCTCTTTGCGTTGAATGATCTAGAATTGACATTTAGAAGGGATTAGTATTTCTCCAAAAGATTATCCTTTCTTCATCATCAATCGAAGGTCAACACTCCATTGCAACACACTTCAATTAATACCTAATTTAATAAAAAAAAAATAGAGAAATATTAAGAAAAATCTGGTCAATCAGATATTAGATAATAATGAATTGTTTATCTTGCGTTGCAATCCAATGAGAACTCTGAAATTGAACTAACATTTAGCAATTTTAGAATTTTCATTACAAAGATCGAATGTATCGTGTACATAAAAATAATTTAAATCAACAATACAAAGTGACAAAGAAATGAAAAACGCATTGAGTCCATCTCTTTGCATTTAATGATATAGAATTGACCATTTGGAAGGGATTAGTATTTCTACAAAAGATTATCCTTTCTTTGCTATCAATTGAAGGTCATCACTCCGTTGCAATAAACTTCAATCAACACCTAATTTGATGAATTGAGAGTTCTCAAACCCCTCTTCTTTTTCAACAATTTCCCGACATCACCTTCTATTTATTTAAAACCTCAATGTTTTTTCAAAAAATTTTGCAGGCAGAAGTGCGAAAAACCCCCTAAACTTTCCTCCATGTGCAAAAACACCGCATAAACTATTTTTTGAAGCAAATCAATCCCTCATCTTACAAAAGTGGGCAACTTGACCCCTGACAAAATTATAATGACATATATAAATTTTACTATGACCATTATGCTATTCTCTCTATAAAAATAGTGTTTTCTAAAAATTCAAAATGTAAAAAATAGTTAAATAAAATTTTCAAATAATCAGTTTAGAAACATAAAAAAATAAAAGGCATAGAATTTCATTTGGGATTTTTTAAAAATAAAAAATATAACCAACATATATACTATTTTTACTACTAGTATAGTGTAACAGCAACAACACTTATAAATGATGTAAAAGTCTAAGTTATTGGGTAGTATTGCCTACTCGCTTATTTATATTCAATCAATTTTTCATCCGGATCTGATGTGAGACAAGATCTCCTAACATTCTCCCCCACCCAAACTCGCAATTCGTTACGGTCGGACCAACCCGCCTACCAGTCTCCCCTAACAATAGGAGGATCGAGTAACGATTCTAACCCGGACTCCACCCGAGTGGGTTCTAGGCGTGACACCGAATCAAGAACTGTGTCTAGATTTGATACTAACTATAACGAGTCAGACGCTTACAAATGACTCAAAAACCTAAGCTATTAACCCTCTAACATATAGTTAGCAGTGTTTTCTAAATATAATTTAAAAAAAAAAGAATTTGATAAAATTATCATTGACAATGTTTTTTTCTTCGATTTGCTAACTACAGTAAGAAGCACTACTGTAATGATAATAAAAAATTAGAAACATAAAAAAGTAAAAGATCAATAGAACTTTACATCAAATCTTATCAAACTATTTTTTTAAAAAAAAATTTATTTAGAAAACACTATACTAATAAAAAAATTTGTTATACTTGGTGCACAAAGTTCCGGCTTAAACGAAATCCAACAAAGGTGGATGTCAACAAGCCTTATTCCTATTTTTGGAGAGACTGCTCCTAAGTCTCGAACTCACGACACATTGCTTTGAACGAAGACACTTTTATTTAAAAATAACTTAAATAAAATTTTATTAGTCTTTTATTTTTTTTTATGTTTCTAAACTTATTCTTTTGAAATTTTATCTAATTATTTTTTATTTTTTGAATTTTTAGAAAATACTATATTTATAGAGAGAAACATAATAGTCATAGTAAATAATATATATATCATTATAGTTTTATCAATGAATCAAGTTGTCCACTTTTGTAAGATAAGAGACTAATTTGCTCCAAAAAAAAAAAAAAAGATAGTTTAAGTATGGTTTTTGCACATTAAAAAAAGCTCAGAACGTCCGATTTTTTTGCACTTAACCTTTTTTTGTAGTATACTATAATAATGATATATGAAACGTTTGCTAAACTTTTGTCTCTTTTAGGGGTGTTGTTCAGGAAAAGGACCGTTTAAAAATACAAATATTAATAATCAACTGTGTCCTTTGACAGGGAAAGGAAAGATTTAGGAATATATTAATAATCATATTTCATTTAGAAGCTATTGACTCATATAACAAATAATATAAGTATAAAAATAATGTGAAACATTTGGGCATTGTTCTGGAAAAAGAAACGTTTAAGAAAAAAAAAAAAAGAAAAGTTCAAGAATACTATTATAACAAATTAATAACTATATTTAATTTAGAAGGTATTAAAGCAAATAACAAATAATATAAATATAAAATTATTAAAAATGAATAGAAATAATAAAAAGGGCTTACACTTTTATAGTAAAATAATAATAATAGAAATAAATAAATAAAATAAATAAAAAGGTATTAACTGTGCGCCATTTAAAAAGAAATTTTTTAAATAACATAATTTATTAAGAGCATGTATGTGGGTATATATAAATTAAAAGTTTACATTTAGAGAGAGAGTGAGTTTCAATATTTATGATAAAGTAGACGTAGAGTTCTCAGCTGAGGAAAGATTAAGAAACGTTCAAGAATACTATTATTAATTATGATAAGGTAGACGTAGAGTTCTCGAGGTTAATTAGTTTAAGTAAATAAAATGTTATTAAAAAAAAGTGAAAAATGTATAGAAAAAAATAAAAAAATCTCACACTTTTATAAGTAGTATAGATATATATATATTTGCTTGATCCTACAGGGAAAAAAAAGAACAAAAGTTTAATGATTAAAACACTTGTGATAACTTCCATGACATGCTTGCATGAAATTGGATGTATTTACTTTGTTATAACACAGTCTACTTCTGTTGTCTATTTGTTCATTTTTTTTTCTCCATTTCTTGTTCTTTTTGTTGCAAATGGATGCTTAGAGATTGATTCCATGTTGACATTTTGAATTGATAGAGAAATTGGAGAGCTAAATTTGATGGACTGGTTAGAAAAATAAAAAATTGTAATCATTTAAACACCATCCAGACATAATAATAGCATGAGATGTAAGTAGCTCCATCAACAATTTGTTAACTCATTTGTTAACTTATGCATCTGATCACCTTAAGATTCTACTGTCAAAAAAACTTAAGGTGGGATAATATATATATTTGAAACACAAATATCACAGAAATCCATTCCAAAGAGAACCTGGAAACAACAAATATATATATATATATATATATGTTAGAAATAAAGAAAGACCCCCACAAACTCAAGGTGAGTCGTATGAAACCAACTTGAGTTTGGAGACAAAATCTTGAATACGGCTCGCGAAAACAATCTGGTGATGTAACCAACTGTGGCTGCGAACACATACAAAGAAACTGCAAAAAAGCCGGAAAGACCGAAAGCGGCTCGTTGGAGCGAAAACTGATTTGAAAATCAGAAAAGGAGCTCGTTGAAAACAGCGACTTTGACACACAGATGTTATGGCTCATGAAAATATTCTGGTGATGTTACCAACAGTGGCTGAGAAACACATACAAAGAAGTTGCAAAAGAGCGAACTCGTTGGAGCGGCGGTAAAACCGAAAACTGCTCGTTGGAGTGAAAACTGATTTGAAAATCAGAAAAGAAGGCTCATTGAAATCAACAACTTTGACACACAGATGCTAGTGGGAGCCGATGAATTGAACTTGAACTGGGCTGTCATATTTTTCTTTTATAATCTGCATAGAAAAAAAATATATAAGGCGGAAGCTATTTTTTACAATTGACCATTGTCCGCCGGGGATGAAGCTAGTGGTGCCATCCCCGACGGTGACGACGATGAACTGAGAAAGATTTACCAAGGATTAGTTGGCTCTGATACCATGTTAGAAATAAAGAAAGAGAATTGTATTCATTTAATTATGAATAATACATAAAGGCCTATTTATAAGAAACAAGAAATCCTAGTCTTAGATGGTTTAGGAGAAAGTGTAAGAAACCTATTAGGAAAAGAAATATAATCTATAATAGGAAATATATATATATATATATATATATATATATATATATATATATATATATATATATATATATCTCAAGTCACTTTGTATACCTTCAAGATTTTGATCACAAGCCTACTTCTTCTTTATTAGCACCAAAGTATACCTTCATTAGTAATCTTAATGTTGCTGAAATGAACCAATATACTCTCTTGTGTATTTGTATTTTTTTGATACAGTCGAGTAATCATGCTCGAATACTTGGCAAACCAACCAAAAAATGGGAACTTTTCAAACCCATTTAGTTTGAAGAATAGATTAGTTCATATATTCGATCTATATACTTATTGCTAAATGCACATTAACTACCCAAATATAAGATTGGGTTTAAATTTTAGAGTTTGAATACAAATCCAAGTAATCCGAGTAATTCAAAATACATGAAAACTTTATAGTTTTAATATTTTTTAATGCTACATGTTTATTTATATAAAATAAAACTAATGTTTGATGGTTTAGTTTTTGGTGACATAATATTATTAATAGTCATTAACTTAATTTATAATTATTGATATTGAGTAAAGTTAAAATAATAAAGTGTATAAGCTTTTGAGTGCTCTTCAAATTCGAATACAAAGTCACATTATTGAACCCCACACATTTTATAGATTTTATTTCATGTTAAGTGTACATAATTTGATTATTTAATACATATATTTTAGCATTATTATTATTTCATTATTTAATACATATATTTTTAAAACATAATAATTAGTACTCGTAGACTTTGCTATTTATTTGGATCTAGGAGTTTGAGTTTGCTGAACGGCCATCTGAGTTTCTGTTAAACTTATTCATAAAAAAAAACCGCCACTTACCAACAGTTTGGGCTTGAGTGTGATACAAACTGTTGGGCCGCGAATAAAATTGAAAAAAAAAATCTAAAGTGCTGAATTTTTTAAATAGTAGCAAAAAAATGGAGATTTTTAAAATTTTTTTTTTTAAGAATTCAGCATTCATTACAGCACTTTAAAAGTCTGTAATGAATACATTGACGAAAAAAGACTTTAAAAGTAGTCAACATAAAAATACATTGACGAAAAAAAGTTAAAAATGAAAAGAATAACGAAAAAAAGTTAAAAATGAAAAGAATAACGAAAAAAAGTTAAAAGTAACAACCTCAACTTCTTTATATACCTACTTAAATCCCCAACTGACACCTTCAAAATTTTTTTACCTTTCTACCAGAAGGATATCATAGACCTTTCCACAAAATTCAACAATGTGAGGCCTGTGGATACAAATATTATCTCCTTTTAAGTCATATCTTTATATTAATAGAAAATGTAAATTCATGGTAATCATATACAACAAACCACACCAAAAATAAATAGACAGCATCCCCACCACCATTAAAAAATAAAATAAAATATATAAAGCAAAGAGAAACAATCATGACATCATGCATGACAAAATTATGAAGAAAAAAATAGTAATCCAAACAACCAAATTATGACAAAATTATGTGTTTTTAAATGCTATGAATAGAACCAAGAAGATGTCTTTGTCATCAATCACAATATCACTAAAAAAAAAAACTCTCATTTATTGCCTACAATCGTTGATCGATAACCCCTCCAGTCTTCTTTTAATAACATTTCCAGAGAAGTAACAATCTAACTATCTAACCAAACATCATCATTATGTTCAATAAAGCTAGCAGGAAATCAAAAGAAATTAAAACATTTTTTTTGAACATTTTAGGGTTTCCATTAGTAGGAATTTTTTTTTTTTGGTGAGAAAGTAATTTTTCTTAACCACCTAACATTTCCACAAAAGTTTCCTAAAAAAAAAGCACAATAAAATTTTGATTTCATTGAAAAAGTATGATAAATTTACAATAATACCATTTCTTTTCTTGTAAGTTTAATGCATTTCATTTCAAACTATAAAATTGTAATTTCTTATAACTTTTTTTAAAAAAAAATTCATGCTATATAAATACATGTTGGAAATTTTATTTTCCTTTCATTTCATTCACTTTCTTTCACATTCTTTTATTTTTGCTTTCGTGTATTAATTTTCATCTAGCCAAATGAACCAAGCGTATTCACTAGCGGCAACAAGATGTAGGAAATTGTTATCACATCACCGGTAGTTAATGTCACTGTCATGTCATATGCTCATCGTGTGCATTATTAAATTAAAAGTGCAACCCAATTCAATTAAATCCATTAATGTGCTATATCACAGATGAAATATTCTTACAACAACAATGTTATACTCATATAACACATTTATAATGAAGATACAACAGCTATGTAATATTTTACATCATGTTGTGATGTTACAACATTATTAAATCGAGAATTCAATACATTTATGTTGTTGTTACGTTAACTATTTAAGATGTTGGGTTGTCCCTTTAGACGCACTAGATAATACTGGACCTGAAATTACACAAGAGAGGATCACGATTCCCAGGCACTAATATCAAATTGGCAGAATTGTTAAACTTTTTTGGTTTAACAAGCATTTTCTTTCAGAAGTTGAGGTTTTAATGCAATTCCATAAAAGTAAAATGCCTGCTGTTGTGGCAACTTTTAACAGTAGAGGATCCTACCTCATATGTTAAGACAAGCACGGCCCACCGATCAATTAAGTAGGGTTTTCAGCATCAATCATATCATCACTAAAAAATCTCATTTGAGCGCCTATTGGCTCAAGGTCCTTGAATTTGTCAAGAGCAATCGGTCTCAATTAAGAGCGCTTATTGGCTCGCCCGTTCTTTAATTTGTTTCTAGTGTTTGTATGGTTGCCTTGTTAAAAAATAATAAGTCACGGACACCAAAGTCAAAAACGATGGCAAGGTTCGTGGAAAGTCGCAAGCAAATTCCTCATCTTTATCGTGTCTATATATATATATATATATATATATAACGATAGGAAGGTTCGTGGAAAGTCACAAGCGAAAACCTCATCTTTACCGTGTCTATATATATATATATATATATACACACACACACTTACTTATTGCTCTCCGGATCTCTAGCTAGCTCCGAGTAATTTGGCACACAATTAATTAAGCAAGTTTCGTATATATGGCTGCTTCTACTTCACTGTCTCTTGGGGAATATGACGTGTTCTTGAGTTTCAGTGGAGAAGATGTTCGCAAAAATTTTATAGACCATCTCTACAAGGCTCTGATTCAGAAAGGAATCAGGACCTTTAAGGATGACGAAGAGCTTGAAAGAGGAAAATCAATTTTTCCTGATCTGGTGAAGAATATTAATGTTTCCAGAATTGCTGTGATCGTTTTATCCAAAAATTATGCTTCTTCCTCATGGTGTTTGAATGAGCTCGTGGAGATTCTTAAATGCAGCAAGACTAAGGGACTGACAGTTCTACCACTCTTCTACCGCGTGAAACCATCACATGTTCGGCACCAAAAGAGGAGTTTTCAGGTAGCATTTTCCAATCATCAAGATATTCACAAGGAGGACATGAAAAAGGTGCAGGAATGGAGGGACGCTTTGAAGGAAGTAGCAAATATAAGCGGGTTGGACTTAGAAGACGAATCAAATGGGTATATAACTATATATCTTCTGCTTCTATCAGTTACTCCTGTTAACTTAGTTCAATGTATAGATTATTTTATTTTATTGTTTGCGGTCAAGAACAACAAGAAAGTCTACAAAACAACTCCACCGTACAATGCTTTCTATTATTCTTGATAATATAAAGCTATACAATTTTCAAGAGAAATAAAAAGTATTGTATACGAGTACCACATGACAAAATAGCTAAAAATATTGTAAACTTTCACCGAAAACAACTTTTTTTTAATCAGAATTAACATCCTAATACAATACACTCTCCTATCTAAGTTAGACTTTCTATGGTGGCAAATTTTGTAGAAACGGTGTCATGGAATGTCATGTTGACTCACTCTTATTTATATTTGTAAGTATCAAATGGATGTCCAATATTCAACCTTTATTCTATTTCTAGCAAATAATTGTTAGAAGTATTTTTTCAACTCTATTTTCTACTCTACTTATAATGAAGAAGTACTTATTTCAACCTTTCTATATTTCTTTCTCTTTTTTTCTTCACTAGATTTTGATTTTAATGTGCTTTCTACTTGATAGGTTCGAGAGTAAGTTTATCGAAAAAATTGTTCAAGTGATTTTAGAAAAATTGAAGCCTACACCATTCTTCGTTGCTGACTACGAAGTGGGTATCGATGCACGTGTTAACGAAATAATCACGTTGTTAGACGACGATCAACTCTTTGTTGGTATTTGTGGGATTGGAGGAGCAGGTAAGACAACCGTTGCCAAAGCTGTTTTCAACCGAATATCAAATAAATTTGAAAGAGCTTGTTTTCTTCAAAATGTGAGAGAACACTCAACAAAGCATGAAGGTCTAGCTAAATTACAAAGTGACCTTCTCAGAGAGATCCTAATGGATGATAATATAAGAATATCATCTCATGATAGGGGAATCAATGAGATTAAGGATAGACTTCGTAATAAAAGGCTTCTTTTAGTGCTTGATGATGTAGATAAAGAAAATACATTGAATTACTTAGTTGGAGTAGGACATGAATGGCTTGGTTGTGGAAGTAGGATCATCATTACAACCAAAAATAAACGATTGTTGGAAAAGTACAGTGTTAAAACCTATGATCTTGAGCTATTAGATGACAGTGAAGCACTCGAACTTTTCAGTTGGCATGCATTCAAGCAAAAAAAGCTTGAAGATGATTATGAGGAACTTTCACACCGTGCAAAAAATTATGCCAAAGGTCATCCACTTGCTCTCAAAGTTTTGGGTTCCCTTTTATATAAAAGAAACAAACCAGAGTGGTTAAGTATATTGGGTAGATTGAAGACCAACCCTCCCAAAGAAATTCATGATGAAGTTCATAATGTTTTAAAGATAAGTTATGATGACCTTGGTAAGGAAGAGAGGGATATTTTTCTTGATATCGTGTGTTTCTTCAAAGGATACGTTCAGGAATATGTCATGAATATTTATAAGAGGGATGAAAATGACCCAGTCATTGGAATAAAAATTCTTACCGAGAGGTGCCTCATTCATATATCAGATCACAACAAATTATCAATGCATGACTTGATGCAAGAAATGGGTAGAGAAATTGTTCGTCAAGAATCAAAAGATCCTGGGAAGCGTAGCAGGCTGTGGTCTTATGAGGACATCTATGAAGTATTTACTGAAAATACGGTACGTGTTAAAGGTATATATGTTAGTTACTTTTCACATGCAAGATGAGCAAAAAAAAAAAAAGTTTATTGTATTGTAATGTTCATGTATTCTTCTTTAAAGTTGTATAATTTTGGTTAGGTTTTTATTTCTTGCTTGATAGGTGACAGAAAAGATTGAAGCTATTATACTACCCAATAATGGATTATCTTTAGAAGGTGTTGACTTCTTCCAGGAAGGATTGCATGTAAGAGCTGATGCCTTCACAAAGATGAGAAAGCTAAGAATACTCAAAATCAATGGTGTGCATCTTGATGGATGTCTTACATACCTTTCAAATGAGTTAAGGTATCTTGATTGGAATGGCTATCCCGAAGAATATTTGCCAAACAATTTTCGTCCAAAAAAACTTGTTCAACTCCATTTATGTAATGGCATGGTCAAAGGGATTAGGACGAATATAAAAGTAAGATAATTATTTTACTGACGTTGTTTTACTTTCTATTAAAATTTTCTCTTAGCCTTTCAAAAAAATATATATATTTATTCTTCAGTTAATTAAAGCTAACTTTTTTTTTCTTTTTTTTTTTAACAGTTTTCAAAGATGTTAAAGGTCCTTAATCTCAGTAACTGCAAAAATCTGGGAGAAAAAAATCTTAATTTTTCAGGGTTCTCATTGCTGGAGGAATTGTCTCTTGAAGGTTGTGAAAATTTGATTGAGGTTGAATTTGATAACACAAAGGTAATGTTATTATTTTAAGTGGAATATGCTTTTCTTCACAAATTATTTTTGTCTAGTTGATTG
Source organism: Cornus controversa (assembly GCA_026545225.1). Lineage (NCBI taxonomy): Eukaryota > Viridiplantae > Streptophyta > Magnoliopsida > Cornales > Cornaceae > Cornus > Cornus controversa. The sequence continues at coordinate 47,749,713 of CM048847.1, read as the reverse complement.
AAATTATTTTATATCATAAGTTATTTGTTCCAAAAGCTACTGGATTAGTTAAAAGTCATCGATCTATATATATATATATATATATATATATATATATGTGTGTGTGTATATATATATGTGTATATATATATATATAGATTATAAAAATTTTGAAAAATCACTGATTTGTCCGAGTTTTCATGTCGGCAGCCCCCCAAACTTGACCTCATTTTCCTAAATATTCCATGATGATTTGAACTCTTAAGTGAGGAAATAGGAGTTTCAGGGGTAGTTAAGATTAGATTATATTTTAGGTCGACGACAAAGTAGCAAACTAGGCATCAAAGAAAAAAAAATTGATTGGTCATTTTCATTTTTGAACAACTCGGTAACATGCCAAAGCACTCTCACTGAGGTCACCATGAAAAAATTGTCATGAACATCCTCTAGATTAATGGGCATATTTGTAAGAATGTCCATGCAGATAATATTAATGACAATAGTTATCACTTTGATTATTAAACATATAAGCTTTAGGTTCATCACAGTTAACGTTTTCAAAATGCTATCACCTCCTAGAATAATAATAATAATAATAAATTATTAATTAACTAATTAAAATGGCATGAAAGATTTGGATTAGATACTATGTCAATTTGTTATAATTAATGATCTTGCATACCATCCATACTATAAGACGGGTTTTTTTGTATGAGTCGGTTCAGTTTTATAGATCAACCTTTCACTTATTGTTTTAAAAGTAATTAGCATTTAGATGTCAAAAAGATTAAAAAAGAAAAAGAAAAAGAAAAAGAAAAGAACCAATCCTAATTGAACCTTAATACTTATATATATGCATATTTATTTTAACTTGATTTGTTGATAACTTTTATTATCATATGCTTAGATTACATTGAATTAAGGTTATATATATATATATATATATATAACCTTGATCCTCGTTTAAATAGACATATTAATAAAGTATGTTCTTGTTCATAGTATTACGTTATTACATTTTACATCATAAACTAGAAATGAAATCTCAAATGAGAAATTGAGAAATATTTTATCAATATCATAGATATAGGATTATATAAGTCTTGATTTAAGTTAACCTATTATTTTTAGATTATATTTTCAGGTAAGCTCAATTCGTTAAACTAACCATTCCAAATAATTTTTTTACGATTCATATTGGTTTAACGGTTTCAGTTTTTTCTGAAATAGTTAAAATTAGTCTGTTATTTTTACTTCTATAGCAAATTAAATTGAACTGCACATCCTTATAACTGAGCATGTAAAAAACAAAAAAAAAATTGCTTATTGACTACTAGTGTATGGGTCAAACGATAAAATAGATAGAGGTAAATTTTGTTGGCCGACCTTGGTGGAACCTCTAATACTCCATTTGATTAGATGAAAATAGTAAGAAAGGAAAGGAAATGATGATTTTTTTAAACAGTTGAATAGGAGGAAAAGAAAGTAACTTTTCCAAAAAAAAATTCATTAATTAGAGAAAGTTTTATGAAATTATAATAATGTATTTTCCTTTATTCTTTTATTGTAAGTTTCATGCATTCTAAATTACGAAATACCGATTTCTCGTAGTTTCTTTTTTTTTAAAAAAAAAAAAGACATACTAATAAATATACATTGAAAATTTTCATTCACTTCACATTCTTTTATCTTCACTTTTCCCTATTAGATTTCATCTATCCAAACAAACCTGAGTGAATACAAATTGAAAAAAACTAATTTAACTAATGGCATTGATCTAGTGATTGTATAGTTTCAGTAACTTTCTCTTTCTGTGAGCTTTTTATTATTATTTTTCTGAAGTTTGCTTTTTATTTGCAGATTGTAAGGAATAGAAAAGGAAAAGAAAAAAATGAAATGAAAAAAAAAATAAAGGAAAGGGAAAATTAAAGGAAACTAGAAACTATATATATTTAGCTCTCTTGTGTTTTCTTTCTTTCATCTCTATTTTACATACTTGCCTTTTCCCTCATTGAATAAATATTTTGAGTTGATTGAAGCTGAATTTTTTTTTTTTAATTGTTTGTTTTTGCAGTTTCTATATAAGTTAAAAATGGTGGTTCTGAGAGGCTGTAAAAATTTGAAGAAAACTCCTAATTTGTCCCAGTTGCCATGTCTGGAGGTATTAAACGTCGCAGGCTGTACAAATCTAGTCGAGGTTCATCCGTCCATTGAATTTCACGAAAGTCTTGTTGAATTGGATTTCAGAGATTGCAAAAATTTGAAGAATCTGGCAACAAGAATTAATTTGAAATCTCTCAAAGTGATTTTCCTCACTGGGTGCTCAAAACTTGAGAATTTTCCAGAGATCTATGGACATATGGAATGTTTAGAGAGACTTTGGTTAATTGAGACTGCAATAAAAGAATTACCTCCCTCAATAGTTAAACATCTCAAAGGTCTCAAGCACTTACATTTGTCCGAATGTAAAATGCTTGAAAGTTTGCCGAGTAATATCGGTGAAATGAAGAGTTTGGAGAACCTTTCGTTGGACCAAACTGCTATAAAGGTATTACCCCCATCTAGCGAACAACTCAAAGGCCTCAAGTGGTTAGATCTGAGTGGCTTGAAAATGTTGGACAGTTTACCAAGCTATGTTGGTGAAATGAATTTAAGGTCACTAAGTTTGAATAGTACCGGTATAAAAGAGTTACCATCATCCATCACACAGTTGACTAAACTGACACAATTATACTGGAATAACTGCAATTTAGATGGAGAATCCATTTGCAATCTTCCTCATTCGTTGATATGTTTAGATCTAGTTGGGAACAACTTTGTTAGCTTACCAGCAAGCTTCACTCAACTTACAAACCTTAAGCGTCTTAATTTGGATGATTGCTTAAGGCTCCAAACATTGGACTCACTTCCATCATCTATACGTAATGTCACAGCAAAAGGTTGCGTATCGTTAGAACGGTATTGGATTCCAACAAGTGAAGGCAGTTTAGTAGATGATCGATCATTTGTTTTCGTCGAGTGCCGCAAATTGGTTGAGAATATTGATGGGAACAACAAGCCAAATATATACTATTCAGAAAGTGAAGTTGAGGTAAGTAGCTACATATATATTTAAATTTATGTGTATGCGTATGTATCACTCACTCTTTCTCTGTAGATCGACTTTCAAAATTAACCCGGCCCTTAATCTATGTAAACTCACTCCTCTTTCTCACAGATCGAATTAGTTAATAATTTGTTATATATATATGTTACAGGAATTTGGTGAAATCGTTGTTCCAGGAAGTGAGATTCCAAATTGGTTCAGCCTTATAAAATATGAGAATGAGAGTAAGAGTGGTGATCAGGACATGACTTCGGTGTGTTTGAAGATTGATAGGGATCCAAATTCTTTGGGTTACCTTGCGGGAGTTTATGTTTGCGCCGTTATCGGAATAGATCATCAACCATCATCCGACGATCATGAGGAACCATCATCTGACGATGATGACGAAATATCTGATCAGTTTCAAATTGATCTCAAAATCAATGATGGTTTTAGAGAACGTTTTAATCTAAAATACAAAATGTTGGAAAACATCAGGCTAGATCACATCGTGTTGTTTCGTAAAAGATTGTACAATTGGGAATGCATCTCTAATGGGTGTTACATAGAGGCTTTAATTAGTGGACACGACTCCCATGGACGATCATTGAGGGTGAAAAAGTGGGGTATTCATCCAAAAATGGCCACCAAAGATGAATATGATGATGAAGAACTGAGACGCTCAGAAACCACTGAAGATGATGATGATGATGATGATGATGATGAAGATGATGATGATGATGTGATGATGAAGATGATGATGATGATGCTGCGAGGATGATGATGAATGATCCACTCATACCCACCAGAAAGAAAATGAAGAACTGATAGGCTTAAACAACATGAGGGATTTTCAGGTAGTCTCTCTTTCTTTCCCTCCCTCACAAACCTACAAACATAGATAGAATAGGTGTATATACATAGCTACCACTGGTCAGGCAAGAAATATAAATAAAAATTGCTCAATTTATTTTTCTCCAACTTTACAAATATTCAATCCCCATTTTGTAATTTTCTGAAGTGCCATTATGCTTCGTAGCTCTATATATGTGTGTATACATATCATGTATGTGCTTGTACATATCACCCTTGTCCTTGTAACATTGAAAAATTATGTTTCTTCTTTCTTGTTTTGGTTTTACTAATGCAGGCAGACATCCAAAAATCATTGGGAGGAGGGTGAAGCACTTATTTAGCTTGGCATATATAGGATGATTTTGTTGATAAGGAGGATATTACAAGCTTATATTACTTGAACTTTGTTTGATTCTTTTAGAAACTCTGCATTTGGTACGAGATATGAATTGTTTCTTGATGTTGTTTACAAAATACAAATTAACTATCCATTTCCTACACAGTCAAAAATTCCTTGTTTGAAATCGAAAATGAAAGAAATTATAATATATATGTATAAATGATTGTGGCCCTTTATCAAAATGTTCATTACCTAGCGTCATTCCCTTTAATCAAGGGTGTTAGGAAGGGCAAGTTAAATACAAATCTAACTTTTAATATTATTTGCACAAGGTGATTGCTCTGAAGATTCAAACCTGAATTTTAATGCTCAACTGTTCGAGCATTTAAAATGTGTTGAGGATTGAAACACTTTTCTGCAGCAACAGCCCATAAATTGGGGAGATGTGGACAAATAAAATGAAGGTGAATAAGCAACAATTACTATGGTCCATGGATATAAGAACTAGCTTCAGGAGTTGGAAAAAAGCTAAGTGAGAGAATATATAGAAAGGATGGTTGATATGTAATTGAAATGGTTTCAATTATCTAGCTATTTCATTGTTACTTAACTTCTTCTATTTAATCAACAAATATTAAGTTTGTCAAGAGAGAAAGATGGGGCAAGGTAAACAATGAATTTTCATTTGATAAAAAAAAAAAAAAACCTATACTATGAATATATATTTTATCTCAATATTTCTGTTTAGCACTGGTAAACTGCTTCTTCTTTTTGAGAAGTTTTTTTTTCTTTTTCGAAAAATTAAGCAAGTGTATATATGTATGAGTAATTATAGGAGGCCATAAATTGGGATAGGAATAGGTTACTGGATTACAGAACAAGCCCAATAGACTTAGACTAGCCCAAGCCCTCAATTCAAGGTTCAAATCAATAACCGTTCTTCAACGGCTATATCGCATTCGGTTGCCTTTACAAACTTCAATCTTCTACACCCATTAGAGGGATTGATTGAGGAATAGAGTTCCGGTGGACGAAGAAAGGAATCTGGAAGGTCCCATGCTTTTTGAGCTCGACTTGAAGTTGAACATGTCTTCACAAAAAGGGGGAATAGTCGTTCTCTAATACAGTTATAGATTTGATCACAAATTGAGCTTTGTGCTCTGTTTTTTCCTTCACGCACTCTTTTGTTCTTCTCATTCCATATGTGGTAGACAGAAGTTGAGAAAGCCAATTTTTGTATGGAGTTGCTGTAACTTTTTGGTTTCCAGTGATGACTTGCCCAAGCAATTAAAGAATCCCAATTTACATTTCCAACATGAAACCCATATTGTGTTGAAGGAATGCCCAAATTGGACTCAAGAATGAACATTTGAAAAATAAGAGGTCAACCGACTCAGAAGATGATCTACACAAAACATAGATATTGGGGATGTGGAGGTAAGCTAAGGCAAACCTATCTAAGGTAGGGAGTCTATTGAGAATAGTAAGCCAAAAGATGAATTTGTGTTTTGGAATAGACATTGAATTCCATACTAGGTGATTCCAAGGAACAGGTTCAGAGGAAAGACATGGTATGTTTCAAACTGAACTTACCATTTGGGGATGGAAACCAAATGAATGAGTCAGGGGATGAAGATAGAGCTGGTGGTACTATTGTTCGAAGTTCAGGAATCGAGGCAACAATGGATGGAGGAAATGTCCAGGTTCGGGATGAAATATAAGAACCCAAAAAGGCATTGGATGGTATGTCAGAGTTTGTGATTTCGTCTTCATTGAATCTTGAACAGAGAGAAAAGTTACGAAGCCAATTGTCATGCCAAAAGGATATGCCCAGACTTGATTGGAGCTTTTAGTTGCAACAACTTTTTCCAACTCCAGGAGCATTTTTGAGGGCAGTTGATCTCCCAAATGCATCTACCTCTGACCAGGTACTCTTTTGCCCGTTGAGCCCAAGCACTTTGCTTATTATTTGAAATGACATGCCATAGATTTTTTAAGATAGCTGCCTTGTTGAACAATTCAATGTTTGGTATGCCTAAGCCCTCCAGCTCTTTGGGCTTGCAAATTGAGTTCCAAGCAACCTTGGCATTTTTGTTCAGAAGGTTGGATCCTGTCCATAAGAAGTTTCTGCAAACTTTGTTAATATCAGATATAACTGATTTAGGAAGCAAAAACATTAAAGCCCAGTACAATTGAGTGTTAATTAGGATAGAGTTGATGAGCTGTAATCTGCCCCTATAAGACAAGAATTTGCTTGTCCAATGATTAACCCTTTTAGTAGTCTTGTCAACCAAAACTTTGCAATCAACTGCCTTAAGCCTTGTTGAAATGAGTGGAAATCCTAAATGCTTAATAGGGAGGCAACCCTTATTGAATCCTAGCAGATTTGTGATTAGATGCTCTATGGAGGGATCAACACCTGCTAAGAAAATAAAGCTCTTGGACTGGTTGATAGACAATTCTGACATTATGGAAAATAGGTCTAGTGCCTTCTTGAGAGCCATGATAGATTCAAGATTGCCATAAGAGCATAGCAAAAGGTTATCGGCAAATGCTAGGTGTGTAATTGACCTCTTTTTACACTTTTCATGGTATTTAAAGGCTGGACATCAGCAACTGTTTTCTGAATAATGCTTGAGAAGATTTGCATGACAATTGTGAATAGGAAAGGAGAAAGTGGATCTCCTTGCCTCAATCTTTTCACCCCTTGGAAAAATTCATGTAGTTCTCTATTAATTAAAATTGAAAAGGAATGAGAAGTTACACAAGCTTTAACCCAATGAATAAATAATGGAAGGAACTAAAATAGGTGAAGAGCATAAAAAAGGAAATCTCAGCCAATTGAATCAAAGGCCTTTTGAAGATCAATTTTTAGGGCACATCTAGGACTAGAAGATGGGAGATGATATCCAAGAAAAAGCTCATGAGCCAAAAGTATGTTATCACTAATATTTCTCCCTTGAACAAATATAGTTTGGCTGGGCTCAATAATGAAAGATAGAGTAGGCTTGAGTTTGTTAGCAATGAGCTTTGCAATGCATTTATATATTGTGTTGTAGCATGATATAGGTCTAAACTCATTAAGAGATGAAGGATTAGGGGTTTTGGGAACCAAAGGAATGTTACAACAATTTAATTCTTTCAAGAGTTTTCCTTTTTGGAAAAACTCTTTAATAGCTTTGATAATGCTTTACCAATGATTAACCAAGCCCTGTGGAAGAAAAATGCATTAAAGCCATCTGGTCTAGGAGATTTATCTTTGTTGAAAGAGAGAAAACAGGTTTCAATTTCAAGATCAGTAGGAATAGATGTTAAGCACTCAATAAACTGTGAAGGTACAAAATTAGTAACAAAAGGGACAAAGTACTGACCTGCCAGGATAATAAGGGGGGGTTTCTCCTGAAATAGTATGAAAATGGCTCAAATTTTCTTCTTTAATAGGCCCATTAACCTCAATTTGAACACCACCAATTCCAGTAGGAAGGACATTTTTTTTCCTATTGATTCTTGAAGCAAGATATTTGAATAAGTAAGCTGAGTTGGAGTCTCCCATTTGAAGCCATTTAATCCTTGACTTTTGTCTAAGATTTTGCTCTTCAATGTCCGAAAGATGATTGTATTCAACCAAAAACAAAGACTCTTGGTGTCTTAGAGAGTCATTCATAAGGTCAAGGTCCAATCTCTCTTGACATGAAAACAGTCTCTGTTGAGCACTGGAGACTTTGTTGGAGATGTCAGAGAATTGTTTTTTGGAGATATCTTTCAAGAAAGATTTGAGCAACTTAAGCTTTTTGACCACCTGAAAAAGAGTTGTTCCATCAATAAAAGTGCTCCAGGCCTTGTCCACAATTGGCATAAATTGTGAATTGACAGCCCATGTGTTGAAGAATCTGAAAGAAATTTGTTTTTTGGGCATGGAATTTCCTAGATTCACAAGAATAGGACTATGATTTGAAACCTCTGAGGCAAAAATGAGCAATTAGATAAAGGGAACCTCTGGTTCCATTGATCATTAATAAGGGACATGTCCAATTTTCTTGCAATATTTGCAATACTTGTACTTTTGTTATTCCAGGTGAAGAAAATTCATGTATAACTCAAATCATCAAGGCTTGCATTGTGTAAACAATCCTTAAAATCAGTAATGATACTAGTCCATTTACTTGAACCCCCAATTTTTTCTGAAATACTGCAAATGGCATTGAAATCACCAAGTAATATCTATGTTGATTGGAGAAAATGCTAAATTGGTGGGTAATTTCTATCCACAAGACTTTCCTAACACATAGTGTATTGGCCCCATAAATGAAACTACATTTGAATTCAGTAGAGCAATCCAGCAGAGTAATTGAGCAATGCATTGCTTGGTTGCTATCATAATCCAGGATAATACTGACCTTCATTGGATTCCACATCAACCATATCTTTCCTAGGGGAGAATGATTATAGTTGTGGATCAGCTTCTAATGACCTGCAATTTGCTTATGAATGGAGTCCACATTCTGTATGCAGACCCTAGTTTCAAATGCTACAAACAAATCAACTTTATTGTCAAATAAAATTTTTTTAACATCAACCTGCTTGGAGGGGTGATTTAACCCCCTCACATTCCAAGCTACAATTTTAGTCATTTGGGATGGTGGATGATGTTTCTCTTCAAATTTCTAAGCCCTTTGAAAGAGTTAACTTTGTTTGCCTTCTTTGACAACCTTTCTATAAATGTATATACACAATGCATATACACAATACATATACATGAATAGATCCAGAGCATAATAGGCTTGCACAAATTACATAAAGATTTATAGTATTGTACTTTTCCATCTGTTCACTATTTCTATATAATCTTTATGGATATATCTCAAGAATTTTATAAAATTTATACAGGTGCTTATCTTTCTTACCTTTTTTACCAATATACAATTAATGGAAGATGGTCGAGCTGTTATATTTTGGATAAAAACAATAACAAAGTCTGTGGTACATGCATGCATCCAGGAAGAGTATCTTTGTGAGGCAGTGAATAACCAAGTTGATGAGAAGTCTTTTTCATCATCTAATTCAAGAAGGGACCAGAGTTTGTCACTCACCATCTCCTCTCTGTATACGAGGTAATGCCTAAATTCCCAAGAGCCTTTCATTCATCATAGCTATATATGATTGTGAAATTTTTGGTTTTTAAGAAATAGTGGGCAGCTTGTGTAAAACTGACATGTACAATACATGTATTATAGAAACTGTTAGGTTGGCTCAAATTTCTATTGTGATTAGGTTTCTATTATAGAGTTGTATCTTATTAGGTAATTTTTTAGTAAGTAAGTCTTGGTCTCAAGGAAGGAAAGTACTTGTTAGGCAAGTCTTGGGCTCTAAGGAATTATAATCCTAGTCCACCAAGAAATTGGATTTTGGACTCTATAAATAGTTACTTATGTTATAGTTTGAGATGAGTGAGAAGAGGAGAGGCAACACTCTCATTGTTTTTTAGAGGACACTTAGAGAGAGAATTCTTGTTTAGAATTTGTGATTTCCTTTTGAGTGAGATTGGGTGTATAAGGGTTAAGGGTTGAGAGTTGAGCGTACTCTTGATACAATCTTTCTACTTGTACTGTTACAATCTATATAGTGAAATCGGGCTCTCCATGGATATAGGCTTATTTAGCCGAACCACGTATAATTCTTGGTGTGTTCTTGCAAATTTCTTCGTATTTGTTTCTTGATTGGGGGCTTATTTCTGAACAAACTGGTATCACATCGTAATATTTGGTGGTTCGTGATTGGAGGCTTATTTTTCAACAAACTGGTATCAGAGTTTCAAGGTACACACTAGGTGTTTGATAAAAGTCTTGTCTAGATTTTTCTTCAAAATACGAGTGTTGTTCGTCTTGGGCACTAGTGACAGTCATGGCCGATAATATTGCTACACAATACAAGGTGGAGAGATTTGATGGTAAGGGTAGCTTCACCCTATGGCAAAGGAGGGTAAAGGACATCTTAGTTCAACAAGGCTTAGCGCGGGCGTTGAAAGGAAATGATGGAAAGCTAGAAAATATGTCTGTTGATGATTGGCAGGATATAGAGTCAATGTGTGTTAGCACTATTCGATTATGTATTGGGGATAACATCATTAACAATGTTAATGGAGAGGATTCATTGTCGAAATTGTGGGAGAAACTAGAGAAGCTCTATCTAGCGAAAAGTCTCACAACAAAACTTAATCTAAAGCGGGATTTGTACAACCAAAAGATGAAAGAAGGCGAAAACCTCTTAGAGCACATGAATGAATTTTATAAAATTATTGATCAACTTGAAAAGGTTGATGTGAAAATTGAAGAAGAAGACAAAGCCCTATTACTTCTTACTTCAATTTTAGATTCCTATGAGAACATATTGACTACCGTCTTATATGGCAAGGATACGCTGAAGATGGAGGAAGTTGAGTCGACTCTCTTGTCCAACGACAAAAGAAAATCTCCCATTGATGAGAGTTCAAGTTTGGCTATAGTTGCTCATTGGCAGAATAGGGAAAGACAGACTAACCAGGGATCTAGTGATAACAGTAGGTCTAGATCAAGGGGTGGAGAAAAGGGTAAGCAGTGCCACAGATGTCATGAGTGGGGCCACATTAGGAAGAACTGTCCACTTGTAAAACGAAAGGATAATGGCGACTCTGAGAATGGATCTACCCCATATGCTTGTGATAATAACTTTGGTAATGTTCTCACTATTTCCAAAGGTGACACTCTTACTCAACATGAGTGGTTTTTAGATTCGAGTTCATCGAACCATATTTGTTCCGTGAAAGAATGTTTTGATTTATTTAAAGAACTTGATGGTAATTCTTTGACATTGCCTAATGGTGACAAGTGTGATGTTGAGGGCGTGGGAACAATGAAGTTTAAAATGTTTGATGGGGTGGAACGCACTTTGGGGGATGTTGCTTACGCACCCAAATTGCGATGTAATCTAATTTTCTTGAGCCGGTTGGACTCCATGGGCTGCAAGTGCTCCATTGCATAGGGAGTCATGAAGATCACCAAGGGCTACATGGTATTAATGCGAGGAGAACAGAGTGGAGGTTTGTATCGTCTGATCGGGAGTGCTAATGGCACTCAGACTTCGATTATGGATAGGAAACGGGGTGCACATGGTAACAAGATCTTAAGACGTGTTTCATTTGATTTATCGAAGACACGGGTTGCACGTTTCCGGACAGACGAGGGTGAGATGAAAGTTCCTGCTTGGAGAAGGGTTGCATCGAAGCCCCCTTCCAAAGTCACTTGATAATGTTGACTTGATACAGCTACATGAATATATTGATCATGTGGATCAAGGGGAGTATTGTTTCATACTTGATTCGGGTTATGTAATTGGAGTTTGAAAGGCTGATGGATCGCTTGTGAATTTGCAGACTGGAGTCTTGGTATGAAGACTTGTCAAAATTTTTGCCAAGGGAGAGATTTATTAGGTTGACTCAAATTCCTATTGTGATTAGGTTTCTATTATAGAGTTGTATCTTATTAGGTAATTTCTTAGTAGGCAAGTCTTAGGCCCTGTTTGGCAGAGCTTTTGCTTCAGCTTTTACGCAGAAGAAAAAGAGAAGCAGAAGCTAAAGCAGGAAGCTGGTACCCACCAGCTTTCTTTAAACGCTCTTTTTGGACTCCGAAACTCTTCCGCCTTACTAATCCATACACTCTCCAAAACGACTTTTGAGCTTGAAAAGCCAAAAGCCGTTGTCAAAAGCCAATCCAAACGGGGCTTTAGTCTCAAGGAATGAAAGTACTTGTTAGGCAAGTCTTGGGCTCTAATGAATTGTAATTCTAGTCCACCAAGGAATTGGGTTTTGGGCTCTATAAATAGTTACCTATGTTATAGGTTGAGATAAGTGAGAAGAAAAGAGGCAACACTCTCATTATTTTTTAAAGGACACTTAGAGAGAGAATTCTTGTTTAGAATTTGTGATTTCTTTTTGAGTAAAATTGGGTGTATAAGGGTTAATGATTGAGAGTTGAGCGTACTGTTACAATCTATAAAGTGAAATCAGGCTTTCCGTAGATGTAGGCTTGTTTAGCCGAACCACGTATAATTTTTGGTGTGTTCTTGCAAATTTCTTCATACTTATTTACTTATCATCACATCGTAATATTTGGTAGTTCATGATTGGGGGCTTATTTCTCAACGGAAACAAAGCTGATAAGTGATAGTGTGACCCCTCTTTTGTTCCATTTGTATTGCAAAACTGTATGAATATACACACGAGTGTTCAAACGTTTTTAACTCTACTCAGATCAACAACTAATCCAAGTGCAATAAGATTGTTCTGGATTTATAAGACAATACTAGCATAACACGAATTTGTTCAAGTTTAGTGCTTCAATCATAAGCTTACTATACTCAACCATTGAAATATACATATATATTTATTTATATATTTGGTAAAGCAATCCCAAAAGAGTAGCTAGAATTGAGAAATCAATCTCTATTCAACTTACAGAGCATTAGCATTAAGAGCTAAGAATATTGGAGCATTTGCCATAACAGGCTTTCTTCAACAGTCAGAAAGGGCTTTTTTGGTCCTCCTGTCGATGGGTTTAATGGCTTAATTAGCTTTTAAATCTTGCTCTAACTAACATACCTTTTTCGTGTATGTATTTTACTGGGGAAAAAAGAAATAGCTATTTTATGTAAACAACCATGAAACCTGACCTGGTCAAGTCCAGCACATGTATTACAAGACCAAATTCAACTAGCTCCTCTAAGGCTCAAGCCTCGTAGGTATTTGCCCAGCAAGCAATAACTCAAGTTAAAATGCTCTACAATTAGACCTTTAACATTTTGCCCCGCACCAGGCTATGTCATTGACCCCTGTCACCACAAAATGCTTCTTCAACTAACACATAAACGTATATGTACACACACTTAGGCATAGAATTTCACATATGCATAAAAATCATATTATTGCAAAACATGCTCTCATTTTTACACACATATCACAATTTCAATCCACACATCATATATATATATATATATATATATATATGAATTACACTAGCATGTAAAATCATAAGGAAAGAGAGGAAACTAAACGCCATAGCCCATCCCCATGTCTTTCATACATGCTAACCCTTTCGAAACACTCGAAAACCCTAAATAATCGACGAAATGAAGGAGAAAACACCCCTACCTCAAATGGAACTTAGCCAAGTTTCTAGTGGGTGAGGAAGGGATCATCAGCTGTTATGGCAAAACAACGGTACTGTTAGCCATTGAGGTAGCTCTGCGTGTATGTGTGTGTATATTATATACATGTCTTTGTCTTTGTGTGTATCACCCATATCATTCTAGTATTGAAAATTATGATTCTTCTTTCTTTGTTTGGTTTTTCTAATGCAGGGAGACATCCAGAAAGCACTGTGAGAAGTGTGACAGACTTATTTAGCTTGGTATAAGATGAGTCGATTCAAATAAGAGGACAAGAAAGATGTAAAAAGAAAGATGCTAGCTTTCTTCTTGGTTAAGTTTTTCTAATTTATTCCTATCTCTTGTACCTATTTTTGTTGCTAACAATATTACATGTTACATTAGTTGAACTCAGTTTGATTCATTTAGAAACTCTGCATTTCGCACGAGATATGAATTGTTCCTTGAAGTTGTTTAATGGAAGTGAAAATTATTTTGTTTCATTGAATATGATTAGTTGTGGCTTAAGTTTTCCTGCAATTGCTTTACAAATTAACGGCCTACATCCTACTCCGTCAAAAATTCCTTGTTTGAAATAAAAGATGAAAGAAATTGTAATATATATGTATTTATAAATGATTGTGGTTCTTTATCTAAAGGGTCATTACCTAGTGTCGGTCCCGTTAATTGAGGGTGTCGTGAAGGAGGGGCAGATTGAATACAGATCTAACTTTTAATATTATTTGCACAAGGTGATTGCTATAAAGATTCAAACTTGCATTTTTTCCGAGCATTTGAAATGTGTAGGAGACTGAAACACTTTTCAGCACTTTGTTTGCACTCAAAATATTGCAGCAACAGTCCATAAATAAGGGAGATGTAGACAAATAAAATAAAGGTGAATAAACAACAATTAAGGACGTTTAAGTAGTAGAATTTATATTTCTCTAGGCATAGCAGTATGGAGGATTTATTTTTGACAGTCACAGAGATAAACATAATAGAATATGGCTTAAACAGTTGGAAAATCGATGACAAAAAAATAAACATTTTAGAACATTCATTAAAAGGGACACACAATGTCTATTAGTTTATAATTGTGTTGTATTAGTTTTACTTTAGACTTTATCTTCTGCAAAAATGGATTAGCTTAGTGGCTTGTAATGATGGGAGTTGTTCTTACTTTATTAGAGTGAGCCATAAACAAGGGGAAGTGGATAAAGAGATTGCAAGCAGAGGCTGAGAACTTGAAAGAAGAATTGGAGATCCAGGCAGGGAACATAATTCAGAAGGAAGTCATGGTTCAGATAAAGACCACTCAATGCTTTATGTAATGGAAAAGAAAACAATAGGGAATTGCCAAGTTTGACTATAGTCCAAATGGTTGTGGTAGAATCCATTTAGAAAACTTAACCAAGTTAGATAATCTAAGGTTAATGTTGGTAACAAGGTTGACATAAAAAAACACATCTATTAGTGCAGTTTTGAGCCAGGGTTGTAAGAATGGAAGCTGTGGTTTTACCAAGGTTAGAAGTGATCCAGATTATGGAAGATGAATTGCCGAAGTAGGTAAATTTTATTAACATGTTTACATGGGAAAATGCTGGCTATATATATATATCCAATTGGATCTTTTTCTGATCTAAATAATCCATATTATCAGATCAATATCCAATTGGATATTGGATATTGGATATTGATCTGATCCAATATTGATCTGATCCTGAATTCGATAATTCGTTAACGACATGGTACACATATATATCTTTTTCACATGTAGATCTAGCTATATTCTATTTTTTAAGTCGTATCATCATCCTATTCCTATTTGTCTAATGTCGTTTCAGTATTTTGTACCTGTATTTATGCTTCACAGCTCTGGGCATGTTTAATTAATTGGTCCTCTCAAAATTTGCTCGTAATACGCCAGTGATATCCACTTGTCAATGATGAACACTTGATTGAGAACCCTTAATTTCATAACCTATAAATAACCATTCAAGTTTAAGGATTAAGAGCATGGTGAAAAAATTGCATGGTCTGCAATATGTAAGCCTAAAGCAGAAGGAGGACTTGGTCTTCCAAATATGAAAGTCTTAAACAAAGCAAGCATCATGAGACATATCTCGGCTATTATTGATGACAATAACCAATGGATTTGGGTCAAATGCGTGAAGAATTACCTCATCAAAAGTCAGAAGGATGCTTCAGCTTAGAGGGTTGGCAAGGCATTTCATCAAATGGAAGGTTGGCAATGGCTCTTCAACCAATGTCCTCTCTGCCTTAATTAGCCGGAAAATCACTCTCATCTTTTCTTCACCTGTGACTTTGCAAAACCAATTTGGCATTTTATACAAGACAAATGTGGCTTCCATGTTTGCCCTAACAATTGGGGTATACTTGTACAATGGTGCCCCACCCACTGGAAATCCAAATCAAGCTTGCTGTAGCATCAATGGTTTATCACCTCTGGACTGAGAGAAAAGCCAGATTGTTCAGAGGCGAGCGATCGATCTTCTCAGAGCATGGTGCTCCACAGAATCATCCAGTCGATTAGCCTTAGGCTTGGCTTCTGTACTTGGACTTGCCTTCTTCATGCCTCCGTCTTCCTCCACGACCGCCAGATCAACAAGCTTGACAGCTCCAATGGTTTGAGCTCAACGAAATGGGAACCACCGGAATGACCACATAGCTGTGTTTTAATGGCCTGTTCTTGGTTCCAACTTTTTGTTGGGCCAATGTTTAATTTTTCTCTTTGGGCTGGACCACAAGTCCTCCCCCCATGTACATATTTACATCCTTATATATATACTAGGAAAAGGCAAGTGCACGTGAGGAAAAAATCATAGTTAAATATATATATATATATATATATATATATATCAAGAAATGATTTACTAAATATAATTATGCCCAACAAATTTGAAATACTTTAATGTTTTTTTTTCCTTAAACTACTTTAATGCTATTTTGTTTTGTTACACATAAAATAGTTTCCATTATTTAATTTTTTGATTGGTTTGCTGCAACTTTATTTTTTCTTAAACAATTTTAATGCTATTTTGTTATGTTATGTTATACGTAAGAAGACAATTCAGATCTATGAACGATTAATTAAATTTAAATTTGTAAAATAATAGTTGGACAACTAATACTAACACAAGCCGATCACTATATACACTTCATAATTAAATAGAAAGGTGAAAACTCTATCAATCATGGAAATAGAACTTCAAAATGATAGAAGATTTTGGATTCCACATTAAATCGGGACATATTAAATGTAAATCAAATGTTCTGGCATGCAATTAGGTTGGGGGTTTCTCTCTGCAGGGTAAGCTTGTGTTTGATAGCTTCAAAAAGTGAACTACATTGGTAAAACCAATTGGTGTCCTCTGGTGGTGCTAAAAATAAAAAAAATAAAAAAATTGGTGGCCCCTTCAAAATCAATATTATATTAATTTAGAGACAACTCAAATGAGTGAAAAATGTAATAATAACATATTTATCTTGTTATCTCCTGTATGCTAAAAAAAACAACATATCTAATGACCACATACAAATACTTAAAAATAATAATTATAATTGATTAAAAAATGAGTGGAAAATGTATATGAGTGTAAAAAAACTTAGAATTTTATAAGAAAGTATATATTCAAATATATATATATATATATATATATATATATATATATAAAGAGAAAGTAAAAAAAATCTGATGAGTCAGATATTAGATAATAATGAAGTGTTTACCTTGCATTGCAATCTAATGAAAATTCTAGGATTGGACTAATATTTAACAATTTTGAAATTTTCATTACAAAGATAGAATGTCTCATCTATATAAAAATAATTTAAATCAACAATACAAATTGACGAAGAAATGAAAAATACACCGACTCCATCTCTTTACGTTGAATGTTCAAGAATTGACCATTCGAAAGGGATTAGTGTTTTTTCAAAAGATTAAACTTTCTTTGCCATCAATCGAAGATCGTCATTCCGTTGCAACACACTTCAATCAACATGTAATTTGATCAAAAATATATATAGAGAGAGACAGTAAGAAAAATTGTTAATCATATATTAGATAATAATGAAATGATTACGCATTGTAATCCAATGAAAATTTTGAGACTGGACTAGCATTTAACAATTTTGAAATTTTCATTACAAATATCAAATGTCTCATCTATATAAAAATAAATTAAATCAATAATACACATTGATAAAGAAATGAAAAATACACCAAGTCTATCTCTTTGTGTTTTGAATGTTCAAGAATTGACCATTTGAAAGGGATATCTCCAAAAGATTATACTTTATTTGCCATCAATGGAAGGTCGCCACTCTGTTGCAATACACTTCAATCAACACCTAATTTGATCAAAATTTTATATAGAGAGAAAGTAAGAAAAATCGTTAATAAGATATTAGATAATAATAAAGTGTTTACCTTGCATTGTAATCCAATGAAAATTTTGAGACCGGCTAACATTTAACAATTTTAGAATTTTCATTACAAAGATCGAATGTCTAGTGTACATAGAAGTAATTTAAATCAACAATACAAATTGACAAAGCAATAAAATACATACCAGTCTATCTCTTTGCGTTAAATGATCTAGAATTGACATTTGGAAGGGATTAGTATTTCTCCAAAAGATTTTCCTTTCTTTGTCATCAATCGAAGGTCGTCACTCCATTGCAACACACTTCAATTAACACCTAATTTAATTTTTAAAAAATAGAGAAATATTAAAAAATATATATGGTTAATTAGATATTAGATAATAATGAAGTGTTTATCTTGCATTACAATCCAATGAGAATACCGAGATTGGACTAACATTTAACAATTTTAGAATCTTTATTACAAAGATCGATTGTATCGTGTACATAAAAATAATTTAAATCAACAATACATATTAACAAAGAATGAAAAACACATCGAGTCCATCTCTTTGCATTTAATGATATAGAATTGACCATTTGAAATAAATTAGTATTTCTCCAAAAAATTATCCTTTCTTCGCCATTAATTGAAGGTCGTCACTCCGTTGCAAGAGACTTCAATCAACACCTAATTTGATTAGTTGAGAGTTTCCAAACTCCTCTTCTTTTTAAACAATTTCCTCACATCGCCTTTTTTTTAAAATAAAATAAAAATCCAATGTTTTTTCGGCATTTTTTGTAGGTAGAAGTGCAAAAAACCCCTTGAACTTTCCTCCATGTGCAAAAACATCCTATAAACTATTTTTTGGAGCAAATTAGTCCCTAATCTTACAAAAGTGGACAACTTGACCCTTGACAAAATTATAATGACATATATACCCTTACTATGACCATTATGCCCTTCTCTCTATAAAAATAATGTTTTCTAAAAATTCAAAAAGTAAAAAATAGTTAGATAAACATTTTAAATAATAAGTTTAGAAACATAAAAAAAATAAAAGGCAAATAATTTATTTAAATTTTTTTAAAAATAAAAATGTAACCAACATATATACTCTTTTCTCTATTAGTATAGTGAAACGGGTCGGGCACTTACAAATGACCCAAAAGCCTAAGCTATTGGATAGTGTTGTCTACCCGCTTATTTATACCCAATCACTTTCTTATCCAGATCCGATGTGGAACAAGACTAGGGATGGCAACGGGGCGGGGCGGGGCGGGTTTTGCTTTCCCCATAACCGAAACCGTTTAACTTTTCCCACCCCGTCCCCGCCCCGCAACCGTGTATAAACGGGGCAGAGCGGGGCGGGTTTTGACTTCCCTATTCCCATAACCGTTTAACTTGCCCCGCCCCGCCCCGTTTATACATTTTTTTTTTAATGCAAAATTTTTTATAGTAATAAATATGATATTTTGATACATATACACCAAAAACACACATTTAGGAACTTGTAACACAATGGATAATATTGAGTCATATATAATAAACTTGTATAGTTGTATGATATATATAATATTAATATTTTCTTTATACATTATTAATATTTTCTCTATATATTATATATATAAAAGTATAAATATATATATACTTAAACGGGGCGGGTACCCGTCGGGGTAGGGTCTTACCCCCGTCCCCGCCCAGTTTAAACGCGGGTTATTTTCTTTAACCCCATCCCCACCCCGTTTCCTTAAACGGTTCCGTAAACGGGTTTTAAACGGGGCGGAGCGGGGCGGGTACCCGATGGGGCGGGGCAAATTGCCATCCCTAGACAAGAC
The DNA here is from genome assembly GCA_026545225.1 of Cornus controversa. Classification (NCBI taxonomy): domain Eukaryota; kingdom Viridiplantae; phylum Streptophyta; class Magnoliopsida; order Cornales; family Cornaceae; genus Cornus; species Cornus controversa. The sequence continues at coordinate 47,730,046 of CM048847.1, read as the reverse complement.
CCTCTAACATATAGTTAGTATTTTTTTCTAAATAAAAATTTTAAAAATAAAGAAAGAGTTTGATAAAATTATCATTGAAAATGTATTTTTCTTTAATCTGCTAACTATAGGAGGAAGCACTACTGTAATAATAAAAAAATAATTAGAAACATAAAAAAGTAAAAGGCCAATAGAATTTTACATCAATTTTATCAAACTATTTTTAAAAAAGAAAAAATTATTTAAAAAAGACTATACTAATAAAAAAATAGTTGTACTCAGTGCACAAAGCTTCCGCTTGAGCGGAGTCTGAGAGTGGTGGATGTTAGCAAGCCTTATCCCTCTTTTTGGAGAGGCTATTCCAAAGTCTCGAACCCACGACACATCGCTTTGAACGAGAACACTTTTATTTTAAAAGAAACTTAAATAAAGTTTTATTAGTCTTCTATTTTTTTTATGTTTCTAAACTTATTATTTGAAAATTTTATTTAATTATTGTTTATTTTTTGAATTTTTAGAAAACACTATATTTATAAAAAAAAAGCATAATGGTCATAGTAAAAGATATATATGTCATTATAGTTTATCAGTAGGTCAAGTTATCCACTTTTGTAAGATGGGAGACTAATTTGTTCCAAAAATTAGTTTAGGAGTATTTTGGCACATTATGAAAAGTTCAGGGCGATTTTTTGCACTTTTGCCTTTTATAGTATAGTATAATAATGAGATATGAAATGTTTGTTGAACCTTTGTGTCTTTTAATGATGCGTTTGATACACAGGAATGGAATGCTCATTCCGACCATTCCTATGTTTGGTATGGGTTTTAAGATGAGAATGGTCATTTCCTAGGAATGAAAACCCATTTCATAATTAAAGTTATGGAAAACCAGTAATATTAAAAAAAAATCATATTACCAAAAAACTCTTCACCTCCACCAGTACCACTTCCACCACCACCACCACCGGCTCTATCACGTCGTCACCTCCACCACCCCCACCACCTTCACATTACCACCTTCCTACTCCACCACACCACCACCTCCATATCACCACCTTCCTCCACCACCACCACCACCGTCATCGTCGTCGTCGCCGCCGCCACACCGCATCGCCACCACCTCCATCGCCACCTTCCTACCCCACAACACCACCACCTCCATCGCCATCCCCATCAAACCACTGCCACCACTTCCACATCACCACCACCACCTCCACTGCCACTTCGCCACCTTTCTCTACCACCTCCACATCGCCACCTTCCTCCACTCCCACCACACCACTCCACTACCTCCACATTACCACCTTCCTTCACCACCACCTCCACATGGCCACCTTCATTCACCACCACACCACCACCTCCACATCTCCACCTTCCTCCACCGCTGCCGCCACCACATCACCACCTTCCTCCACCACCACCTCTACCGCCACCACCTTCACATCGCCATCTTTCTCCCCCACCAAACATTTGTTGGTTTAATTTATTTGTCATTATGAGGGGTATTTTGAAGAATTTGATTTAAAATTTATTTAATTTATATTTCATTTCATATATATAACTAAACAATATAATGAGAATCATCATTCCATTTCATTCAATTTTCGCATAACAAACACAGCAAAAGGGTGCTACATAAGAGTTCCCGCAACCATTAACAACTATAAATATATGCTATCGAACACTTGTAGCTGACATAAGACTTCTATAAAGACAGCTTGTGCTCAAGAGATATGCCAAAAAAATATTTCCACTATTATTTATGCTGTACAACTGAGATGTGGATTAAGGTTGTGGGGGTTGAGAGAGTAGGAGGAATAAAATATAAAACAGGACCTGACTTTCATCGAGAATAATAAGAATCCAAAACTAGCTCTGTCCACACACACAGTCCCACACAAAAAAGACAAAAGCAATTTGTAACAGCTACTCTGTTCCCCTCTCTTCTCTCTGTTTGTATTGAGTGTGCACTTGGTGTCTTTGTTTTATAATTACAATTGCTGGTGATTCTATTTCTAGCAGTAAGTGATTCCAAACACACTTAAATCACTGAATGGTGTGGACCAATTCTGAAGTTACTAGAACATGTTGCACTCTATCTATTTATTTATTTATTTAGAAGGTTAAACAATTGAAAAAAGGACTTGGAAGCAGATTTTAACTTATTAAAATATGACTGAACCTAAATTTTTCAAAAGAGCAAATTTTTTAAAAGAACATTTAATTGAAACCTCCAGTTTCATATAATTATCCCTTTTCTATAATCTAAAAGTAGTTGTTTTTTAAAAATAAAAAATAAATTGAAGTTAAGGAAATAAATTAAATTAAACCGTAAAAACATGTGGTGAACTTTCTCAAAAAGTTGAATGTCCCGTTTGGAGGAGTTTTCTAATTCTAAAATTTCTTTCATTTAAAAGGCCTTTAAGAATGTCTTCAATAAAAAAGAATTTAAAAGAAAAAAAAAAGTTATTTGGTGAATGATTTTTTAAAATTTCTTTTATAATTAACACAATTTTAACTTGACAAGAATCTTATGGTGACCTGCAAGTATAGGACTGTTAAAAGTGCACACAATAGAATTTTGGAAACCAACTATAATTAAGCAAATCAAAAGCACTAGTGATGAAAATTTTTCTGCTTGGTGAAAACGATTTTCTACTTTTGGAGAACTTAATTGGTTGACAATAAAATGATTGTTTTCATAAAACAGTCTTCTATAGTTTATTTTTAAACAGTTTCCTATTCCTAAATTCTTGAGAATCGATGTTACAAAACTGAATCAAACAATCAAACAGTGTGCCCTACACTATGAAAAAAAACTTTTCTTTTATTTTTACAGAAATACACATTTATTTACCAAAAATCAAAATAGGACTTTTCAAGTTGACTATAGTCTAATAAGATGTGGTAGAATCCAATTAGAAAAATTAGGAACTGACACTTAACAAAGTTAGATAATTTAATAGCAGATGTTACCAGAGGTTAATGTTGGTACTGAGGTTGATATAAGAAACACGACTATTAGTGCATGTGGTTGTACTAAGATTAGAAGTGATCCAGATGATAGAAGATGCATGAATTTCTCAAGTAGGTAAATTCAGAAAGGTCATGGCATGATCCTCAAACATGTGTGTATTTCATTTATTTTAAAAAATTTGTCATAACATGGTATTAGTGTCATATCGTATTAGTATTCTGTATCTATTTCTAAATTTTCTATTATCGTATTGATATTATATCGTGTCAGTATTTCGTATCTATATCCATGTTTAATGGTTATATTTTCTGGACATGTTTAATGGTCCTATAAAGTTTTGATCTTAATATGCCAGTGAGATCCACCTGTAAATTAACACTTGATTGAGAATCCTTTCACAAGCATTAAATAAATATTGAAGATGAAGGATGAAAACACTTGAACTTGCATGAAATTGGTAAAGACTTTAGGGACATGATCATGTATATTAAAAAAAAATATATTAGAGGTTAACAGTAACATTAGTTATCTCAATTAGGAGCGGTACTGAATTGAGTCTCTCATCAGGTTAATTAGTATTTGGCCAGATGGTTCATTATAAGAAGGCAGATTCACTCTTATTTTAAACTATATTATTTTCATAAAAGAAAAAATATTTTTTAAAGGCAATTATAAGAGTACGAAGGTCCTGTTTGGAGGAGCTTTCTAGTTCTAAAATTCTTTTCATTTAAAAGGTTTTTGAATAATGTCTTCAATAAAATGAATTTAAAAGAAAAAAAATTGTTTGGTGGATGAATTTTTTGAAATTTCTTCCACAATTAACACAGTTTTAATTTAACAAATTTACCTTTAATAATTACTCTCAATAGACAAGTTTCACGAAATAAAAAAAGGCAAAATTATTTATAAAATGTGTTACTTAGAATAATTTTGAATTCCTTTCAAAAATAAATATTTTAGCTTCCTTTTAAACTATTTTTGACTTTCATTAAAAGTTATGTTTTATTATTTCACCAAATACTAACAATTTTTTAAAGTTCCTCCAAACAAAAAAAATTATTAACTATCACAAGAACTCCATGTAAAAAAAATATATCACCACTAGTATAAAATAAAAACTTACTATTGATAAAATTTCTATAAATATAAAATTCCCGAATACTAAATAATTACACTAAGACACGAAGTATTGTTGGTCCTCATCAACGTACACGGTCCGGTGTGGAATAATAGACGAGCGCTTTCTCATTATTTTCCAAGTTGTGATGAGTGTGTTTCTGGTTATTTTCGTGGATCGCACCTTTGTAGTTATTAGCGTAAACTTTAGAACTTTGTGGTCTGCTTTTTTGCTTTATAAAGTCATCCAACTTTGTACCTTTTTGCAAGGATGCGTAGGTAATTGCTTATACATTGACTTGTAGTCAATGCAAATTATGCAACCCACACAAAAGTCATATAAATTTGTATTACCATAATCCTAATTTTGTTATTGTAAACTAGATTCATATGAAAAGAATGAGCAAAACCATTTTTTTTTTTTTTTGGGCAAGAACAAAAACACATAAAGTGATAAACTTTATCATAAATGAGGCCTTTCTCAAGCGAAGATCTTAGCCATTGTCTCAATGGCCTAAGACTTGAGCCGGTCTTACATGTAATATATTATACTTAGTTAAAAAATTAGGCATTCAAATATGTACAACTTAATGTTTTAAGTCATATTATAAAATTTGGTACAAAAAAAATTTAGATTATACAGGTTTTATTTACCTTTTATATATGTCACAACTTCATATCAATAATAGAAGGAAAATTAGAAAAACAACTAAATAAATTGTCATCCCATGTGCAATATAAAAATGATATAAGAAATTGGTCAAAATGCAATAAACCCCCTCGAGTTTTAAAATGGTGCATAATATCTTCCTCTCTTTTTTTTTAGTGTAACAAATACCCTCCAAGTGACAAATTGGTGCAATTGCTCATATTTTTACACTATTTGGGTTAAGTATTGACATAAAATGACAAAAATATCCTAAAATAAAAAAAATAAAAAGAAAAAATGAGTAAATTACCAAAAAAAAGGAAAAAAAGAACTTTAATTTGCTGAAAAATATAGAAACAAATTACCTAAAAATACCAAAAAAAAAAAAACTTTAATTTACCGAAAAATACTGAAAAAAGTTACCCAAAAATATTTACCGAGAAAAAATTTGGTGAATTAAAGCTCTTTTTTCGATAATTTGTTTTGGTATTTTTCGGTATATTAATCACTTTTTTTTTATCTGTGAGAGTATTTTTGTCATTTTACGTCAATTCTTAATCCAAATATGGGCAAATTGCACCAATTTGTTAGTTAGGGGTGTTTGTTGCACCAAAAAAAAAAAGGGGGTATTATGCACCATTTTGAAACTAGAGGAATTTATTACACTTTGGCCTAACAAATTAAACATACTAAAATAATTAATCAGTCATCATGATAACAAAATTATGAAAATAAATAAATCCTAATGCAAACAACCATTTATGTTAGAAAAATGCATCTTAGTTTCAACAGAAATGCATTGCCTCTAATAGATAAATCTTCCAAGGCAGTGAGTTTATGAGGATGAAGCGGTTCCAAGTCTTTTATAATTTTTTCAAATACAAGAACAACAACGAAATAATGCTAATGAATGAAAAGTTAGTATAGCTTTGAATATGTGGAGAGATGTCGGGCATAACGACAATAATGAGAACTAAGGATTTTGAGTAATGAATCTTAAATATTTTCCTTTAAATTTTGTTTTCAAATTTGTTCTAAAGTTGTTACTATACTTTTGTGAATGTCACTTGTTTTATATTTGTTATAACTTTTGTCTTTTCTGAAAATTATGGGACGCACCGTAGTAACATATATATATATATATATATATTTTTAAAATGTCTATATATCCTATCTATCTAATGTAATGAGCCAAATATTAGAAAATATGAAAATATTTTATTTACTATGAGCATAATTTTTTTGTTAGTAGCTTAACATATAATACAAATAAAATAGCAAAAGAAGGAACATGATTTAGCTCAATTCAAATCATACGTTCAACTTTCATTTTGACATATATTGCTTAATAATTTTTCGCACCGTTATAAGGAGGAATATATGTAACTTTGTATAAGTTCTTAATTAATAATTCTATTGAATAATTTCAAATAACACAAAGAATAAATGATAGCTTATTCATTTTACATTATACCTACTCTTTGAATTATTGGTTTACTTGTATGCAAAAATATAATGCAATGATATAAATAAATAAAATATATTGAAAAAATTATTAGAAGTCTATAAAAATTCATCAAAGTCTCTAATAAAAGTTTATACAAATTCATGAAAGTCTGTAATAAAAGTCTATAGAAATCCTTGAATTCTACTTAAATTCATATAAATTAACGAAAGTCTGTCACTTAAAAAATTTCTTTCAAAATTCTTTAAAATTTTAATTGAATACATCCTCCGTGTATTTTTTTTTAAATGACTTTTTGTAATTATTAGTATGAACGCGATGGCAGTAGGAATGAAAACTTGAGAACTTTGTGGTATGCGTTTTCCTTTTTAAAGTCATCCAAGTAGGAAAATTGCTTTAAACATTGACTGTAGTCGATGAGAGAAATGCAAAAGCCATAAATGGTGGTAAAAAACAGTCGATCAAAACAAACTGGTACTAATACTTTATATACTTTTTTTCATTTCTTAATATCCACACGGAGACTTTTAAAGTTTTTTATTATCTTTAGAATTTGGGAGCCCTACCACTTGATTTCATTATATATATTTGTAGGTGTCAAAAACTTCTGTTATTGATTTTCAGTCAACAAATGACCTATTTTTAACACAACACACTCAACGATAAATTGAACTATCATATTATTGATAAAATTGTTGTCCTTTTGTTTTGTGGGTTGTCCTCCTTTTATAGTCTTCTTTTTTGCCTTTGATCATATCCATTTGTTCAGCTGGGCTTTATTGGTAGGAGGTCAGATATTTGCTGAAGTAGGAGGTGGATTTCTTCATGATGTTAAAGTGCGGGGAATGTTCTGGGTGGTTCTGGGTCATGCTTTTGTGGGCTGAGTGTAAAGTTGGGTCTGTCTTGGGTTTGGGCCGTGTGTTGGTCCATGATGTTGGTCCTAATGGTGGACTTGCATATTTTTGTATCCACAATATTGAATTTGAATGTGAATAGAAATTCACAAACAACCTGTATTCTCATCTTTTAAAGTAAATAAATGTTCAACAAAATCAGAATATAAAAAGAAAACTGTAAAATACAACTTCAGGTATGTACATGTTTAATAGGTTATATTATTATAAAATTTGGTACCAAAAGATTAGGCTATACATGTTTTATTTATCTTTTATATGTCACAAGTACTTCATATCAATAATTGGCAGACAATTAGAAAAACAGCTAAATAAATTGTCTTCCCAGGCACAATATTATCTTAATTATTTTGTTGCCTCCAATCGATAATCCTTCCAAATCTCATGATCAACGCATGAATTCTGGACAGGGAGTGCTGTCTCCTAGTCTCATACGTGCACATTACGCGTATTCACGCACGATAAAGGAAATTGCTTGCACATAGAGGTGTCAATTCGTGTTATCGTGTCGTGTCGATTTATTAGTATTTTATTAAACAACTGAACTCTAATCTGACACATTTAATAATCGTGTCAAAGATCATCAACAGTAACTCAACCCGTTTATTAAACGTGTCACTCGTGTCGACCCGTGTAACTCATTTAATAAACATGTCATATAATGTCACGACTTATTTAATAACATTTTTAATCTATTTAACTTATATCATATGAGTTTCTCCACCCCTCAAAATTTCTCTGAAGATCATATAAAAAATATAGTACATATCAATACATAAATCCTAAAATCAAACTATATTATAAATAACTAGAAAGACACCATAACAATTTCATTTTTGCATTTTATGGCTACATCAGTAATGTAAACAAACAAATAGATTACAAACAGTTGCAATATATATAACTATGTATATATAAGTTTGTATAAAGTCATAATATATAAATAACTCATGTTGTAATCGTATCGTAATCGTGTCACGGACAGGGGCGGAGCCAGGATTGGAGGGTGGGGAGGGCTGGAAAAAAAAGTGTAAGAAATTTCATCAACCAAAGAAATCTTAGAGATTTCACTGTATTAGATATACATGTATATACAATATAATTCAGGAGGTCATACTCATCAACAAAAATATATTATAAACCAAAAAATTTTGATCCCTTCCATCTCATCCATAAAAATTAGTCCCAATAAAAATTAAAATTGAACTCAAATATATAATATTTTAGGGGAAAAACTAAACAAAACAAAATAGAAAAACACAATGTAAAAGGCAAAAATAGTGTCATGTGTTTCACTTCACTGAATCATATTACATAATATCAAACACGCACACACATATATATATATAACTGTAGCAAAGACAAAAAAAAATTGTAACAAATATGTTAGCTTAGAATTTGGATATGAGATTTGGGTAGGGGAGCAACTTGGGTTGGGCAACTCGAATTCAACCCAAGCCCAACCCAATTTTTTATAAGCTTGGGCAACTATTTTTACAATTAGGGTTGAGCTTGGGTTGAAAAATCTCAACCCGAACTTAATTAGGGTTGAGGTGTCAACAACCCGAACTCAACCCGAACCCGAATTGTAATATTATTTTTATACATATTTTTTATTTTAAATATATTATATATAATATTCAAATTATGATAACCTTTTTCTTTTCAACTTCCTTTATTTAAATCTTAATTTATTGTATGTTAACACTTTGGATAATTAATTACCTAAAAATTTGTTTGTAATTTTTTAGAAATTTGTATTAAGTTTTTAATTTTGTGTGTGTTTAGGAGTAATATAATATAAAACTTATTAAAGATCACTTTAAGTTTTCAATATGGAAATTGGTGATATAGATAACCCGAATTAACCCGACTTTCTAACCCGAAATCTCAACCCGAGTTATGAAACCGAGTTTAAAAATTTAAGGATGGGTTGGGCTAGGATTGAGTAGTTAGGGTTGAAAGTAGGGTTATGGTTGAATTAGGGTTGAACATTTCATATGTAGGGTTGAGCCCGAGTTGTACCTCTAACCCGCCCAACCCTGCCGAGTTGCAGCCCTAGATTTGGGCATCTAACTAATCAAAACTCATTCTCTTTTGATAATATATGTATATAGATACAGTTTTACAGAGAGAGAGAAAATAAAATTTTGAGAGAAGAGAGAGATTGTGGAAGAAGGCCAAAAAAAAACTGAAGAAGAAGAAGAATTGCTATGAGACTTGAGAAAAGTTTGCCCTAGTGGGCCTAATAGGAAGACCAAACATAATGTGGGCTGGGCTAGTGGGTTAGGAAGAGTAGTAGTAAAACTTTTTTTTTTCTTTTTTGGACCTGGGCTATAGCCCAGGTTAGTCTATTGCTAGTTCCGCCACTGGCCACGGGTTAGACATCTTAAACTCAAATTCAACCCAATTTTTGCGTGTCATGTTGGTGTCGATCCATTTATTAAACGTGTCAACTTACCTCAAACTCAAATTCGTTTCATTCGTGTCATGTTTAAATCGTGTTGTGTTCAATTTTACCACCCCGGTAATATCCCAACAAAAAAAAATTTTGAATTTGAATTATCAGATTTGTTGCGAGAAAATCTAAAAGCAAATTTAAATTCGAAACTTATCCTACCCCAACTACAGGGATATCGTTGTGATAAAATTATATATATATTTTTATATAATCAGAAAATATTATTTTTACCAAAAAAAAAGAGTTCAACTCAATCTCAAAGACTGATAAACGTTGAACCTCTGCAGTAGTCGAAAGGAGAGACGGTGGGTTCGACAGTAGCCAGAAGGAGAAACGGTGATCGAAGAATTGCATAGAGAGAGAGTCGGTGATTGGAATAGCGATAACAGGCAAGTCGATTCGTTTTATATATTTATATATAACTGAGACTTGTCGTGTAATTATAGGTTTGAAATATTTGAACATGATAACACCTTAGGGTTACATTTAATGTATATATTCATTGATCGCATGAGTTTTGCTGAATTATAAATTGTTTAGTCAATTAAATATGAGATTTTAGTGTTTAAATTTGATAAATTATAAATAGGAAAAACGTTCTGGAATATGTATGCACACAGGAATAAATCACGGGTTTGAAATAACAATTTTCTGGATCGTGTGAATTTGATGTTGATTGCAAAATACATGAACTGTTATTAGGTTATGTGTAAAAACATATGAATTTGATGTTGAACCGTTATAAATATTGAAGGTTATGCGTTGAAATAAAGGTTATGGATTTAGTGAATTTATTTGTCGTTATCAGTGGTGGAGAATGGGACTCACCGTAGTTATTGCAGTGATGTATATATAATTATTCATGTAAAGTGTTATTTAGTGAAATTTGGATTACTGAATGAAAGTGTTATTATTGAACGAATGTGTTGTTTAGTGAAATCTGAATTATTCAACGAATGTGTTGTTTAGTGGAATCTGAAAAATTGATATACTGGGATAGGTATAACATAAGTCTTTAAACGTAGCAAGATATATATATTTGCATAACTCATATATATATATATATATAACTTAGAATACAGTAACGCAGTAACGTGTTTTAGGGTCAGCTTTATTGGTAGATAAATAGGACGTATAATGGTGGAACCAGTGTTGTTGTGTATATTTACTTTTGGACGCGGTGGAACCTGTATATTTATTTTAGGATAGTGGCGTGGGTCTTCTGTATATTTATTTAGGATAGTGGCGTGAGTGTTCTATATATTTACTTTAGGACAGTGGTAGTATAATTATTCGATTACAATTAGAGTACATTTTGGACAATGGTATATTTTGTTGTTGTTACTAGAGGCTAAGAGTGACACTCAAAGTGGGTTATACAATTGCGAGTGAAATGAATTGCCAACAATACTGGTCATTTTTAAGGAATCTGTTTACCACCCTAATAGTTCTATTAGTGTATAGATATATCCAGATATTTCTTCTTTAATATTCTAGACATTTTATTGTAGAGAAGAGAGACTTATTTATTTATTTATTTATTTTGGTTCTTGTATGCAAGCCAAGAGTTTTAATTAAATTTTCATTAATGAAAATTAGAGAAAAATAGTAAAAATATTTCTAAAATTATGAAAAATTCCAGAATAATGTACCTTAGTTTACTTAACTTAAATTTGCTGAAAAATGTGAAATTACATTAAAGTAAGTAATCAATAATGGTGAGTAGTCGAGGAGTAGTGCGGGACTATTCTTATGATGACTTTGTTAGGTATGGTCAGGGACCTACCTATTGGGAGTGCACTACCCTTTTGTTATGGTCATTGGGCTCAGCATGCCCTTATTATGTGGACGTGGTCCGGGACCATCTGGGTGAGTAGACTTATAACCCAGTCACATGTGTGTTTTCGGTAGTCCGGGACTATGCGATGCACACCATTGATTGGAGGGGAGCCAGGGGCTCATGTGAGATAAGTGAAATTTAATAGAAGTTAATCAAGATGGTTAACAAGTTTATAGTGTGAAATTGTGTTCTGTTTTATATTTTGGTAATTATGACATATGAGAATTTATGACCTGAGATGAATACATATAATTAATGCATTTTGACGAGTTACTTTTATGTATAGAAATATAAGGTGAGTCGATTTGCTGAGCATGGAATGTGTTTAGCAATTCCTTGTTGAGCTTGTGAGCTCACTCCTTAACAATTTTCAGGTACATGTTGATGGGAACATGATGGATTCATGTGAACTAGATGGAGATGATTTGGATGTGTTCTTACATCTTTGTAGTTCAATAAAGTTGATATGAACTTATGTAATAATGTCGAGGATTTTTATCGATTGTATTAGATTATGCTACATTTGTTTTGATAGTTATTTATGTTTTCGATATAATTCTTTTTGGGAGAGTTGTACTATGTTGTGTGAGGTGGTTGTTGTAAATCACGCACTTTATTTAAGTATAGAATCAATATTTTTATTATTTAAATTTAGGGGGTGACAATCCCTACTTGCACATCACTTGTTTATATATATATATATATATATATAGTCACAGGCATGTTCCTCCGTCATCTGTAAATATTAGTGTGAACTTTAGAACTCTGTGGTCTGCTTTTTCCTTTATAAAGCCATCCAAATTTGCAGGATACGTAGGAAATTGCTTAAACATTGACTGTGGTCAATGTGACAGACACAAAAGCCATAAAGACTGGTGACATAACAAACTGATAATACTTTATTACCTTTTCTTTTCTTTATTTCCATACGGAGACTTTAAAACCTCAATGTTTCTATCATCTTTTTTAATTTGAGGACCTACCACTAGTACGATTTCATTGTATTGAATTTGAAGGTGTCTGGAGACTCACAAACAAATTCTTCAACCTACCTGTATTCTCATCCTTTTGTCCGACTGTTAATCTGCCGTAGTTTATTTTTTATTTTTAATTATTATGTTTTAATTACAATTTGTATTACCATAATCCTAATTTTGTTATTGCAAACTAGATTTATATGAAAAGAATGAACAAAACCATATTTTCCTTTAATGGTGTAAAGATAAGATATCAGTCAGTCATGATGCATTCGAATGTTGAGATATAAAATGAGCGTGGTACAAACTGTTGGGCCACGAATAATAATATATTTATAAAATAAATTTGGTAAATATTATTAGGATGGATGTTTTACAAGAAAAGAAAAGATATAAAATTAAAAATGAACATTTTTTTGAGAGAAACAAATTAATTTCTAAAACCAAAATAATTGATTAAAATGGTTTGATGATATATGCATACGATAAAGAAGTTCACTACGAAGGAATAAATGATGATGTGCTCCACATTAAAAGTAATATTAAAAAATAACGAATATGATTTTATCTCATGATAAGTGAAATCACATGAGTCTTAGATATCAATGGGTCAATGATGCTACTGTGGACCTGCCAAGTTGGGCCAATGCTGCTTATATATATGGCCACTCATCTGAAAAATGAAATATAGTGACTCTATAATCTCAGCCCATTGGTAATACACAACAATTAAAAGAATGAAGAATCATTTGAGATTCCATAGGTTCAGAAATCAAATCAAGCTCAAAGCTTAAGGACTTGAGCGTATTAATCAATTTCCGTGTGAGGATTATATATATATTTAAAATAAGACCATTTTAAAATTATTAATGATGTAAGATGTAACTTATGCACCATTTTAGTGCTCAAAATATGCTAATATATATTAAAAGAAAGCTCATGATAATTATCTTGAGATGGAATTCGTGATAGCGTTACTTTTTCACTAAACAATGAGTGTCTTTCTTGTAAACTCTTCTCACCAAATAACGTGTTCTATAAGGGAATTGTATTCAACCAACGCTTGTAAACGTAGTCAAAAGAGATAATAAGGATCAGCGAGACTCACTAGCAGGGTGATTCAACCAGCGCATTAGAGAAAATCTTAATTTAATTGTCCAACACATTTTCAATTCACTCGAGACACATGTACATTGTCCTTGTCTTCTGTTCGAATCTTCTCTAACTAACAGGATTTTATTGTAATTAGTAAAATTATCACAAAAAAAAGTACGTATTTGAATAAGTATGAGGATGATTTAATTTTTTATTAAATAAAATATTTTAAAAAAACAACATATAAAAAGAAAAAGTAAAATACAACCTCAGTTAAGTACACGTATTTATTGCGTTGTATTGTTATAAAATTCAGTACCAAAAACTCGTTGATACATGTTTTGTTTACTTTCTACAAGTCACAACTTCAAACAAGTACTTTGAAAATTAAAAAAAATAGCTAAATAAATTGTCATCTCATGAACAATATGAAAAAAAAAAAAGGTACGTATAAGAAATTCAACATAATCATTGAGCATTGAGTTAAAATATAAAGCAAAGTGAAATAAACTTACTAAAATAATTAATGAGTAATAAAATAAAACTTACTAAAATAAGTTATCAATAGTCATGACATAATGACAAATATTATGAAAAAATATATTTTGCGTTTCAATTTCATGTTAATAGTAATCATGACATAATGACAAAGTTTTGAAAAGAAAAAAAAATCCTACTCCAAACAACTATTTATGTATAAAATGCCATGGCTAAAGCCCATAATTAAAAATAAAATAAAATAAGTTCTTAATTATCACTGAAACTCTTATGTTGCCTCTTAAGAAATATGGACACGGACACGGAACACGGGTACGACATGACACGAACACGGCGACACAACAAATTTCAAAAAAACAGGACACGACACGGCGGGGATACGACTATAAAATAATATATTAATATATATTTAACAAGTTAACCAATATCCACAATACCATAAATCTAACAATAAAAAAATAATAAATCATACAAATACTTCAATTTATTATCAAGCAATTAATGTATTTTCAAAAAGGATGTTCATTATATTAAAACCCACTACTAAATCTTGCATATTACTCATTTTTCTAATAACAAACAAATAAATTTAAATACCAAATAAACCAACATTACTTTATGTTAAATAAAGTTCTATTGACTTTTTTATTTTTTTGTTTCTAAATTTATTATTTAGGAATTTTATCTAATTATTTTTTATTTTTAAAATTTTTTATTTTAAAAAATACTATATTTATATAGAAAAGGGCATAATAGTCATATTAAATGGTATATATGTCATTATAGTTATTTCAAGGGGTCAAGATGTCAACTTTTAAAAGATGAGGGGCTGAAATGCTCAAAAAAATAGTTCAAAGGGTCTTTTTGTAACTTTGAAAAAGTTCAGGGATTTTTTTGCACTTTTTAAAATTACAAAATGTATCCCGTCGTATCTCCTGCGTGTCCTTGCCGTGTCCTCAATGTGTCCTTGCCGTGTCTTAAAAAAAAAAAAATTCAAAACACTTTTAAAGAATATCCGACACGTATTGAAAGAGTAACCGAAAAATATCTAAATGTCTAACACAAAAACGATACTCCGATACACTATCTAGGTTGCCACCGAAGGATAATCTTTTCAAATCTCATCATCATTGTGTTCAATTGGCGTATTCACATGACCTATAAGCAGTAGTCAACGTCAACCACAGTACAAAATCCCTGAACGATAGGAAGGTTGGTAGATAGAGAATGTCACTGGCAAATTCCTCATTTTTAAAGTGAGACACACAATGTCTAAATAGAGACAAAATTCCTGCAGTCAATTAATGTCACTGACAGTACCCAAACCCATAAACGATAGGAAGGTTCGTGGAAAGTCACAAGCAAATACCTCATCTTTATATGGAGCCGGATCGTCTGTGGACACCGTGTGCCTTTAGAGCACTGGGAGGAAATGACCGAGATTAAAAAAAAGGCATCGAGTAATATATGCAGACTACTTTCAAGTATTTTAACATCTAGTAATACCACCGATACGATTCAAAATCAATACAAAATTAACGGATTTGAATTTAAATTAAACGAGTTCGGATAATAAATGAGCCTACATGATTATGACATAAAAAAATGTATCGGGTTTGGATTCAATTCTCATAATTTGTTTAATTTGTCAGGTCAACACGGGTTGAATCGATCCGTTTAACTCGTGTAACCCATTTAACATAATATTTATTAATTTATTTTAAAATATATAAAATATAAAATTTAATATTGTAAATTTGTTTTAGAATATTAAAAACATGTAAACATATATTTTCACACTATTTGTTCTGACGTGTATTATATATATATTATCTTCTAATATGTTATATATAATATAAATGTTCATTTATTTTATTCTTAAATCTATTAGTATTTATTGATTTAGTAAAAAAATAACTACTCACTTTTTTTAACAAAGACATGGATATGCAATTTATAAATGAATAATTACTTATGTTAAATGGTCTCCAAGAAAATAATAAAATTTACTAAATTAATTAAAATTCACTAAAAACTCATTTCTATCAAATTCATGTAATAATCAATTCTTTTATGTTACACCGATGTGGGCTTGATTGTGTTATACTTGACCATGAGAGTAATGATTATCGAAGAGAATAATGTCTTTTCTTTTCTTCTTTACTATTTAATTTTCAGAAGGAGATATGAATGTATATCAGATTATTGAGGTGCAGGTGATATATGGTGGATATATATATATGAATGATGGTCATAATTGTTCTTCGACTAACTTACGGTTATCCTCTCCAGTGAACTGTCGGCAAAACTGTACTTTTCTGAACGTAACAGTAAAATTTGTTTTTCAAAATTCAGACCTTAAAAGATGATGAATATATGAATATAATATTAAGAGTATAATAGACATTTCACTCAAAAATTAACTTATGTTAGTGCATTTCTACTACAGGAAAGGTTATTATAACAAAATTCATTACTTTGATATTGAGTTTGATTAGGTGAAATCTCAGAAGAGATCAGTGTAATTTATTTATTTATTTTTTTTTACCGATGGAACGTTTTCCAACATTCAAACCCCTGACGTGATTTTAATCAACTAACATGTACATGTCAAGAAGGCAATTTCTTTATTTTAAAACTATTTTATTTTCCTTATAGAAAAAAAAAACTTTGGGAAGGAAATAATAAAAGTATGAAGTATTTGTTGATTCTCATTATTTTCAAGGCGCGTAGTGGTGAGTGTGTTTCTCGTTACTTTCGTGGTTCGCAGCTCTGTAATTATTAGTGTGAATGCGATGGGCAGTATTTGCACGAAAACTCTTTGTAGAACTTTCTCTTCTGCCTTTTCCTTTTTCCTTTTCCTTTACCTTTACTTCGCACTTTTAATCAACGCAGGAAATTGCTTAAAAAGCCATAAACGGTGATAAAAAGTAGCCATGGCATTCCTCAATCTCTGTTCTCATCTTTTACAGTTGCAGGCAATTGCTAGGAAATATTATATATATATATATATATATAGATATATATATATAAAATGAGGAATAGTTATTAAAATTGAAACTTAATTGTTGATGAGTGGTCATTTAAAAATAATTTGATAAAAAACTCTTCATGTTTATTAAACATTCTAAAAATAATTTTCAAAAACAAAATTGTCATTCAATATAAAGAATTTACCCTCCTCTTTCTCTCTCTCTTTCTTGTTCATCTCTCTCTTTTTTTCTTTTTAGTTTGTCGGTTTACCAATTAATAAGATAGGAAATCTTTATCACTATAGTCTCAAAACATACTATAACCGAGATGATGAGAAATTAAATAACAATCAGAAATTATATATGAATATAAATAATACAATATATAAAAATAAAAATATATAATTATTAGTTAAAAGTTATTTCTAATATCTTATTTCATGTACATAAACATATTAATGGACATGGAGAAGTCTTTTAGTATTTTTGATCTAACAACGGTAAGAATTTCAACTCTGTGAGAGGTTCTCATTATCAATCTTGCCTATTACATTATGCACAGAGACAAAGACCCCTCCCTCATTTTTTTTATAAAAAAAAACCATAGAAAGATTCCCACAAAAAAGTAATAATAAAAGTTTGTACTATTATTACATTTGTATTATCTCGACGCTATAACAATCATAACTACCGTCCTGGAGCATGGCCTCAACCCCTCCATCCTCAGTTTCCTCTTGTCTTCGTCTTCTCTACCAAAACCTACTTCGATTTGGTAGAATAAATTATTTGCTTATTAGGCAGTTGAAGCAAAATGTTTAATTGAAATTAATGTAAAATGTAAATTTGTTCAATTATAAAATAATTTATTAGAGGAATGATATTTACGCAATAAGTGACCAAATGGTCACTCATCGGCAATTAAGTTTCAATTTTAGTGATCATCTTTTTCAAATTTTATGATCACTTTAGAATAATTTTGTTTAAAATTGGTCACCAAAATCTAATTTTTCCTAAAAAATTCAGCTATATATGTTTTATTTACCTTTTATATGTCATAATTTTATATCAATAATAATAGACAAAAAATTAGAAAAATAGTTAAATTAAATCTCATGATTAACATATAAATTCATGAAAGGCACCGAGTAATTTTGTCAAGGTGAAGCGGTTACATGCAAGTTACGAACTCTATTACAGGAGTAGTTCTACAATACTCCGAAAATTACTTAAATATTGACAAAATACTATTTTTTATTATTATAGAAAATCATAATAAATGAAATATTATTAGTAGCGGAATTTCTCAATATACAGAATTTATGTGATAATTAATAATTCACTCAAGGACACGTGGAAGTTGCAAATCACAAGAAATTGCTAATATTTTCAAATCAGTGATGAGTGCGTTTCTCGTTACTTTGGTAGTTCGCACCTCTGTAATTACCAGTGTGAACGCGATGACAGTAGGAATGAAAACTTTAGGAGTTTGTAGGTGGTCTTGCTGTAGGAATGAAAACTTTAGGAGTTTGTATGTAGTCTTGCTTTTTCCTTTATAAAAGCCTTTTACTAACACCTTGACTCACTCTTATTTATATTTGCAAGTATCAAATGGATGTCAGCATATTCAACTTTCATTCTATTTCTAGCAAATGGGTTGTTAGAAGTCTTTTTTTCAACTATATTTTCTGCCTATATGTAAGTTATAATGACTAAATACTTAATTCAACCTTTATATATATATATATATATATATATTATCTTTTTCTTTAGTAGATTTTGATTTTAATGTGCTTTTTACTTTATAGGTACAAGAATAAATTTGTCGAAAAAATTGTTCAAGAGATTTTAGAAAATTTGTAGCCTAAACCATTCTTTGTTGCTGACTACGAAGTGGGTATCCATGCACGTGTGAACAAAACAATCATGTTGTTAAATGAGGATCAACTCTTTGTTGGTATTTGTGGAATCGGAGGAGCAGGTAAGACAACTGTTGCCAAAGCTATTTTTAACCGAATATCAAAAAAATTTGAAAGAGCTTGTTTTCTTCAAAATGTGAGAGAACAGTCATGGATGATAACATAAGAATATTATCTCATGAAAGGGGAATCAATGAGATTAAGGATAGACTTCGTAATAAAAAACTACTTCTAGTGCTTGATGATATAGATGGTGAAGATACATTGAAGTACTTAGTTGTAGTAGACAGGAATGGCTTGGTTGTGGAAGTAGGATCATCATTACAACTAGAAATAAACGATTATTGAAAAAGTACAATGTTAAAATGTACAATCTTGAGCTGTTAAATTGTAGTAAAACACTCCAACTTTTCCGTTGGCATGCATTCAAGCAGGAAAAGCCTGAAAATGATTATGATGAACTTTCACACCATGCAAAAGATTATGCCAAAGGCCATCCACTTGCTCTTAAAGTTTTGGGTTCCCTTTTACATAAAAGAAGCATACCAGAGTGGTTAAGTATATTGGATATATTGAACACCAACCCTCCCAAAGAAATTCATGATGTTCATAATGTTTTAAAGATAAGTTATGATGACCTTGGTAAGGAAGAGAATGATATTTTTCTTGATATCGCATGTTTCTTCAAAGGATACGTTCAAGAATATGTCATGAATATTTATAAGAGGGATGAAAATGACCCAGTCATTGGAATAAAAATTCTTATTGAGAGGTGCCTCATTAATATATCGGAGGACAACAAGCTATCAATGCATGACTTGATATAAGAAATGGGTCAAAATATTGTTCGTCAAAAATCAGAAAATGATCCTGGAAAACAAAGCAGATTGTGGTCTTCTGAGGACATCTGTGAAGTATTCTCTCAAAATACGGTACATGTTAATGTTATACATGTTAGTTTCTTTCTACATGCAACATGTGCAAAAAAAGAAAAAGAAAAGAAAGTTTCTTGCATTGTAATGTCCTTCAGAAGTTGTATATATAATTTTAGTGAGATTTTTGTTTCTTGGTTGATAGATGACAGAAAATATTGAAGCTATTATATTAACTTCCTTGAGGAAGGGTTGCATGTAAGAGGTGATGCCTGCACAAAAATGAGGAAGCTAAGAATACTCAATATCAATATCCTACAGTTTGATGGATGTCTTACATAACTTTCAAATGAGTTAAGGTATCTTCATTGGAATGGCAATCCTGAAGAATATTTGCCAAACAATTTTCGTCCAAAAAAACTTGTTCAACTCCATTTAAGTCATAGCCTGATCAAAGGGATTAGGACGGATATAAAAGCAAGATAATTATTTTACTGATGTTGTTTTCCTTTTTGTTAAAATTTTCTCTTAGCCTTTCCAAAAAAAAATCTCCAGTTAATTAAAGCTAACTTATTTTATTTTTTATTTATCTTTTTTTTAACAGTTTTCAAAGATGTTAAAAGTCCTTGATCTCAGCGGTTGCAAAAATCTAGAGGAAAAATATCTTAATTTTTCAAGGTTCTCATTGATGGAGGAATTGTCTCTTGAGGGTTGTGAAAATTTGGTTGAGGTTGAATTTGATGACACAGAGGTAATGTTATTATGTTAAGTGGAATATGCTTTTCTTTACAATTTATTTTTGTCTAGTTGATTGAAATTATTTTATATCATAAGTTATTTGTTGCAAAAGCTAATGGATTAGTTAAAAGTCATTGATCAATATATATATATATATATATAGATTATGAAAATTTTGAAAATTCACTAATGTGTCTGAGTTTTCATGTCGGCAGTCCCCCAAACTTGACCTCATTTTCCTAAATATTCCATGATGATTTGATCTCTTGAATGAGGAAATAGGGGTTTCAGGGGTAGTTAAGATTAGATTATATTTTAGGTCGATGACAAAATAGTGAACTGGGCGTCAAAAAAAAAATTTTATTTGGTCATTTTCATTTTTGAACAACTCGGTAACATGCCAAAGTAGTGAAGCACTCTCACTAAGGCTATGTTTGGTAGAGTGGAAAAGAAAGGAAAGGAGAGGAGAGGATAGTGTTAAACTTTTATTGTGTTTGGTTGATTAGTAAAGGAAAAGAAAGAAAAAGATAATTAACATGTTCCGGAAAGAAAGGAAATAAAACAATTTAAAAATTTTACCATTATACCCCTTTATATTTAAAATAATTTTTTTAGCTTTTATCAAAATAAAGGCAAAGTTGGTATTAACAAAGTTTCATTAAAAAATGTAGTCTTTCTTTCCATTTCTTCCCATTTTTGGAAGTATAACAAAAGTTACTATTCATCCTTAATTTATCCCTCCAAATTCTTCCATTTCCTTTCTTTTCCTTTCCTTTCCATTAAAAATTGCATACCAAACACACAAAACTTAATCCCTCCATCACCTTTCTTTTCTATTCCTTCTATTTCTTTCCTACCAAACTGACCCTAAGGTCACCATGAAAAAATTGTCTAGAACATCCTCCAGATTAATGGCCATATTTGTAAGAATGTCCATGCAGATAATACTAATGACAATAGTTATCACTTTTATTATTAAACATATAAGCTTTAGGTTCATCACAGTTAACGTTTTCAAAATGCTATCACCTTCTACAATAATAATAATAATAATAATAATAAAATATTAATTAACTAATTAAAATGGCATGATAGATTTGGATTAGATACTATGTCAATTTGTTATAATTAATGATCTTGCACGCCACCCATACTATAAGACGGTTTTTTTTTGTATGAGTTGGTTCAATTTTATAGATCAACCGTTCACTTGTTGTTTAAAAAGTAATTAACATTTAGATGTCAAAAAGATTAAAAAAGAAAAAGAAAAAGAAAAGAACCAATCCTAATTGAACCTTAATACTTATATATATGCATATTTATTTTAACTTGATTCGTTGATAACTTTTATTATCATATGCTTAGATTACATTGAATTAAGGTTATATATATATACACACACACATATATACATACACACACAAATATATATATATATCCTTTTTCTAACCTTAATTCTCGTTTAAATAAACATATTAATAAAGTAAGTTCTTGTTCATCGTATTACGTTGTTACATTTTACATTAGAAATATTGTATCTATATCATAGAAATAGGATTATATAAGGCTTGATTTAAGTTAACCTATTATTTTTAAATTATATTTTCAGGTATGCTCAATTCGTGAAACTAACAATTCCAAATAATTTTTTTGCGATTCATATTGGTTTGACGGTTTCAATGGTTGGTTGGGTTTCAGTTTTTTCTAAAATAGTTAAAATTAGTCTGTTATTTTTACTTCTATAGCAAATTAAATTGAACCATGCATCTTTATAATGAGGATGTGAAAAACAAAAAAGAATGACCCGTTGACTATTAGTGTTTGGGTCAAATGAAAAAATAGATAGAGGTGAAATTTGTTGGCCGACCTTGTTGAAACCTCTAACACTTCATTTGATTAGATGAAAATAGTAAGAAAGAAAGGGAAATGATGATGTTTTAAACAGTTGGATAGCAGTAAAAGAAAGTAACTTTTCCAAAAAAAAATTCGTTTCTTAGAGAAGGTTTTCATTCACTTCATATTCGAATCAGATATACATTGAAAATTTTCATTCACTTCACATTTTTTTTATCTTCACTTTTCCTTACTAGATTTCATCTAACCAAACAAACTTGGGTGAATACAAATTGAAAAAAACTAATTTAACAAATGGCATTCATCTAGTGATTATATAGTTTCAGTAACTTTCTCCTTCTGTGAGCTTTTTGTTATTATTTTTTAAAAGTTTTCTTTTTATTTGCGGATTGTAAGGAATAGAAAAGGAAATGGAAAAATGAAATGAAAATAAATAAATAAAGGAAAGGGAAAATTAAAGGAAACTGGAAACTATATATATATAGCTCTCTTGTGTTAGTCTTTCTCTAATCTTTACTTTACATACTTGCATTTTCCCTCATTGATTGAAGCTGATTTCTTTTTTTATTTAATTGTTTTTTTTTTTTTTGCAGCTTCTAAATAAGTTTAAAATGGTGGTTCTCAAAGGTTGTAAAAATTTGAAGAAAACTTCTAATTTGTCCCTCGGTATTGACTATCGAAAACTTTACAAATTTGGTTGAAGTTCATCCATTCATTGAATTTCACAAAAGTCTTGTTGTATTGGATGTCAGATATTGCAAAAATCTGAAAAATCTCGCAACAAGAATTAATTTGAAATCTCTCAAAATGTTTTTTCTTAGTGGGTGCTCAAAACTTGAGAAGTTTCCAGAAATTTATGGACATATAGAATGTTTAGAGAGACTACTCCCATCTCTCAAACAAGTCAAAGGACCTGAGGACTTAGATTTGTCCGGATGTGAAATGGTTGAAAATTTGCCGAATAATATTGGTGAAATAAAGATTTTAAGATATCTAAGGTTAGACAGTACCGATATAAAAAAGTTACCATCATCCATTGCACACTTGGCTAGTCTGGGAGATCTATGTTGGAGGAAGTGCGATTTAGATGAAGAATTCATTCTCAATCTTCCTCACTCGTTGACAGAGTTAGATCTAAGTGGGAACAACTTTGTTAGCTTACCACCAAGCTTCACTCAACTTACAAACCTTCTGCGTCTTAATTTGGATGATTGCTTAAGGCTCCAAACATTGGACTCACTTCCATCATCTATACGTAATGTCACAGCAACAGGTTGCGTATTGTTAAAATGGTATTGGATTCCAACAAGTGAAGGCAGTTTAGTAGATGATCCATCATTTGTTTTCGTCGAGTGCCGCAAATTGGTTGAGAATATTGATGGGAACAAGAAGCCAAATATATACTATTCAGAAAGTGAAGTTGAGGTAGGTAGCTACATATATATTTAAATTTATGTGTATGCGTATGTATCACTCACTCACTCACTCTCTCTCTTTAGATCGACTTCCAAAATTAACCCGGCCCCTAATCTATGTATACTCACTCCTCTCTCACACAGATCGAATTAGTAAATAATTTGTTATATGTATATATATGGTACAGGAATTTGGTGATTTCCTAATCATTGTTCGAGGAAGTGAGATTCCAATTTGGTTCAGCCATATAAAAAATGAGAATGAGAGTAAGAGTGGTTTGAGGATTGATAGGGATCCAAATTCTTTGCGTTATGCCTCAAGGGAGTTTATGTTTGCGCCGTTATCGGAATCGATCATCAACGATCATATGACAAAATATCTTATCAGTTTCGAATTGATCTCAAAATCAATGGTCGTTTCCAAGCATATTGTGGTCTAGAATACCGTAAGTTAGAAAACATGAGGTCAGATCACATTGTGTTGTTTCATAAAAGATTGTACAATTGGAAATGCATCTCTAATGGGTGTTACATAGAGGATTTCCCTTCAATATGTAGATATATATATATATATATATATATATGCATATACACATATACATATACATGAATAGATGCAGAGCATAATAGTCTTAGTACAAATTACATAAAGATTTATAGTATTGTACTTCATCTGTTCACTATTTCTATATAATCTTTATGGATATATCTCAAGAATTTTATAAAATTTATACAGGGACTTATCTTTCTTACCTTTTTTGCCAATATACAATTAATAGAAGATGGTCGAGCTGTTATATTTTGGATAAAAACAACAACAAAGTGTGTGGTACATGTATGCAGCCAGGAAGATTATCTTTGTGAGGCAGTGAATAACGTGTGGTACATGTATGCAGCCAGGAAGATTATCTTTGTGAGGCAGTGAATAACCAAGTTGAGGAGAAGTCCTTTTCATCATCTAATGCAGGAAGAGTTTGTCACTCACCATCTCCTCTCTGTATACGAGGCAAGGCCTAAGTTCCCAAGAGTCCTTCATTCATCATAGCTATATATGATTGTAAAATTTTTGGTTTTCAGGAAATAGTGGGCAGCTTGTGTATAGCTATAAGCTTTGGAACCATGGTTCTGGTTATAAGAGAGAATTCAAATGAAACAAGAATGTAAGACTGACCTGTACGATACATGTATTATAGAAACAAAGCTGATAAGTGATATTATGACCCCTCTTTCGTTCCATTTGTATTGCAAAACTGTACGTATATACTAGTGTTTTGGATCAGCAACTAATCCAAGTGCCATAAGATTGTTTTGGATTCAACTGGCTCCTCTAAGGCTCAAGCCTCGTGGGTATTTGCCCAGCGAGCAATAGATCAGGTTAAAATGCTCTATTGTTAGACCTTTAACATTCTGTGCCGCACCAGGCCATGCCATTGACCCGTCACAGATATCCAAATGCATATGCTACCAAAAAATGAGTCTATGAAAGGCCATTACCACCCACAACTAGTCTGCCATTCATAGGATGCTGGGAGCAAAACAATTAGAAAATGCCTTAAAACCAGTTAGATTTGACCCTAAAACATTCTTTTAGGCACACAAACTAAGACTCCGATAAGATAGAATGACAGATCAATACATTTTCCCTGTGACAACTGCATTAAACGTACGCATCTCGTCACCACAAAATGCTAGCAGTAACTTTTCATGAAAATTTATGGGAAGTCAATTTGTGATACAAAAGAGTTCCCACGTATCTTGCTAAGACCATTAACAACTATAAATATATGCTATCCAACACTCGTAGCTCACACAAGACTTCCATAAAGACAGCCTGTCCTCCAAGAGAGATGCCAAAAAAATATTTCCACTATTATTTATATATCTATGCTGTACAACTGAGATGCGGAAATAATAGTTTGCAGTCAAACCAGCCACCATAGAACTTCCATTGTACCAATGATCAGTATAGAATATTCGGAAATCCTATATATACTATAACAAAAACTTATTTGGAAAATAGAGAAGCATGCTAGGAACTAACAACCACCAATAACATAGAGTAGAATTTATGGTTCTCTCATTTTGATTTGTCCACAATGCATTGAATTCACATGTAGAATTCACGGTTGTCGAAGAATTCCCATCCGTCCTCCACAAGTGCCTTGTGGTCAACTTTGGCCCTGTCCTCTACAGAGAAAAGCTGGTCATCAACAGAGGCATTTGGACTCGTCTTCTTTGGGGTCCCAGACGAGTCGTCTTGCTCAGGAACCTGATCAGGTGCCAAGCTTTTCAGGGAGGAGCTTGAAGAGGCTAAGATGCAGCTTGTCTGGCTGGAAGAAAGAGATTTGCTAAGTGGAACGCGCTCATCAAACTTCTCTTTCAGCAACTTCACATCCTGACAAATAACAGAAATTTCTCCTCTGCAAAACAGAAAAATATAAAAAATTAATAAAAAGTAAATTGTCTGTTTACCAAGGTTTTTACTAGGATCCAAACGCAAAGACATATCTTTCAGGAAGTCAATAAGAAACAGGATGTGAGCAACCAACTCTACAACAATTAACACACAAGCCTTTGGCTCAAGCCGTATGTCCTCCTTCCAAATGGAAGGTTGAGTCAGGTCCTCTTTGGGGCAATAGTGTGTGTGTGCGCGCGCGTGTGTGTAAATAGCTTACCCACCAAAAAACAATTGAAAAATATGTGCAAGGAAAAAGTAGAAGCTTCAGTAGCCAGAGAAAGCACAAATGGGAACCTCTCAAGCAAGAGTAAGGCCCATACTCGTAACAAACACTCAGGCATCTACTGAGCAAGAATGTCAATGACAGGAATTTAAAATAACTGGTGCATATATGTGTGCACGTGTGTGGCTGGCATCTTATGAAAATAGGAGATCCTCTAAAAGAATAAGTTTAACCAACCATCTGATGGTCAGAAAAATAGGCTCATAGGTAAGAGCCTTGGTACTAATTTTAGAGGTACACTTCAGTCAAATGGTTTCATATGATACGGTTTTTATGCATCAGCCATTATGAATGGACATATAGCCAACAAATGGGGACCTGCAAACTTGAACTTGATTTTTTTATGAATGACAGAACTTACTGCAACATATCGACAACATGGCCACGGTCCACAAGGAACTCTCGTAACTGCAATATATCAAAATGAGAAGTTCAAGTCTTGATAATCAGGTGAAGCCTGCCTGAATAATATCAATACAGTTATATGCATGGAGTTTCTACCTTGGAATTCTCCTCTGCTTCTTGCTTCAGTATCTTCGACTCCTCAGCCACTTTGTCCATAATAAGTTCTTGCTCGGCAAGTGCATTTTGTGCTGATTTTACCTTTTCTAGCTTCTCCTGCTCCGCCTCTTCTCTAACTTTTTCTGCTGCAGCAAATCGTAACTCAAGAGTTTGATGCATCTGCAGAAAAAATGGGATACCATGTTATTTTCCACATTGTTCTTTCTTTATTACAAATAAATAAACTCAGACTATATCAATGGAGTTGGTAGGCCATTAGACTTAAAATTCAAAAGCAATATGGAGCAAATACCCTCTCAGATAGTGCTTTAGCAAAGTCTAGTGACCAGACAGATGGAAGGGCACAAGAATCTATATTACATGTCCCTTGAACCAATTACTCCCCAAATATACGTACTAAAGTACAGTAAAACCACTTTCACAGTTGATGGGCTGACTGGAGGGGGTGTGACACCAAAACTTAGCAGGTCAGATGCATAGAATTCAAGCTTAACACCAAGTGTTAGCAAGTTGCTGCATCTTGTAGAGAATTAAGGCTAATATTAATATATATAAGGGTGTTCCCAATCATCATCATCCTTGCCTTAATCCACCATGAGTGGAGTCGGCCAAAATAAGGGTGTTCCCAATGCCAAAGAAATACCGGCTATTGCCATAGCAATGTATAGATGAGGGAGTAGTTCGTACAACTATCCACAACAACACTTACTTCCATAGTCATAAATGCCAAAGCTACTTTGGCAATTGCGGGAGCTTATAAATAATTGATAGCACACCAACTTAATTGATTTATTAAAATATAAAACCAGAACCAGGACAACTAATTTTGTTAGGGTATGTGCGCAAACACAAACTAGCTTTGATGGTAACTACAGAACGATACTGCAAAGATCTTTTTCCACTAAAGGAAACCCTGAGAAAAAGAATACATACAAATGATTAGTTAGTATTCTATTATTGCCAAAGATCTATGGCAACAAAGACACAGAGACCTAATAAACAAATATCAATTGTCCTCATTCAATGCCAAATGACAAATATGATGTCAAAAGAAAAAGAAATATATAAATATATATATATGAATTACCAACACTTGTGTACTAGAAGCAAAAACAGCATATATTACTAAAACACCTATTGGACTTGCATTTTACCAGATTTGGCATGTTCTACCAAATACTAAAGTTTATATTACTATGTAAAATTAATTGGTACAGAAGTGACTCTAAATAGAATTTAAGGGTGTGCAGAGCGAGAGAGTATGAAGAATAAAATGTAAAACAGCACCTCATCAAGAATTGCAAGGGATTTATCCCTTTCATCTGACAAGCTAAGCAGGCGAGATTGAAGTTCCTTTACTTCAGTAGCTAGAATGGCCTTCTCTCCATATACTTCTCCCGCATGCTGCAACACAGAAAAGGAAGTAGACCAAATTTTTATTTTAATTGGTCCAAGAACAGCTAGATTGTCAAATCATTGAGTTAAATTTTATATTGTAATAAGTGCACAACCATGTCATTCGCTTCCTTTGCAATATGCAGCATTTTTTTGAGGTCTTCCACCTTGGTGAGAATATCCAGCCCCCCTCTAATAGCTTCCTCCTTGGCTTGTTCTGCAGCTTTCTCTTGATCTTCCGCTTCTCTCATAAAGCTGATAACCGACTCCATGGCTGCAAACAAGATTTTCTGCACCATTTTTCAATTATAAGAATCTAAAACTTGCTCTGTCCCACCAAAAAAAAAGAGGAAAGCAATTTGTTACAGGTACTCCATTCCCCCCTCTTCTCTATGTTTGTATGTGTGTGCACTTGGTGTGTTTTATAATAAATAGTGGAACTGTGACAGTGACGAATCTGAAAACACACAGCCCAAAAGCGAGGATTAGGTTAACCGAACCTTACTTAATTATCACAGGTCATCCCAAACTACAACAGCAACCAAATTGACCAAAAAACATTTTTTTAAGTCAAGGATACAAAAAATAGTTGTCTTGAAATTGACTGATTAAAAAGAAAAGTATAACCCCAACATTGCAAATCTTTATAGCTTATAAGTCCAACATTGAATGTCTTTAGACAGTTCACAGGTTTGTGCTAGAATCACTAACCACCATCTAAAGTGTGAAGGAAAAAAGCCTTCTGCGGTAGTCAACATAAAATAATACAGAATGCAGTGTAAAACTTCATCAGGAAAAAAAATGAAGTAACAAAAAAGGTTAAAGAATTTCTAAGGTAACCTAAAAGTAACAACCCCGACTTTTATATTATCATAGACCTTCATAAAAACTTTACCTTTCAACCACAAGGATATCATAGACCTTTCCATAAAATTCAAAAATGTCAGGCTGGTGAATACAAATATTATCCCCTTCTAAGTCGTATCTTTATCTTTATAGAAAATGTAAATTCATGGTAAATCATATACAACAAATCACGTCAAAAAAATAAATAGACAGCCACAAGAAAGAACAGGCAACTGAAACTGGATGCAGAACAACGCATAAATAAAATACTGTTAACAAAATAATTTGTACCATCAGGTAAGAACTAAACCGAAAAAATATGTCAACTTGCTATTATTAATCATCCTTTATACATAAAATCAGCTTCCCCCCCCCCCCCCCCCCCCAAAATCCTTTATACATGAAAAGCCACATAAATTGAACAGATAAATAAGATTTTATATGTACTACTAGAATTTTCCCCTTTAATTAGATTACTCCAAAATCATGGTGGTAGTTTCCAGAGTAGTGGATAGATGCAGCCTATATATGGTTCACATCAGGTGGAACAAATGCCAAGTTTATATGAGTATGAAGTTATAAAATTACAAGCCAAATCTAGTAATGCACC
This sequence comes from Cornus controversa, assembly GCA_026545225.1. Lineage (NCBI taxonomy): Eukaryota > Viridiplantae > Streptophyta > Magnoliopsida > Cornales > Cornaceae > Cornus > Cornus controversa. The sequence continues at coordinate 47,700,194 of CM048847.1, read as the reverse complement.
CAATTTTACTCTTAAATTCATAATAAGAAACTAAGAACCAAGCAAATTTGGATACTTATAATACCTTGTTACTTCTTGCATCTTCAATAATATTCTCAAGAAGATCAATTCTACAAATTTGGCCAGATCGGGTAATACTAGTGTTCAAGGTTGACTCATCCTCCAAATCAATCATTTCACCAACATATGTATCTTCCTTGGAAACAACATCCAAAGAATCACTTGGTTCTGGTTTCTCACAATCAGTAATCAGCATGTCGGACACAACTATTAACTGATCACTGGTTTTAGGAGCAATCGGTGTCGCTTCTTGAACACGTGATAGAGGCAGATGAGCCACAGAATTTTCTATCTCCGATGCATTTCCCTCTAAACAAGATTGTTCTTGATCGTTTCCTTCATCAACAGCCTTATTACAATGACAAGCATCACATCCTTCAGTACCTTCACAATCATTTACACCACGATTCTCATGCTCCAAAGTGGTTGATGAAACATTTGAATTCTCATCAGAGCCAACGTCGACACTACTTTCCTGATACTTCCCTACTGAAATGGCTACTTCACTTTCAGTGTTTCCACCTACTTGTTCATGATCATCGTTTGCATCTATCAAGGTGATTGATGAGACATGGGAGGTCAGATCAGAGCCAACTTTAACGCTACTTTCTCCACGCTTCCCTAATGAAGTCAATTCCTCAATTCCATTAGATCGGCAAACTTGATCTTGACCACCATTTGCATCATAATATGACGAATCATTTAGTGCCTCATCCAAGCATGTTGAATCTGCAAATGGAGCACCATGAGTACAAGCCAAGTAGTTGCCACCTTCCCAGAGCTAATAAAATTAACATGTTATGACAACTACATCATTTAACAAAGCTAAATTCAATCGAAAAGAATACATATTAGATTACCTTCCACAATGGATTTAATTTGAAGACTTATCTAACACACATGAATTCTACAAATCTGATCAATCAACTAACTACAACTCCTAGAAAAGGGTAACAAACTGATGTCTCAACTGAACATGGAAATTGAATTTAAAATTGTATTGGGATTTCAACAAAAATAGGAGCAGAAGTATTACCACTTGATTGGTCCAGCAAAACATCATTCTCATTAGAAGAACAGGGTGCTGTGGACCGTTTGGAAAAATAGGGGATGACCTCAACAAGAACAGCCTCCACGGCTGCATCTGCATCCTTAGAGTGCTCAATAGCTACAGCCCTTAGTATCCGTGCATCAAGCTGTTCAAAATAACATTTGAAATGTGGTTTAAGTTTATAATGACACAAAAGTGAAGAAAGGTTGCTAATTTTTTGCATTGGTTTTACCACAGAACAATGTAACCAATTGGTATGCAATGATAAAAGTGATTCCTATATCAGCCTCACAAAAAATAAAATAAAATAAACTCATAATTAATAGAAGCACATCATGACCAAAAGGGTTGTTATATAATTTAATTAATTCATTATTGTAATCTTCAAATTTACAGCAATTAAAAAAACTAACTAAAAACATAAAAACTTCGAAGTGATATAACCTGTGGAAAAACCTCCTGCAATGCCCGATAAACTGAATTGAAACCCATCTTCAAGAACGGCTAAATCTGCACAGAACAGACAGAAACAAATGTTAGAAAATACAGAACATCGATTTATAATTATAGAATAAATGAATAAATATACAAATACTGACACATGAATAATAACAATTTACAATAAAGAAAGAAGTAAACAAGCAGCGTCTGTAAAATTCAAAATCTTTCAATCTTCTCTGGAAAAGCACACGCCCTAATCTTCCATTTGGTTGCCAAGAAAATTAAGTACTGTAAAAGAAAGAGATATGGAATACATTCTCTAAGGATCTAAACTAAGACGAGTAGTTGAATTGGGTTACAGGACTGGAGGTTTTTGTTCTCTCGAGTCGAGACAAGAATAAAATATAAAGACTGAAACTTCCAATTTCCTTTTTCTTTTCTTTTCTATCTTTCTCGGTAACCAAACAGAATCGTTATGGAAAAAAAAAATCAAGATCACCGTTCAATGTATCTCACATCAAGAAGAAGATACACAGAAACCCTAGAAATAATCAAAGGGTTTGAGAGGAATACGAACCTTTCGGACGCTTTACGTTCTCGATTCTCACCCTAGAGAGAGAGAGAGAGAGAGAGAGAGAGAGAGGTATATATATCAGTATGCAAAACAGATATATTATTCATTTTATACAATATATAAAACGTAAATATATATGTAAGATACGTAACTTTAGAGTCGTATGATGAGCACAAGTCGGCGATTAGGAGGAGAACTACGCTGCTAAGAAATGGGGCATCTGTGTCAATCAAAATACTTGGAAGGGTATTTTCGTCTAATAAGATGGGAACGTTTGACCTGTGTTGCATTATGTGTTGCAGATTGTATGGTGGAGAATCAAGCCGTTCAATTGGGTACATGGAGATTGGATGTACAATCCTATTCAGCAGGACTTTTAGAACTATTTGTGGGGACAACTGTCAGTGAGTTCAAGAAGTTTGTAGGCTTCGCTGCATTTGAGAGAGTTTGGAAGATTGTTTCCCCCAAAACCAAAGTTTGTTTTGGAAAATAATTCACTCGGTAAACCAAATAACGGAATGCAAGGGCATTCTATATGGATCCCTTGTAAGAACCCAGATAAACCGACCTGTTCGCAAAGAATTTGAATTTGGCTCGTTTAAAATGACTCGAGTTTGATTTCTAAGTTTGTTTAACAAATGAGTCAATTTTGAGTAATATTGGACTCGGCTCATCTAAACTCATGAGCATAAACTTATATAAACTCGTATATGTTCGTAAACATAGGCTCATATTAGACTTATGAGTATATTCAAAAATATAGGTTTGTATAAGTTCATGAATATAGACTTGTGTAGCTTATATAAATTCATGAATAAGTCAAACAATCGTGATGAGCTTGAACTCAACTTTTTCAAGCTCATCACGATCATATCTATATATATTATAACCTCTATAAATTAATAGTGACGAGAGCTTCAGATTCATTGTATTATACTCATCTAATCAATGAAAGATATATTTAAACAACTAAAGATTCAATGTATTATACTTGCTATTTAATAAACTAGAGACCCAATGTATTGTACTGTCTAATTAAAAATACAAATAACCAAAGATTAAATGTATTGTACTTACTATTTAATAAAATAAAATTTAATGTATTCTACTCATTTAATGAGGTGCATGCAATGTATTGAATCAAACACAAACTCTTGTTATTCTTCATTACACGTCTATAGTACTAAAATATATATAATAAATTTCTAGTTGCAATATAAGAATACAATTCTAGAACTTTTAGCGCATTACAAAAAATTAGAGGTGAGATCCAACTAGACTTAAATTTCAAGAAAATACAATTAATACTATATTCTTATTTCAAGAAAACATCATAGTCAATCATATCCGATATGTATTTTTTACCAAATTATTAATTTATGTAATAAGTGGGCCTATAAAAACCTATAAGAAATTTTTTAAATATATTATCTTATAACTTTAACAAAATTATTAATTTAGTACTTTAGTTCAAGTTGGGAGTGATGTAATTTATTTTATAAAAAAGATTATTAATTTATAAAGATTATACTATTTTAATAAAAGTGGTCAACTCAACCAGTACCATATCCACTGATTGGGTTACCACAATTATCGAGAATCATATCAGCCCAAAAAATTTATGTGGCTCTCCAGAGTTCAAATATGACTATTCGGGCAAAAGAACCACCATACTGAATGACCTAATGCTGCTTGTGGAGGCCTTTGATGAAATCAGGTGGGATCAAATTTAGCCTCACATGATCGCATCAAGAAAAATGAATGTCGTATAGTCAAATAACAAATCACCAAACAAGACACAAGATTTGTGGGGGCTAATCAATTGTCACTGGTGGGCTCCACATACATTGTGCCTTGTGTGATAGTTTGGTATTTGAAAATTGTATCACTCCACAGTAAATTTGCGTTAAAATTTAACTGTTTCTTCGGCTGTATGCATTACAATTCACGATTCATTCATTATTGACGCACCTCTTTCAAATCATTGGTATTGTAAGGCTGTAACGCAGACTGATTGAGCGAGTTAGAGGTATAATTCAGACTCAATCTGATATATAAAATATTCATTTCTAAGTCTATTTCTAACCCTAATTACTCAACCCGAGTACAATTTATCCTTAAAATTTTAACCAAGGGTTCACAACTAGGGTTGATATTTCTGATTAGAAAATTGAATTAATTCGAGTTGTTTATATGACCAATCTTTCACATTGAATGGGATCTTGAGTTAATTTCAAGTTAAATTACATATAAATTTTTTAAAACTTAATGCAAATTTCTAAAAATTTACAAACAAATTATTAGGAAACTAATTTTCCACACAATAAATTAAGAAACAAAAATTTGAATTATATATTTAAAATAAAATTATAATTCTGGTTCAGGTTCGAAATAGCTCGAGTTGTTGGCACCTCAATCCAAGTTTAATCCTAATTAAGTTTGGATTGAGATTTTTTAATTTAAACTCAACTCTAATTACAAAAATAGTTATCCAAGCTCGTGAAAAATAAAACTGAACTCGAATTAAATTCGATTAATTTAGTTCGCGGAAATTACACTCCTAATATTCTCTAGGGTAGGTTGAGGACATACCTGCACATTAACATGATAGAAATGTTTATAAGTTGGACCTTGGTATACTAGCCTTCTGTCATTGTAGTCGTTGAGTTCTCTCGACTATAGATGACATGAAAGTGGGATCACGTTTCGAACCCTTCCATCATTGCAAGCGAATGAGTTTTGTAAGCTTAAATATCAATTTTTTTTTTTTAAAGTTTAAAAATTTTGTTTCAAAGTTTAAAATTTTAACATTGGTGATGAATCTCATCTCATCTCATCAAAGCAATAGTCAGTAGTTTGACTCAGAAACTCAGAGTGGCTTTTATGAGCTTTTCCGTCTAAATCAATATGCAGACTTAGGAGCCTAATTATGTTTGGGTATTCTCATTATCGTATAATAGCCATGTTGGTCATTGTTGCTAATTGGAAAACAACAAATTGATCTAAAATAAAAGTACAGATTGTTCCGAAAAATATTTAAATTAGGAGAAATTATTTAATACCTCTAAATTACAAGGTCATGGACGAATCTACGTACAGTACAGTGGGAGCTGAGGCCCCCGCTACTTTTTATTTATTTATATTATATAACTATTTTGTATATATAGAATTTTTTAGTTTCTAAACTTGTCCAATACTTTAATTTTAATCTCTATCTTTTTTTTTTTTTGTTAAATAATTTTAATCTCTATCTTTGATCATTGGATATTGGATACTATTTTAGCTATTTTTCTTTAATAAAAGATCGCAATCTCTAAGAAGATACAAAAAAAAAAACCTAAATATTAAAACTGTAAATGTGAAGACGCATATTATAAAGTGCACAATTCTTTATTTATTTGATTTCATCTAATAATAAATTAATTTTTAATTTGAAGAACCTAATGGAAAATAGTTCGAGTTTCCCGTACAAAAATAAGTTTCATTCATTAACTTTTAAATTATTGCACGTATTTGAATTTATTTTATTTTGCATAATTGTGTTACTTAAATATACATTATTTTTCTCTTCAATTTTGTATGAAAATATTGCTTAATATAAAAATTCATCGAAAACAATTGTAAATGTCACAAATAAAAATATTATCAATCAAAATATAGTTTTTATATTTATTATTTTGTTTAAAAAAAATTATCTTCAAAATTTTGTTATCTTATTATTTTTAAGGGTAAATTACTTTGACCTCCCATGAGTTTTGGCTTAATTACCCTCAAATTAAAGTTTTTGTAAAATTATTCTGACAACCCCTATCAAACTAACGATCCGTTAAACAGAATCATATCTAATATACAATTATAAAGTACCCATAAATTATAATATTTTTGTGTAAAAATAATCTCAATTTCTAATCATTTGAATGAGATTAACATGTTTTATATACATATTTTCTTTATCAACGCAACACGAACACTACTGCCATCGAAGGTGGTTTTGACATTTTTATTTTTTATACTAATTGACTTTAACAGAACTTACTGTCAATTAAAGCAGAGATACTCGGAGTAAAGTCAACCAAACCACAAGAGAGATTGACCATCATATTTTAAAAACTTTAGGAAGGTGTATTCAATTAGGATTTTAAAAGACTTTAAAAGTTTGGGTGTATTTAATTCAAATTTTTATAGACTTTTAAAGAGTCTATACAAATTTGACAGTATTCAATTAGGATTTTTTAAAAGTCTACAAAAGTCTAGGTGTATTAAAAAATACATAGATTTTGAAGGATTTCATTACGTGGTGGATTTAAAGGTGAAAGTTATAAATACGAAGCCCATAACAAATCCAACATTTCTCCCATAAATTCTGGTAGATTTTTTTTTAATGCAAAATACGAACAGTCTTTCTCCTTCTCAAGGTACACTCAATTTTTCTCTCTTAGTTTTTCTCTCTCTCCTCTTAGATTCTCTCTTTTTCTATTAGATTAGGAAAATTTGTAAAACTTGAGTTTCCAAGGCAAGTTGATCAATCTCTCGCAATATGGGAGGATTAATCATTCTACACTGTTTGTTATGGATCAATCCTTAAGCCACATAGATTGATCATGAAGTCCAATTAATAATCCAATATAACCTAGATTCAAGGTTCTCCAATTATCTATATAATGATTTAACCTAGACCCTATAAGTATAGTCTATACTTTTTTTTTCTTTTTTATAATATGCGATTAAAATCTGAGAAAGGATTGATATGCAATTTGTAGAGACTGTGACCAATTTTGGCCGGTTTACTGATTTTTCATCATTTTCGCTATAAATACATTTCAAATGATGTTATGGACATTTTGAGAGCGGAAAACATGCTTGAAAACATGTTGTGAGGTTTTTGAAAATTTTCGAAAGATTTAGAGAAGTTTAACTTTTTGGTCAAACCGGGGCTCGGGATGTGACTTAAGTGGGCTCGGGAATCCGAAATTTTTTTGAAAATAATTATTTTTGGAAATGACTTAGATGAAATGTTTAGAGAGTAGAGAAAATGATTTTGACGTCGTAGGAGTTTTCAAAATCGAAAACGGAGTCTGGGAAGATGCGTTAAATGGCCCGAGGGTATTTTGGTCTTTTTGCGACCTAGGGACCTTAAAAAGTCAAACCTGCAGAGATATTTCATATCTCATGCCTCTTTCTCTTTCTAAAACTCTTCATCTTCATAGCTCTCCATTCTCTCTACATTTCAGACCCGTTCGGCTTGGATTCAAGACTCGCCAAAGAAGGAAGATACGTAGGGAACGACTAGGGCTTCCATTTAAACCGATCAAAGTTGCGATTCGATAAGGTTGACATTGCTGAAATTTTGAGAAGTTCTTGGAAGGCCTTCATTTTCGAGGTAGGAGTTCTCCTTCTCATTTATTTGTCGATTATAGGGTTTTGAGAAAAACGGTGAGAGCTAGGGTTGTGTATTTCATGTGTTAAAGTGGTAAGAGGGTTGGGATGTGAGTATTTTCTACTCTCTTTAGTCTCTTATGTGCAATGTGAATGTATATGGTATTATGCATGATAAGAAAGGTGAATGAGTGAGATAATTTGGCATGTACACTTATATGCTAGGGTTTAGTGCACTTTTGTGAAAATATGTTAAATGAGTATATTTGTGTTATGTGATGTTGTATGAGTTAAGATGCATGCCTTCTTTATATAGAAAATGTATGCATTGGTGAAGCATGACAAATATGTGCTTATGTAAATTTTGTGAGCATATGTAATTTATGCTAGGGTTTCATATATAGATGAATTATATGTGTGGATTGATGAATATGAAATGCATGATATGTTCCTTTGTAACTAGCATAAGAATTGTAAAGCATGAATTTGAGTGCTTAATTGTTATATGTTCAAAATGCATATATGGGCCGTTGTGAGGAAACGGGGAAATGTGGTCAAGACTAGGTGTCGGTGATTTGGGTCAATTATGTTCGGTGGCAGTACTGACATGGACTAACCACCTTGAGCCACCCAATGATTTGGTGACGATGCTGATACGGACTAATCACCTTAAATCCAATTATGATCAATGGCGGTGCTGATATGGACTAACCACTTTGAGCCACCTAATACTCGGTGACGGTGCTGATATGGTCTAATCACCTTGAGGAAGCAAATATTTGGTGACGGTGCTGATATGGTCTAATCACCTTGAGAAAGCAAATATTTGGTGACAGTGCTGATATGGTCTAATCACCAATGGACAAACCAAAATGTTGCCCCAGAGGTATGACGTTGGCAGAGTAAGTCGAAGTCGTGAGACAGTGGTGGGAGGCATCCCAGGTCGCATGTTTGGTCAAAATCATGTTAGGGTATCGGGTTGAGTCCGAGAGAGTGACAAGAATATGTTATTGCTTTCATTTTAAATTGTGAAGCATGTTATGTGTTTAATGCATTCTTATATATGCATTGCTTGTGAATGAATATGATATATGTTGGATGATACATGTAATGTAGTGACATGCATTCATGTAGGTCGTGTCGAGTCGACATTTAGGTGGGTTGGGGTATCTCTACTGAGCTGCAATGGTGCTCACCCTTTTATTCTAAACACTTTTACAGATAAGGCGCCGATGACAGATGAGACTTGAGTGTCCAAGTGAAACTCTTGTAATATTTTGATACATTTTAGATATTGTATATTTTGTAGTTATTCATGCCGGCTTGTGGCATGAGATCTTTCTCTTTGAGTTGTAGTTATATTTTAGACAAATGTAACTTTGTGGTATGCTTGGGTTATAAGCTTGTTGTATATGAAAAGATAATATAATTGTTCATGTAGTGCTTGTTGGAATCATTTGGTTTCATTTGATGAGTTAATGAAGTTGATAAATGTTTTTCAATATGTATAATGTATGTTTTTAAGGAAGAATGGTTCATTTTGATGTATGATTTCGTTCGGGACATGAATCCGGCTTAGAATGATGTTTTTATCATTTATACATGTTGTGGGTGATGTTTTGATTATTTTTCAGGCTTTTAGATGACTTTTGGAGCCTAAAAGTTGAGATTTTCGAGTATGGGACAGTAGGTTTCGATGCTTGATATGATACATGTTCGATGCATCGTAGCTTCAATGCATCTAACTCTCCAGTTCGATGCATCGAAGTTACTATTCACATCATTTTCCGAAATCTGCCCAAATTTCAATCGGGCATAACTTATTCGTCTTAAATTGAAATTGAGTGTGATTTTTTTTTTTAAATTGAGTCTTTTTGAATCCTTTATCCAATGGTAAGGGTTTCAGTTTCAGATTCCAAACACACGAAGTGTTGAGTACTGGAAGTGAGTGATTTGTGAGAGTGTGAATAAATAAAGTCCCCTCTAAGGTGATATGATTTGATGTAGGGCCCATTGGGATTGGATATGGTGGAGTTGTGCACATCTACGCACAAGAACAGAGTTAAGCTTCTGCTGTCTTTGAAGGCAAAAATGATCCATTTGGAATTAATGGATGGAGTAACCTCCGGTTCTCCGGGAGTCGGGAACTGGGGCATTACACAATTTGTGTTAATCAAATGAGTTACTTTATTATCACTGCTCTTTCCTGGGATATTTGCATTACACAATAATTTTTAGATAATATTTCTGATGATAGGTTACCCATTTTGCATTATATCTACACCTTGAACGATTGGTTTACTTGTATGCAAAAATAGAATTCAAGAATACAAATAAATAAAATATGTTAAAGAAATCAATACAAGTTTATAAAAATCCATCAAAGTCTCTAATAGAAGTCTATACAAATCAATGAAAGTCTGTAATAGAAGTTTATAAAAATTTATGAATTCACATAAATTTGTTACTTAAAATATGTCTTTCAAAATCTTTTAAAATTCTAATTAACAACATCCTTCTTAATCTGAAAATAATTAGATAAAATCTCAAGAAGATTAGAGTAATTTACCCTATTTTTAATGACTTCTCCTCTCAATAAAATTTCAAACTCCGTCACACCCAATTACGTGAGGCTGATGGTGTAGCACTCTAGAAGTGCCCAATAATTTATGACGGAGGTGATGTGTGTTAATTAGTTTAACATTGTTTGTTCATATAAAAATGAAAATTGAGGCTTATAACTCAATCATCATTGCTGGTTGAAAGTTAATTGTGGTTTAACTCTGGAAATTTTCTTCGCAGACTCGCTTGACCGGGCTCAAGGAAAGTTACAACATCTAGCTTCCTTGTGACTAGCTAGTGACCACAAGTAAGTTGTCAAGCAAAGCCAACCAATGTATCCTTTATATGTACATCAACATATGAACACACACACACACACATATATACACATATATGTATATCTATATAATATGGTAGCTAGAAACAAGGTTGGCATTACAAAACCTAAGAGCCACTTAATACCTCGCCAAACAAGTACCCCTCACACAGAATGAATGAACTAGGCACCCTAAATAATTCAGAACCTAAACTCCTCCATTACTTCAACTACTCTCTTAGTTTTTTTAATCAACCCACTAGAATACCTAACTTGAGGAAATGAGAAGCTTATGAATGCATTACTATATAACTAGAAGCAATGAATACTTACAATTACTACTCTTTCTTGTTTCTTCACATTTGTTAGAGAAAGAGATCACAAACATGGGTTGGGCCAAGATTCTGAAATTGTCAACACTCTTCATGGCACTCCTGTTACTCAATCCCAAGATGGAGTGCGTGCCGGTGCCCGTGCCAACTGCTCCCCCACTCTGCCTCTCGCAGATTAGGCTTGTGAACCATGCTTGTTCATTGCTGCCATTCAACCCGAGGCCCCCACCCTCGCCTCCTCTCCCACCTTCCGATGAAGAGACTGGACATAGACATAGACATGGACACGAACACGAACACGGACACAGACATGGACACAGACACGGACACGGACACAGCGAAACACCCATAGAAGAGGAGTGCTGCCACTGGTTGAAGGCCATGGACGACGAGTGTGTCTGTGACCTGCTGGTTCACTTGCCCCCTTTCCTTGCTAGGCCCCTGCACCAGTACTCTATTATGGTTGATGATTCCTGCACCGTCACATTTCAATGCGGAGGTCGCATAAGGATCTAAATGTTACATTTCCACTATGATGCATCTGATGTCCTGACTAAATGGGGAAATTATGGGTTTCTTGTTTGATTATGTATTGTTTTGGCTTTAATTATAAGTTTGAATTATGTTATCTGAATTTCCTTTCAGAGGGACAAAAAAAAAGCAAAAACAAAAAAAAACCTCTGATCTTTCTGTGAACAATATAGGTTCTAATGCTTTCTTTTGTTTTCCTTTGTCATATTTTTAAAATATGAATGTTATTATCAAAATAATATTAACTTTTATTAACTCAAAATGCTATCGACATTACGACAACTATACAATACTTCAGGCTACTTCACACCTTCAAATATAAATAAATTTTTTTTTTTAACTAATAGCCAACACACCAATCTACTCTCTGGAAGTGATATAAATAAGAATTTTACCATAATAAATTTAAAAAGAGTTTCAATCCAGTGATTAGAGGGAACAAATAAACTTATAAGACACACACTTATGCTACGTTTGGTATGCAACAATGGAATGAAATGAGTATTCCATTAAAGTGAGAATTAAATGAAAATGAGAATAGAATGGAATGATTATTTTCATTCTTTATTTGGTTTCAAACATGAAATGATGCAGGAATTGAACGATGATTACGTTATTTTTGGTAATTAAAATTTTTTTTTAATGTTTATTGGGAATGGAATGACCATTCCATAGATTGAGTAGTGGAATGAATTTTCATTCTTTTTCATTTTAAAGGAATGATGTGGAATGATCATTTTCACTTTTATTTTTCTTACGAAATGAAAGAATGGATAAAAAAGATAATATTAACATTCCATTGTTGCGCAGCAAACGTACATTAATAGTGTTAACCGTAACAACTTCATTGGTGATCCATTGACTCAAGTCATTTTCCTTCCTGGATTTGTTTATCCAATTGTCAAAAGCCACGTGGACGCTCACTGAGAGTATTGGTAGGACCTTGGAACGAGAGAGAAAAAGGAAGACTATATATATAAACGAAGAATAGAAGGCTAAAGATGAAGAACAGATCATCGCGGGATCGACGAGAGGATGATGAGATGAAACTTCACCGACAATTGATAAATATAGCGACATTTCAATCATATATCTGAATCTTTATCTATACATATTACATACATATATACACAGATACATACATATAAATATATATATATTTGGACTAGAGAGAGAGGGGTAATTTGGTGGGGGCTTATATAGAGGGCGAGGGATATATTTCAATCGGCTAAATCTGGCAAACGCAGGGGGTTTGAGAGCAAGGTCGTCGTTGAAGCAAGAGATCGCCAACAACGACGACGACGAGGATTGTCGGCCTTGGCGTCGGAGGCTCTTATCGTCAATGGCGGTGTCCTTCACTTGGTCCGCCGCCTTCCGCGTCGCTCTCCTCCTCCTCCTCATCGCCGCCATTGCAGGAGCTTGCATTACTCTCCCCGTCGAAAAGGTCATCATTTCTCTATCTATATGTATAAATGTATACATATTATATTTATCGGATTTTTATTTTATTTTATTCACGTTTTACAATAATCTTTGTTTTTCGTATGCAAGATTAATGCTTGTTTGAATAATTGCTAATTGGTAATTTAGGATTTGGAATAAGAATTTGCAAACTTTAAACTCTGAAGTGATACTTTTGACATTTTTGGGGGTGGTTGTTGCGAAAATGAACAGAAAAAGAAACAAGAACAATCAAGAACACACAATTTATGTGGTTCACCCAAAACCTGCACTACGTCCACGGGTGATGATGAGCAAAACGGAATTACAGAGAGTTCAGAATAATAGCCACCTCTCCCCAGTGTACTCCTATAGAATTAGGGCTACATAACAAGTGTGAAATAAATACAACAATACCCCCAAAATTTCAGGATTGAGTTGTTATTGCTTTTTGTTATCTTTTTTAATATACAATGTTGGAATTTAGTTCATTGGCTATGCCTATAGGGATTTTGTTTGTTATTATTGCAAAAGTTGCTTGATGTCCCAAAAGTTTTGAATCGTGGTAGTGATAAAATGTATGATTGGGAGGTACAACAAAAGATAGATGGAGACTTGAAAAGGATGAGAAAAAGGATTGTGTTGCATAGCTAAACATGATACATCGGAACAAGCTGCTCTAGGTGCTCAAAGTTAAAACAAGAAAGATTGGAGTATATGTTACTTGATTGCATCATCTCAGCCTCACTCCTCTTGGTCAGTCACTTAGCTTTTCTAAGCCACATAAAAAGAGCTACTGGTTCAGCCCTAGACAACTGCCCGAATCCAGTGGTCCAGGGAACTACCCTAGACATCTCTGCCTAAATCTAGTAGTCCAGGGAAGTTTAGAAGGATACCATTTTTGCTAGGGCAATCAATGGACATTTGACCAGATCTTAAAGGGACCGATTACATTCATTCATTTTAAAGAAGCCATTTGAAGAATGGGGGCAGGAGGGGGATGCATCAAGCACAAGAAGCTTGAAGGCGCAGGAGAATATAATGAATTTCTGACTTCCAAGGGTGTTAAAAGTGCTATCTCTAAATTATGAAGTATCAATTACCCAAAATGAGGCACTAACTTTGAACTTTTGCAAAGAAGTCCTGAAAGATTTTAAAATTCCTTTATTGGCAGATTGCCATAAGATAGCTAGAGTGGCACAATTCCATGGAACTATTCCTCAACCTGAGGAATTTTTAGAAGCAAAAAAGTAGTATTATTTTTTAAGGAGAAACCAACTAGCACCTGCAATCCAAAGATGTAAATGGGCAGTGGAGGAACAAATTCTATTTTCTTTTCTTTCTTTCCGGTAAGTATTTATTTCTTTTCTTTCTTTCTAGTTTGTGCATAGTTCAAGTGATAGGGATATGCTTTCGTGCTTCTTCAAGATTTGGAATATGTTTTTCGTGTATGTTATGTGCCTTCTATTTTCTAGTGCAATTGATAGGGATATGCTTTTGTGCTTCTTCATAGATTTTGAATATGTTTTTTCGTGTATGCTATGTGCCTTCTATTTTCTTCTCTCGTGACGCAAAATTCATGATCTATGTTTTTCTTTACGGAAAGAAATTGCTTTTGCAGATTTTGAAAGATTTCTTGCTATGGGTTAAGGAAGAGCTTGGACCTTGGGGTCCACTTGTATTGTAAGTCATCCTCGATGCCCAAATATGTCAATTTATTTATATTTTACTTTGCAGTAAATTTCCATTTTATGAACTTAATTGCATCTCCCATTAGTTCACATTGATTGTGATTAAGGTTAAATTTTAAACAATCTGATTGCAGTTCATGGTGTACATGTCAATTAATTGGAATCCCAAAAATATATATCTGAAATAAGGGGAGATATATTGCAACTAATTATTTATTTTTGACAATCAATTCATCAAGGGATAACTCTTAATAGTTCACTATGCATTTTACTTCACATTAATCTTGCTTAACAGTTTAACATATTTAGAGTTCATATTAAGTATTGGGTGGTCACTAAAATTTCTAGTATAATTCAAGATTTTGATTAATTGGTATTAATAATCGGTTATAAATGTTGCTCCCATATTCCATCTGTTGTATATGTCCATTAATTGACATAATAAGAAACTTGAGTGTCATTTGTTATCAATCCTCTTAGTTTTGTTGGAACTTGGAAGTACTAAATTGTCAACTTCAAGGTTATAGAGTTAGAAATTAAAATCAATTGATGGGTGGTGTTTCAGCTAATATACGAAGACCGCTTATTTCTTTTTTCTTGCAAGAATATATGGGTCTGTATATAGTTTTCCCCTCCTGCTCCCCACATGGACGGAACCATCACAGGATTAAAGAGTTAAATATATATATTGTGAGTAGCTTTATCTTGGATTCTTGAAGCTCTAATCATTGGGGATGTAAATGTTCACTTTGTCTCTTAGATCTATTAATAGAGGGAATAGGATGTGATTCTCAACTTTATATGGTTTCACTGTGGTTTAGTTTTTCCCTACTATAGTAACATAGTTCTCAAACTTTTGATTAATGCTTTTGGAACTCCAAAAGCATATATGTTTTATGACATTCCAAAGAAACTAACAACAGAGGATAATACATCTGACATAAAAAATATCGTTTCTGTAATAGTAGAGGGCAAAGACTTTATGTTGTATGCTACTATAGTACCTTGCTTAAGTATCTTTTTTTTGGGTACTCAAAAATAAATGTAATATTAAAGCAAGGAAAAAAATAAGCATAGACGCGTTTTTTAGAATAAGAAAGTACAAAGTAGTACAAGAAATATAAACAAGGCCATGATAAATTTGTAACAATTAGCTGTAAGAATAACTTGTCTCATTATCAAGTATACTGGATTTTCTTTCTTACATCTAGCCTTTAATCCCTCAAGGCTAACTACATAAGATAAAATTTTGGCCAAGAAGAGCTACACAACGAAGACGATTTTGCGAATACATATAAATTCATAGCATTCTCCTTCCTGTAATAATGCACTTAGACCTGGCTGCCTGAACATTTGTTATGCTTAGGTCATTGAAATCTCTCTCTCTTTTTTTTTTCACTTTTGATTTTACCTTTTAAATCATAATTCTTGGATTTTACAGGGCTGTTGCATATATTCCTCTTACTATCCTGGCAGTTCCAGCCTCAGTGCTTACGGTAGGCATTGAACTTCTAATTTTAATGCTTTGTTAGCTTATGTGCACCATCTGTTATTTATATAATGGAGAGCCACATTTATTCAAACTTCTACTGAACTAAAGAGAAAAAAATGTTTTAGCAAAAATGGGAAAATAATGTGAACTTACATATATTTAAACTTGTATTGAACTAAACAAACCAGTTGAAAAATGACACAATAAACAAGTCCCCATTCGTCTAGGTTTCAAATTTTTTTCCCCTGAAGTTGAAACAAACACATACCCACACCCTCAACATGCCCCTCGTAGGGTTTGAACTCTCAGTTTCTCCTTTTGGGGAGAAATCATACCATCCGGGCTAGAGGCCCCGTGGTTTCTTGGTTTCAATTGAAATTTCAAAATCTTGATGAGTTTGGCCAGAACTCACTGAAACTATTTAAAACATTTTGTATTTATTGAATTTTTGTGGAAAGAGAATTAAATTAATTAGCTCGATTTAATGTGGTGTTCATGTGTTTGTGTTTTAAAGATGTTACAATTGAGATATAGATGATCTATAACTTCAATTGACTGAATTTATTTCCTTTCCTCCTTGGGGTGAAGGGTAGTTTTGTGCATGTAAAATAATTTGGGCATGTACATGAAAAAGGAAATCATTCTCCAGTAAGGAGGATTTATGCGATTTAACTTGAAAGCTACCAATGATGACAAGGGCTGTCAACTGTTGATGAAGGATGTAACAGCCAGTAATTTAACAAAAATGGTCATGGATTGAGCTAATTGGCAAAGAAGAATTTGTGTAGACGACCTCTACTAATTTGCAATGAGGTTTTGGTAACATCTAAAATCTTAGATGTAAATTACAAGGGTTTAACTTGATTTTAAGTCATGATTACCTTGTGAATGATTAACAAAATGCATATGTTCATAAAAAATATGCATGTTATAAGAATTATAAAAGTTGATAATCTTGTTAATACTTCCATAATTCCAATTTTCAATTCTGTCATGGTGGAGGTGCTCTTTTTCAGCGTTTCTTTTTAATTTATTGGGAAAGGCCTGGTGGCCTGGCCTCATGGCCCTCACCACCCACCAATTCATTTCCTTTACCAAAAATTAATTCAACAATAACACAGTGTAATCCTTAGAAAAATAAACAAATGCCACCATTGCAAACACACTACCACTAGCCAGTAGCCACCTTTCCCGCTACTAAAAACCCGCACTGCATTGTAGGCAAGAAATGAGTGTATCCACCCTTATTGTCTCCCTTATTGGATTTGAGGAATTTACTTAGAAACTGGGAAGAAAAACATGTGGGAAAGTAAGATGATATGTCCACTGTAACAATCAAGTGAACAAGCCAACCTTTAAATTATGCTAGTTTGTACTAGTAAGTCTGGACCAGTATAAACTTCTGAAAATTTACAACGACCAAACTGCTCCAGTAACTTGGTTCCTAACTCAATCAATCATGTTCCATATTCGTTTCTATTGTGAAAAATTGTCTCAAACCAAGTACAATCACGAAATACGACACAAAACGAAATAAGCACAATACATAGAATACAAGAATTTACGTGATTTGGTGATGTGCCTACGTCCACGGCGAAGATCCGGTGAAAGTTCACTATGCGAAAAGCAGGAGATTACAAGTTTCAACCCCAAACTGTAACTCTCGCTCTCTCACTCTCTTTCTGCGTTCTCGGTGTTTTCTCTTGTTATCTGCTCTTATATATCGGGCTACAAGAGAGTCCTAATCCGGGTCCAAAACCCACAAGCAAAAAACGGGTCATAAATTTTTTCGAGGGCACTGCCCCCGGACACCCGTGCCTTTGGTGGCTTAAGGACACACAAAGCCCATTTTTTCAGTCGTAACGCGACCCGGGCCGAGACAAAATTCGGGCCACAACATAACATTTTCCACGTCTACTTTAATATCTAATGGCTTTAAACATTTCTAAATTTGCCAAAACTTTAGTTTAATTATTTTCAATATGATTTTTCCTTTTCTTACAAATAGAAACTTTAGTTTATATGTTGTGCTTCAAGTTATGTTTTTTAGCAGTTGCTTAGCTTGTTTTCTCCAATCATTTTCATTGATTACTTTATTCTGAGTTGTATTTATTATTTTCTTTTAAAAATTTGGTTCTCCTGTAATATATTTATATGTATTACTAAAGGAGATCCATTATTTATTTGAGTAGAACTTGTATTAATTTGTGATTGTGATCACTTATGTTATCATGTTCCTCTTCATTTTCTCTCTCCCCACCCCATCTTATTATCTGCTGACAACTAAAGTTTTTAAGGTTGTGCGTAGCTGATTTTCCTGTTTACTTTGTGTGGTTCTTATACTTCTAACGTTGCAGCTTGGAGGTGGTTATCTCTTTGGATTGCCAATGGGGTTCATTGCCGATTCTTTAGGTGCCACCATTGGCGCAACAGCTGCATTCATTCTTGGTAGAACAGTAAGTCTCTTGCTTGGTTAAATGTTTCTTTCGATGAGTATGTGCGCTTGAATGCTTTGTGAAAAGGCAGATGCCACATCATTTCATTCTTAACAACATTTTTGGATTTGGACAGATATATCTTTGTTGGGTCAGCTGAATGCTGAAAACTCTCTACAAATTGGATGTTTAGATGCAAATCATCATTTTGTTTTCACTGTTTGAGGCATCTCTTTTCTATGTATATTTTATGTGTTTCCACATTTGTTATTTTGTAATTCTGCAGATTGGAAGATCATATGTCATTTCAAAGTTAAAGAATTATCCAAAGTTTCAGGCAGTTGCTATCGCAATTCAGAGATCTGGCTTTAAGGTTTGAATATATGTGAACTATTCAACCATCTTATGATGTTTTTTTTTCCCCTCTCGATGTATATTTCCTTTCCATGTGTTAAATTAACAATAAATTATTTTTCTTTTTTATTTCCAGGTAAACCACAATCAAGTCCTTGCTGAGTTGAGTTAGTGATGAATCTAGTAAATGTATTAACTAATTGAGAATCAGAATTAGATATTAAGAAATTTCAACATATTCTCACAACTAATGAGAGTTTTGTATAAATAACTTACAGTTAAGACGAGAAGCCTAGTGCAAATGGTTTAAGTAATATTCAGAATAAAAAAAAAGAAAAAAAAATCTAATGAGAACTTGTGTGTGAGTCCCTTTTCATACATTGTCCTAAACATCAAAATGCTAAAATGATTGCCCTAAGGAAGATTTCCAAGATTCCTTGATATTAACATATTGCAGTACATATCTTAATCTAGCCTTCGAGAGGCATGCGAATTTGACTGATTTACATTTTTACACTAACAAGTTGAGTAATAGCAAATCTTGAATAGTTGGCCAAGTTGTTGAAATGGCCCAGTACCATAGAGTCTGGATAGTAAATTGGTCCTATGAGAATTTCATTTGTTCCTCCTATTCATGAGTGAAAAAAGATTAAAATTAAAAAGTGATGGTACAAAATACATTTATGCCATAGTTTGAACACTAAGCTTGTTATCTTCTTTTTATTGAATTCAGGGGACTTAGTATTTTAAATAATCCATTATATGATTTCATTTGTGCTTAATAATGTTTTAGTTGTTTATTGTAGTTCATACTTTGTTCATCCTATTTTGGTAAGGTTGAATAGATAGAGTTCAACTGCTTCCTTTCCTTTCTCTCTCTTTTCATTTTTTTTAACTAGCATTTAAAAACATGTGACGTTATCTAGAAGCTCCAGGCTACATGATAGGCAGCAGCTGTTGGAATATGATGTTTGGAGATATAGGAAATTTCCATATACAGAATTATCAGTGCTTGTATTGTCGTATTGCACAAAAAATAATCAATACTCATGATTTGGCCTGTGAATGGGGCGACCACAACACCATAATATTCTGTTACAAGTCATCTCTTCTATAATATTTAATTTTTGTAAATCATTTCTAATTATTTCATCCCATGTTAACTTCAGTCGCCGTCTCTGCCTTCTATTAGATTTTCTTTGGATATGTCCATATCGCCTAAGTCTATCTTCTCTTATCTTATTACTAATAGGTGTCCGTCCTTATTTCTCCTTCACATTTTGATTAGTAACCCTATCTCTTCTAGTTACCCTTATCATCCACCTTAAAAGCCTCTTTTCTGCTACATGAATTCTTTGTTGTTTTTTTTTTCTTTTCCTTTTTTTTTTTAAAAAATCCCAACACTTGAAACCATATAAAATAGTTGACCTAATAACTGTTCAATAAAATTTTTCTTTTAATTTATTTTTTATTCTTTTATCGCATAAAATTTCACTAGTCTATCTCCATTTTGTCCAATCTGCTCCAATTCTACTAAGTATGAATTCGTGGGTTGCCAATGTTTTGATGGTGAGAATGTTGCCATTCCTCTCATCTCTCCCTCTCTCTCTCTCTCTGTATTCTTGTTTGTGTAGAACAGTTGGAGTTCGATGTATACCGGGAAAATCACAAGACAGTCACTAGGTTACCCACTTTCTTTAATGAGCAGATGATAATCACTGACAATCTCTACCTTCTTGAACTTTTTTGTGTTTCACGCGCTTTAATGGAAAGTGATAATAGATAATATTCACTATAGATTTAGGATGAACATATATTACTCGTCATTTGGGCCGCATGTGGTACGGGCTTGAGATTAGAGTTGTCGTATTCAATTTAGGCCATCAAATGCTTGGCCATGGCCAGTTCTGTCATCACCCAACGCACACTGACGGATATAGCCAGGACGGACGTCCAAACTCCTGATTGCTATTTGGATGGGTGAATTCAAGTTCTGAGTGATTTTCTTACGAACTTGAACACTATTTTATTTGGAACTTGGATTGAATTTTTTTAATGCGTACTTAATTCGGATTGAACTCGAGTTGATGTATCAGCGATCTGATACGTCCAATTTTAAATATGTTTATATATTTATAATTTTGATCAACCTCTTTTATCAAATTCATCTAAAGTTGGCTTAAAGGTTCAGTGACGGTAGAATTACGATTTTGTGACGAGAACTCTGTTTTTGACTTCCTAAGTAGGATCCAGTCTCAAATTAGAATCTTTACTTAATATAAGCAGCTTCAGCAATTATAGATACATTTGAGTTTTCCAAACATAAATTTGACATAATGCTCTTGCTTCTATGTTTCTTAAATTTAAAATTCTGTGGCAATTTCTTCTACGTCTCACTGGGTTTGTCATTTCTGTTTGTTTTTAATTTGTTGATATGTGATCCTTTGTAATTTCTAATTCATTTGTCTTTTTTCCTCATTCCACAGATTGTTTTGCTGCTTCGGCTTGTTCCCTTACTTCCATTTAACATGTTGAATTATCTACTGTCTGTGACTCCTGTTCGCCTGGGGGAGTACATGCTGGCTTCTTGGGTGGGAATGATGGTATTCTCTCCTTTTGATTATTCCTGATTTTATTGATTAATAATTTAACTATTTCGATACTTGAATTAGATTATTTTAAATAAAAGCTGCAAAGGTTTGCTGTAAGATCAACATAATCATGATGCATGTCCCAACATTTAGCTTCGACAACACAGTCCTCTTCAAAATTTCCAGCCTATCAGTTGTACACTTCAGTTGGAATGTGTGCTCTTGGATGGCTAGAATCCAATTCCATCCTGTCTTCTTTGATCTTTTTCCTATCTTTCAGGAGTCTTTATAACTCATCCCAACTGGTGATTTTGAAAATTTCTAGGCTATCAATCAATTTTTCTTTGTTCTAGCACCTTTTCAGAGTTACTTCTCACTTATTTTTGGTAGGTCACTCTTGTGCTTGCAAATACACTCATGTTTGATCCTATATTTCCTAGGCTCCTAGTTAGGGTTTGAACAACATGAAATGAGCTGACCAGAGTTGTGGAATGTTTGAGTTCATCTTGATGGAAAAAAAGAAAGAATTATATTGACAAATCAAGAGGGGACGTCACCTGCAATAATGAGTCGAGCAATTTGCACTTTTCTAATAGCTCTTTAGACTTCATTTATTATTTTCTTGACCTAACATGCATAGCTGTACAAATGAATTTCTCACTAATAAAATAGATATATAATTCAAGATAATCACATATTTTCCATCCTATATGGCTATACATGTTCATGAGTTCGTGGAGTTGGGTAGTGCTTATTTAAGCTCAGGTTGTTCTTTAAATGAGCTACCAAATAAAGCTCGAGCTTGATTAAACTGGTTGTTATGAACTGAGCTATGAAGAGCTCTGTTTTCTTGCAGCAGTACTACTAGTTCTTCCAAATTTCACGTGGAATATTGGCATAACAGTAGGGTTGCTCCATTGTGACCTGGGGGTCACGGGTTCGAAACAAGGAAACAGCCTCTCCGCATGTGGAGACAAGGCTGTGTACAGCTGACCCTACCTAGAACCCCCAATGGCAGTAGGCTTGTGCACTGGGCTAGCCCATTATGTGGATATTTGATTCTTGACTGTCTATATTTCAAATAGCAATAATTCTTCGACCATCCACTGTAAAATTTCTCTTTTAAAATTGGTTAGCATGTGTTTGCCACATAAAATTTGTGCAAATATCTCCTTCAACCTTCCCAAATCAAACCTCATTCAAAGCTTAAATGTCTTTTTTCATGGATATTTTAACAGTGAAATATCACCTAAAATATGTATATATATATATATTTTTCAATTCTGGGATTGGAACAGATTGCCACCACTACTGTACATGGAACGTGGTTTGGCTTGTTCCATGCTATTCTTTCCAAAGGTTATGCCAAATCTCTCTTTTGGTTTTTGAATATTAGTACAAGGAAAAAAAATAAAACATTCCATTTAGGGTTTCAAATAAGCTGAGCCAAGGCTAGCATTACATTGTTTGGGCTTTGATTTGGTACGAAAAATTAATGTGGTTGAGGATCCATGAGCTTGGTTATCCAAATATAGGGTTCAGTATGGACCTGGATAGTATGCGATGTGGATTATGCATCCTTGTGTAATATCAAGATCGTTATAAGTTGTCCATTCTACTTCAGGTGTATGCTGACGAATCTGTATTTTTGGTTGGGAAGAATTCAAGATCCAGATGTTAATTGCTTTGATGTTCATCCACTCCAATTCAGTCCGTTTTGAATAAAAATGAGACATGAATGCTTTTGTTTTATCTCTCTCCACATCTCAATTGCATAAATTCTCTTGGGACATGTGTGACACAACTAAATTATCTACTTGCTGTCCAACATTGTTTTCTTTTTGGTTCTATCAGTTATGTCATGGTTACTGATCTGCTCATAATTTTTTTAAAGATTTTGTTTGAATGTGTTAATGAATAACTTTTTTTTCTTCACGTTGCAGCCAATCACATTTGCACTAGTATATGTGGGAACAACCCTAAAGGATCTTTCCGACGTAACCCATGGATGGAGTGAGGTTACAACATCTCGCTGGGTAAGAGCCAGCCCATCTATTCTTTTTGGATTAATCTGGTCTTCCTTTAGTGGTAATAATGTTCTGCATTGTAAAGATGGTCTACTGCAGTTATTGGGGAATATATACTATGGAATCAGTCTGTATCTTTATATATAATAATGAATCACATAACAAATATATTTTTATTCTAAAATGAAAATTGAATTTTTGCTTTATATGAGGTTGCAGCTTTAGATGTCTCTCGGGAACCGGTTAGTCCATTAGTTATAATTCAATCAACTTTTTGAATACATATTATATAGAGGCAAATAAGGTGTTCCAATGTAGTTTTCCTTTAAAGCTCCATTATTTTGTACTTACTCTGGTTTCTAACGTGTTTACCAGTGGCCAACTCTGCATTGCTGACAGAATTGAATGTTGATTGTATTATAACTTTGCACTCAAGCTGGTCAGGATGGCTTACACAAATAGCATTTATTGGTTATATCTTATAACCCCTCAGTTTGCTAATCTTTTGGTTTAATCAAAAGAAACATCTACAATGTCAGTCATTTGCTCTCATAAATGAAAATGGAGGTCTTGGTTCTTAAGATGCAGATGAAGTGTTTTATTTTCCATTTTGTGTTGATAAGGGAGGGACAAATTTCATCAAGTTTCTGATGAATATTTTCTTCTTTTTTTTTTGAATATTTTGTGATGAAACTCTAGAATGAACACATTCATGAGATGCAAGTAGAGCATCAATTGGAGATAAGAATGGCAGAGCAATTAATTAAAATGGTTTGGCCATATGCAGCGAAAACCAATAACTGCTCTAGTATACATTGAGATGGTAACGAAAGATATGATAGTGTGTGGTTTGACTAGGTTATGATGTTAGCTAGATTGGAATGATGAGACATGATTCGGTAACTGACCCAAAGAGTTGAGAAAAGGTTCTGTTGAGTTTAGTACTTACTCTTCTGTCACAATGGACTACATATGCACATAAACAAAATTTTCTTTAGTAACTTGGGCATCAGATTATATCAATCTATGTCTCTACAGGAGGGTGGTGTTCATAGTTTTTACCCTACAATATTATGCCCATTCTGAAAATAAGTATCCGAAGCTGTTTTGAGTTTTGGTAGCTGCCTGTCTTGTTTATCCCACCAAGACATGTTGGTAAAATTATTCATGTGAGTTGTCGACAAGTAGGCTTTTCAATGTTGGATTCTATTCTTGATGCAAAATATCCCCTAAAGGCTTCAGAACCTCATATCTACTTGTCTGCTAGCCGATTTCCGACTTGTTGAAAAATTTTAGTATCTTGTGAAGATCTTTGGAACCTGTTGAAACTTTGACAATGTGATGGAAACTTATTATTCCCATCATGAGTTGGTTGTATAGTCATTGTTCTTACATCTCTTAATTTTGGTAGAGATCTATGCATATATTGCATATTTAGCCAATTTTAATTTTAATTATAATTCTGTAAATTTTGTACTTCTTTTAAAAGAGTAGAAAAGACGTGAATAAATGGATTGAAGTAGGTCAATATGCTATGCAGTGCATGCCAGAGGAGTACAATTTTTAAACTGAAGTGACATTTTTGGATTATATATTATTTACTTGTTAAATCAATTATAGCTCAGCATAATTTACCGGGAAAAAGAAATAGCTAAGCATATCCACTACCAATTTGTATAGAGCCTACCAATGCAGATTGAGATGTCAGCTTTGGAGTGTTATTTTTTTTTATTTGCAGCCTTAGATGCCATTGATTGGTGCCCTGGTAAATGGTCTGGGTAGAAAGTGTGGGAACACCAGTTCTATGAGGTAGCCGCTTTGTTTAAATAATTACAGAAGTTCGACGTATAGTGAGTCAACCCCTCTCAACACCCTCGATTGACACTTGACAGGGTTCAATATTAGATAATTCCCCCTGCCCCCCTCCCCCTTCTCCAACAAGTACCAGGAGCGTGATTGTTTAGCAGATGAGAGCTTTATACATTGGCCACCTGAGATAAATGAAATTCACAGGGCTCATACTGTACTGTTTTAACTTGATTTGTACATTATATCTGTATGCTCTTCTCATCTATTGTTCTGACTACTGCTTATGGATGCAGGTAATTATGGCATTGGGCTTTTTGATATCTGGTAAATCATTTTATTGCAATTCCCTTATCTTCCTACTTGAATTAATTATTTGAGGGAGCTACTAAATTTTATCCTTCTTATGTAAAAAATTGCCATGTTGGGCATGTTAGTTTGTCTGAATGCTTCTAATCAGAGAAATAAGAATGGCTGAATACAGTAAACCATGAAGTCCAACGAGAACTTTAGCTAAAAGCATCTATCTCTTCAGGGTGTGGATTAGATTTTTTCGAATTTATTGGATTCAACTTTAGTGAACAAAGTCCGATACGTTGTTGGAGTTAGATCCTTGCTGGGGATTTAAAACATGAATCATAAAATTGAGTGTTAAAACTCTGCAGGGAATATGTTTCATATGTAGTAATCTTTTGGAAATGTATTGATTTTTCTTTATTCATTGTTGTTTTTATGTAGTGATTCTAATGGTGTACATCACTAAAGTGGCAAAGGCCTCTTTAGACAAAGCACTGGCAGAGAATGGTGACTTAGAGAGCATCTTGGGCTCCTCTTCAGGACTACCAACTGTAGCAGAGCCACCTCCAGATTTCCAAAAGCCTCTCTTAATCAAGATAGACCCATCTGGAGAGGATCGTGTTAACTAAATTCTATGTAAATTCTTTTCTTCTTTGCTTCCTAAATTGATTGCTTTAGATTTGAGTTGTTAGGAATGAAGAGTTTGAGGGAACAAGAGGGGGGTGATAAAAAAGGATAAGAAATTGATTCTCTGCTTTGATGTACATTACACCACTTAGTTAGCCCTTCTCTTTTACATGTAATTTTTATAGAGAAATGACCAATTACCCATGTTGATGTGTTTAGCATTCAGCTTGTTGATTATATATATATATATATGACACACTCCAACCCAATTTATATCATAATATAACAAATTGAACAATTGAAGTGTATCGAACCATCTTCATTAACATCAAACATAATTGACATTAATCCACATCAGAGTGCATATTTAATAATTTACAATTACAAACAAATCACAAGCTTATATTACAAGTAGTCACAATCACAACACATTTCATTATGAGTTTACCATAAAACTCATCTACAATGATTACATGTTAGACAAGACATTCCCTCCTCATTTCTCATCCAATCCCCAAGACTCTAGACTCTACAGTGGTTACAAAACCTTGAACCTGAAAAACATATATATAACAAAAGTGAGCTTAAAGCCCAGTGAATGTAACACTACTACATCAGAATAATAACCAAGAATATCATCCGATAACTTCAAACTATATAGATCTTATAACTTTCTACTCTCCTTCTTGGCCAGAGGATGGACCCTATATAACTTCATGACTTATAGGCATCTTCATGCTTTATAAGCATCTTCATACCATATAGGTATCTTCATGTCATATAGACATCTTAAATATTTTAACATATACTTTCAAGTATAAAACTTCTAGTGAATACACTCACCTTGGGTATCTTCCAACTTGTTTACTTATCCCGTAGTTGTTGAGGGTGTAGTTCTTCCGCCTTGCCTATACAATATTATACTCACGTCATATAGATTTTTAAACAGAATTAGACAACAATCATCACAAACTTCATTCATACAAACTTGAAGGATCAATTATGATAATCATTAAATATAAGCTCATTGAAACATTTTGTCAAATACATTGTAAGAAAGAATATCAAGCTCATCCTTTACATTACTTTACAAGTATACATTGCTGCACCACCTTCCAAATCAATAATAATATGATGAAGTACTCTAATTATACCACACACTCCAAGTATTCAATTTAACACCTTCACATTTGCAATTTCATGGATATATTTTCTTCCCTACATGTTGTCCACATTTTCACTCCAAATGAAGGACTTCTTTCTGACATCCAATTGGCCTACAAATTTTATAGTAGATAGGAAACATATTCAAGAACATCATACTAAAATTAGAGCATGATTCAATGGTTAGTTTTTTTATAAAGAAGCAAAACAATGGACTGTTTTCAATTTTGTCTCTCCCACAGTCCCTGTTTTTCACCAAACTTCAACGATTAAATTGTTTTGATTCAGAAAGAACTAGGTGCTCTACCATACATTTCTGGAAAGCTCTACCAGTCTACTTTCCAACCCAACAAACGGAACTCAAATCCGAATTTTCTACAATGTTTTATAGTCATTCTTGTAAGGTAACTTCAGGCTGTCTGCAGAGCACGTTTTTTTTTATATCTTTTTTACTTCTTTTTCATTCAAACTTCATATATAGTACTTCTAGCTCCTACTAATCATCATAGAACATGTTTATAACATGATTCATTTCATTTTATACCAACAAAATGCATTCAAAACCATAATAATCAACTCTACCATTCACATAGTATCACATTTTTTCTCTACACACACATACAAGCATATATGATGATTTTATGTCTTCCTTCAATGATTTGTTATGAAAAAATCACGTGTATGAATTATAACCAACATAAAATATGAAAGCTAATGAATCATAGAACTTACAAGTAATTCACTTGAGTTTTCCTTCTTTTTCTTCCTCCCTTTTGCTTAGTCTCCTCTCTCCTAGCTTCTCTACAAATCTAAGACACTAAAACTTGTTTTGCCAAACAAGGCACAAGGATTGTAGAGATAAGCTCATCTCCCAATCTGATTTAAATTGATTACTCACCTCTTTGACACCCAATTTTGACACCTAGCCCCATTTTATATTATTTGCACTTCAACTCCTTCAACATTTTAAATTTGCACTTCACCCCCTCAAGTTATTTGCCTTCTAACCCTTCTAAACCATTTCATTTCCCACAAACACTTCACTAACTCTAGATTAATATTTAGATATACTAAAACATATCTTCTAAGTAATACCTTACAATGATTAATACCTACTAAGATGCATGAAATAAACTTCACACTAGAACCCACACTAGGCATGCTACATGCTACCACCTCAATTTAATGTACATACAAAATGTTTATATATAATTCATGTTTATTTCAAAATTAAATTATGCTAATAAAAATGATCATGTGTCGAGGTGTGACAATATGTATATATATATATATATATATATATATTATGTGTTAACTGAAAGTGCCCAATTCTTTTTGTTCCTTTGTACGAAATTTCATTTTATTTAACTTTTTTATAAACCTTAAATTCGATATACCACATGGGTACATGCATTACCTGTTTCCTCCAAGTCATTGATGCTCCTGAATTTCTGTCCAATGCATGTGGATTGAATATAAACTTTTACTTAGACCATAAATATACAAATGAATTGATTTAATAAGATATTATTCAAAACCTCATCATGATTCTCTACACCATTCCAAATTATATCGGGGACGGATTAAAAAAAAATTAAAAAAGACAACAATAAGTTCTTATCTTCCATTTGTCAAATGAACCACTCCATTCACTACAAACTAAGCACATCAAGAAAACTGAGAAATGATATAAAATTTTTGATATGTTTGCCTATGAGACAACCAAAAATAGCTTCAACAGAAGACCACTCCACAGCTGAAGTCAAAATCACATCTTCTTTAGTTTGGTTTGTACATCAGTAGTAAAAAACATATACTGGTGGTCAAATCATCAAATAGTTCTTTGCCAGTAAAATTCTCTGGTAAAAAAAAACCATGGAAACTGAAAGGAAAAAATGTGATTAACAACGGTAGATTAGCATGTGGGGAATCTATGCAGTTTGGCGTAATCCTTCAGCTAGAGCGGTGGGCATCATAAAGAGACCCCTGCTCTCCAGCAGCTTGAAAGCTGCTGATGGATTCATCTCCAGCAACTTTCCCATTATCTCTTCCAGAGGTTCATCCAGCATCTGTTCATGGAAAAGGTAATGGCCATATCCCTGCGAATCATTGCCAGGTTGAGATGATTGAGATAAACAATCTGAAATGAGTTTGCATAATCTTTTCCATTTAAGCTGTGATGAGTTGTACCTCCAGGAAAATGAAAGGTTCAGAAGTCGATTCACCTGCCAATTTGCTTTTACTTAAATCCTGCACAAACAAGTTCCAATAAAATTCACTATGGTGTTTTGCAACTAGATCTTTTTATGCTAAATAATAATGGTGAACAAACTATTATACATTTTCAGTGCAGATGCAATTGAAATAAGTCCTATAAAGAAGAATAGATAAAGAAATTTCCAGCAAGAGAGTTCTGAACTACTGAAAGCATATCACGTGAACTTTAAATGGCAAGAGTAATGCTATTTTTTTTTTCTGAAAAAAAAAACAGAGAAGGCTCCGTGACCACAATTTGTTCATTCAGGAGTTGTCAGTGCTGCTTGCAGAAATCTGAACAACAGTTGGCACACGTATTCACAGAATGAAAACTCAAGTATTCTACAATTTGTTCAAGTAAAGATGGTTAAAGAGAGATCGCCGCACAGGGAGCATCTAAAATATGATTCAGTAAAAAAAAGTAATAACATTACACACCACAAACACTGCTGTGTGGCTTACTTTGTCGACTACCAGATAGTTCTGAATAGAAAACCAGTTCTCAAAGATTTCAAACAATTCCTCAAACACTATGTTTAAGAAGCTGAAAAGGAACCCCTGGAAATATCTCTGTTTCTGTTGTAAGACGGCTTTCAGCCAGTAAATATCAATCTTCATGAAATCAAATAAACCAATTCAAGAATCAAAACTCTGATTATTTGAGAAAAAAACATATTTCTTATCCATCTGCTATGATGCATGTGTCATTTAACAGTTATTCTGGTCATCAAGAATATGAGTGGGAATGCCTACCTTTATCTGAAGCTGCAAATACTTTATATGGTCAATGATATCATCCAGCACGGACGCTTTACAACCCTGCAAAACCACAACTTGACTATTTTAATCCCAGGCAACACACATTACCTATTGGTGCAGGTCCCTCTGTAATGAGTATTTATGCAAAGATTGGTTGAAATCAAGGCTAGCAAATATTGAAATGTGCCAAATCCGTTGTGGCACAGTGATAGAGGTGCAGACATGACATCTAAAGGGAGGGGTGGGGTTAGGAATTTGATTCTCATTGCTTGTCAACTAAATATATGCTTGTCAACTCAATACATGGGTTTGTATCGCAATTCATCCATAATTTAGGTTTCTTATTTTAGAATTTGATGTCCCTTTAAATCAATATTCATGCTTTTTGTGATGTAGAGGTTACAATTCGATGCTCACATATAGTAAGGACCTGCAGATTTGAATTTGTACAAATAGTTAGACGATTTTAAACAATATGAGCTAACATCATGCACAAAGCTTGTTAGATCTTTAAAAGGTATAATAACCATTTTCCTTTGGATCATCTGCAATCAAGATTCAGGTTCTTGCAATTTTTAAGAGCCTGTTGCCCTTCATTATTTATCATCAACCGGCAACCTTACTTCACTTTGTGCAAAAAAATACTGAAGGTTAGGTCCATCTCAAATCTTACCCTCCCAGCACCTCAAGTAGGTGGTAGGTGGGACCAACACTAGGTAATAATTTACCGAAAATATTTTCTTTTTTGGTAGATAAGTCAGACACATACACACCCACTTGTCCCATTGGGAACTCGAACGCTCTAAATTTGGAAGGAAGAGGAGATACCACTTGGCTATGACCTTGGTGGTAATTTCTGACAAGATTACTAAAATAAATTTTACTCTTCCATAAAAAATCACTCAGCAATATTACAGAGCATTTTACCAAGCTAAACTTCATTTATATTCTCCAATGATGCTAATTGAAGGTTCAATCATGTGCAGAACATTTTGGTTAAATCTCCTAGTTTTATCTGTGTATGACAAATTTTATCAGTAAGATAGAGTAGAGCAAAGAAATACAAAGAGAAATTGAAATATAAACTCGTATTCTGTTATAAAGTGGACTCCGTTAATCATATCAATGACTGGAATCCTGTCAAAAACTTTCTTTTCAAATTCATGAATTTGTGCATGCAGACATGCACAAAACACCCCATGTATTTTCACCTCTTTAGAATGCGGAAGCAGTTCCTCCAATACATCAAGTTTCTCAGCAATTTTCAATCTGCGATTCTGAAGGGAAAAAAAACAGCTAATTAGGGAAGTTGAAACGCATCCAAGCAAGAGTTTGATGACATCCAATTGAAACAATGCTCGAAACTATGCTTCAGTTACACAAAACAAATATTATTACCATTTTATTAAGAAATGAGAATATGTGATAAAAAAAATTAAAAAAAAAAGGCTTGGCAAGTAAGTTCAAACTTTTTTTATTTTTTGTAAGTTACAGAATTCGTCTGGTAATTGTTTACTGAAGAAGTTTTGCTTACACGATCAGTAGCAGTGGCTCTCTGTCTTGATACTTTACGACGTCGTTTGGGTGGTAAACCTGGTGCTGCAACTGCTATGCTTAAATGAGGTTGAAAAACATTACAGTAATCTTGACTTGATTCTTGTTTCTGTGAAGCATGATGATATTGCAAGATATTTATATTGCATAATCTTGATGAAACTTGTTAAAATCTCATATGAATTTGGAAGGTAATAAGCTCTGCTAGAGGAAACTTGGCTTGGAGATGAGGACATGGATAAGAAAAGAAGCCAGACCTGAATGTTGATCCAACTTTCTGCACCTGTGAAGTTCATTGGTCCTACTTCATTGTGCGGTCTCAGAAATCTTACCTGTTAAACACACAACATTCAGAATTTCAACTTTCAGATTGTTAGTGAAGGCATTATTGAGATATACAACATATATTTTGTGCATCACCATCTTGCCACAAGTTAGGTTCAGCAGATGGAACAATTCTTGTACCATGGGAACATAGCATCTCCCCATATATTATCTCAATTTTGCCAGAACACAAAACTTCTGCTAAATTTATTGAAGCTTCACAATTGCTGCTGTTAAGCATATGGATAGTTTTACCTTTTGATCATCCATGTCAAGGGATGGATCAGCATGTTCAGAACTAAAGTAGTGCGATGTTTTCTGGCAAGGAATCCAATGGGGTAGGGACAGAGGAAACGGGTGGGTCTGACTTCCTCCACCTGCCATAAAGTAGTGCTGGTTTGGATCATCTCCAGGTGAATGAGACACATCCCTGGCATTCCCATTAAAAGCAAATGATATCAGCTGCACAGGGTTCTCATGGTTGCTTTGTCCTTCCATACTATCCAGAGCAAGAGCCTGCTTGAGGATTAATTAGTACAGGCAATGAAATAGCATGAACAGCTGTCAAGTGAGCACATA
This sequence comes from Cornus controversa, assembly GCA_026545225.1. NCBI lineage: Eukaryota > Viridiplantae > Streptophyta > Magnoliopsida > Cornales > Cornaceae > Cornus > Cornus controversa. Next base: position 47,667,555 of record CM048847.1, on the reverse strand, counting down.
AAATTTTATATGCTTAACAGTGTAACCAAAATATAAAAAAAACCAATATGAGAAATGAAACAGGGTCCTGAAAACCATAAAAATAACCAAACTATTTGATGGAATTAAACTTAATTGCATGATCTAGCCTAGAGTAAAGGCAAAGTCGCAAAATTGAGATGGGGGAAGATGTGAGATGGAGATCATTTACAATCAAGATAACAGTGAATATATGCGCGCGCGCATGTATTATTTACATACATGTTGATTAATACACTAAGAAAATATATAATACATGTAATTCTACTAAAACTTTGATAAAAAATAACAGAGATGATGATCGATGATTGCGAGACAACAGTGTGATTTATATCCGCTTAACCTGGAGGGAAAGATTTAAAAATAAATAAATAAAAATAGTAGCCACGGAATTAGAGCAGAGTTATTTTTTGTAGTGAAATTGATGATTAGAGGGTTAAAACTGGGATCATATCTCTCTCCATTTAAGGAGGACGACAGTTGGCTTCAAATGCAAATGAGGTTGATTTTTAATCTAAAATTCACCTAAATGTTCATTCATTCAACTTTTTAACCTAGCTCTAGCTTGAATGCATGTAATCACATTGAGAATCTAAAGTTAGGTCCAAGATTATAATATTTAGGCCCTCAAATAGCCAAGAGCTTTTGCCTAGTGATAATTGAAAACAGTGCACGAGAAAAGAAAAAGAAATGAATAAATGATGTTAAAGATTGTATGTTCCTTATGCGAAGAAACATAGGAAACTGAATGAAATTTGGTATCACATATCAAGTTATGGTAGATTAGCTGTCATATAAAAATTCAAGTTTTCCTTTCCTAGAATTTAGTGACAAGCTAATGGAGCTTAATTGCAACAACAGTTGGAAACATGTTTGTGAGAAATAAAAAGGATCCTTGCCAAACCTTTCTCTAGAGAAATGCCACCTTCGGCGACAAACAAAACATTAAATAATTCCTCAGAGTATGCACAATGAATTGCTGCCAATATTTTTTTTTTATCTAATTTTAGAACCAGTCTGAGCATGATTAGAAACAGATCAATCCCACTAACCATTAAAGGATTATCATATTAAACTACAAAGAATTAACAAATGGATCTGTCACCACCAATCACAGTCAAATTTCAAACCACAAACGCATATTAAAATTTAAAACAATAATATGCCTAAAATGTTCATAACAAACATGATATTCTAGTCAGCTAGCCTAATGGTTCTTCCTCACCTTCCAAAGTAGAAGTCAAGGGTTCAAATCCTGGGTAAGCAAAGTGGGTGTGTGGGTTTCAACTGAAAAAAAAAATCAAACAATGATTCTAGTCTATTTCATCTTATCAGAGCAAAACTACCACCTAATATCATGTATAAGCTTATTAAATGTTAATTTAACTGCTGCAAACAGTTCATGATCATCAAATTAAAACAATCAAACTCGAAAACTAAGCCCTGAACAATATGTGTGTCTATATATATGGATATATACTCACAGAGACACGCAAAATATATATAATCAACTTTAACAAATGATTTTCGGATCTGTTGTTATTCTATAATAAAGGAATAAATGAATCGAGAAAAGTACTCCAGTTATACACGGATTTAAAGAGATTCTTCATCTAATTACTAATTATGACGTAATTGTGATAAATAACCTAAAACTTGATATGAAACATCTTATAATCAAACGAAACCGATACATGCATATATGATATATATATACACACACATGTATATATTGATTATGTTAGACTGACAAGAGAATTATAGAGAGAGAAGTAGCAAGAGAAGGACACTCAGGTAGAGAGAGAGAGAGAAATTCTTACGAGTGAAACTAGATGTTAGGGTTTCTACAGAGTGCGAGAGAACGAAAATGTGAGGAGAGAAACAAATAAATTGGGGCCTGAAAGAAATGTGCTCTGCTCGCGATTGCTACTTTGCTGCCTCTGTATTGTATTGGTACGTACGTTCGTGTAACAGACTAATGCAGAGCTGGTTCTCGAAATAGTGGAGGTGAGTAGGTGAAAATCCAAAAGTACCCCTGAAATTCTTTATTATGGCACGTCTCAGTGAAAACGCGGAAGGTAAAACATTCAAGACATTTGAAAATGTTAGTCACTCTTATTGAGTAAGGAAAACTCCTAATATATTGACTTGGTCAACTATTATTTAATTTTATTTTTAAATATACCAATTAGATTCACTTGCCATGACTTTCTTGACTTAAAAATACTTAAGAGTTAGTTGGATTTTTGCAAAGTTACTAACAATGGAAAAAAAATAAATTAAATTATCAAAGAAAGAGAGGAAAAAAAAATCACAAGCCCTTTTCTTAAAGAGAAGAAAATTTAAAAATGACCACTTCGTATATTTTAACTTCCAATCGTGTTGACATAATTATTTCAAAGAATCATGAAATTTTAGTAAGAAAAATACACAAACAAGGTTTTTTTTTTGTGTAATATAAAAAGGATTTAACTTGTTTATAATAGAGGTGACAAAATTGGACACAATAACACGACACGAGTTAAGCGAATTTGAATTTGAGATAAGTCAACACGTTTAATAAATGAGCCGACACAAACACAACACGCAAAAATTGAGTTAAGTTTGAATTTAAGTTGTCTAACATGTGACACAGTTACCACTTGAGTTATTAATATATTATAGTTTTATACAAACTTATACATACATAGTTATATATATTGCAATTATTTGTAATCTATTTGTTTATTTACAGGACTAAAGTAGGCATAAAATGCAAGAATGAGATTATTATGGTATCTTTCAGTTGTTGAATCACCTTAGTATGTTTTAAGTTTATATATAGATACAAAATTTATAATATAGTTTGATTTTAGAATTTATATGTGGGAGGCAATATTCGCACTCCCTTTTTCTACATTTACACTCCATCTTAAAAGTAATATACTTATAACCCTAACATCACAAGTAAATGATTTTTTTTCAAATTACACAAATACCCTTTCAGATACCCCCTCTTTGTCTCCATATCTTTAATGTTTTTGGTTTTGTTTGACATAAAAAAAATACCAAAAAAAAGTTATATCTTTTGACATGATCAAATAAATAAAACATTATTTATGTTGAATAAATTATCTCTTTTTATAGAACCCAAAGAAAATGTACTAATTTTTTTTTTTATCTATATTGAATATATTATCTCTTTTGATAAGAACAGAAAAAAGTTATTTTTATTGAATAAATTATTTCTTTTCACGGGATCAAATAAAAAAGTACACTATGCAAAAAAAAAAAACCCAAAAAAAGTTATCTATGTTGAATAAACTATCTCCTTTGAAAAGATCAAAAAAATATATATAGTACGCAAAAAAAATAAATAAAAGGACCCAATTTTTTTTTTATCTCTATTGAATAAATTATATCTTTTGAAATGAATCAAAATAAAAGGTTATCTCTGTTAAATAAATTATCTCCAAAAAATACTAAAGGAAGTAAAAAATGTAAAAAGAGCTAAAGTTTATAATATAAAGGATAGTTATGGTATTATAAAATTAGGGATAATACATTAATGAGTTTAGGGATCTTGTCATTTTATTTATAAAAAAAGGTAAGTGAAGTATAATTGGAGAGAATGAGAGTACGAATATCGCATCCCTTTACGTATTAATATGTAATTTATTTTTCATATGATCTTCAGAGAGATTTTTAGGGGTGGAGAAACTCATATCATATAAGTTAAACAGATTAAAAATGTTATTAAACAAGTCATGTCATTATAGGATATGTTTATTAAATGGATTACACACGTCGACACAGGTAATATGTTGAATAACGGATTGAATCAATGTTAAAGGTCTCTGATAGGATTATTAAATCGGATTAGAATTGAGTTATTTAATAGAATACTCATAAAATCGACACGACACGGAAACACGAATTGCACACCCCTATTTATGAAGTCTAAAATTTATGTAAATGTAATTGGCAAGCATCAAATTTGAACTTCAACTAAAAACTCTAGGACAAAATCTTTATCATCTATAACATTAATGTAGTTCATGCACATAATTACTGCATACATTTAATCTCATTAATTTAAGATTTTGCACAAAGTTCATATTTATTCACATTCATTCCAGACGAGAATACAAAAAAGTCATAAGAAAACATACCTTGGTGTATGTTGTTTGGCAATTGCATGGTAATATTGAACACTTTTAAAAAAAAAATTGGCAATTAAACTAGAAAGAAGAAGAAACGTGTTAGAATCAAAAGAATTTAAGGGTTAGTAGCACTAGACGAAATACAATGAAATGCAAATTTAGAAAATAGTAGAATATCAATGATGTAATACTATGAAATGTAAATTTAGTAAATAGTTTGGTCATTAATACAAAATAATTGTGAAATATATGGTGATATAATTAACAAAATTGACGCATGTTGGAAAAATTAAATGGATGCAAATTAATGGCGTGTATGTGATAAACAATATCATATAAACTAAAAGAAAATTTTTATACTACAATTATTAGGCCACCTATTTTATCTCACGCAAAGTGTTGAGCATTAATAAGGAAGTAAAAACAAATAATTTATACAGTGAAATGAGAATGTTAAAGATACATGGTGGGAATAACTAAAAAAGGGTAGGGTTACAGATCAAAATGTGAGATAAATTAAGTGTGACACTTATTAATAGTGATATGAACATAACACAAATGATAAAAGAGGGCGTCCAAAATTTCTATGAAAAAAAATTATTTAAATTATTTTAAAAGTTTAATATTATAAAAGATAGATGTCTTGTAACAGGAAAGAAATAATAAAAAAAAAGAATTCGATGCGTGGAGTGTAATCTCATTGACCCTATGTATTCAGATGTTTAATTGAGTGTAAATGTGATACGCTGATGTAATCGGACATTTAATTGAGCCTATTTTATATATTTAACATCAATAAAACGACACAGTGTCACAAAGAAACTCGCTCCACAGGTGTCAAAAGTCCTCTATTACTTGGGTGTCAAGTGTCAACCCCATAGATTACGTTAATGTGATAATGAAAAGTAAAAATAAAAATGCAACCTTCGAATTAGCATCGCAACAACATATTCTTAGCTAAGATCCTATCTGTATCTGTGTTTTCTAAGGTGGTGTAGGTCTGGTCTTTCCCCTTTCTCCTCCACTGTTCGTCAAACAAGCTCCAGAAAACCAATTACGACCGAATCATCAACAAAGAAGAGATCTCTATTTTCTCGAGAACCAATCATGGCGACCCCTGAAGTTTTGCGAAGAGAACGAGATGTTCCTCACTCACCTCCTCTATTTGACCATTCCGAAGGTGCACAATCATCAATTTCTGTTCATTTCACTTGATTAATCTCCTTCTGATTTATCCATATATCAATTTCATTTTGATTTTTTTGAAGCAATTTAGGGTACTTTAGTATGAATCGAGTTGACCCAGATCGTCTCTTTCGGTTTAATCTTCTAAATTGGTAGTTTTGTATCGTTACACATAGTCGTTGATATGCTTTTGCTGTTCTGGGAGATTCAGTGAAATTTCTATTGTTGGTATGCAGGGGAGAATGTGAAATCCCGAGGACTGGCTATTGAGAAGAAAATCGAGATCCTCGAGAGCTTGACTGGAAAAGTAGTTTATGATTTTCTTTGAATGAAACAATGATTTTTAATATTTGTACTTGTTACCTTTTCTCTTGAGATTCCATTTTTAGGCAAAGCTTTATGCTTTTTGTGTTGACCTCATGAATCTTGATTATGCCAATATGGTACAACAATCATTGTGATCTTCCAGCTGTCTCCGACAATTAGATCTCAAAGAAACTTCTACTTGCTACTGAAATTTAGAACTGATTGACTAATAGTTTTGATAAAAGTTTCTGTGTGTGTGTATATATTACATACCAGAAGTTTCTGATGGTGGATTAGGATATATGTGTGTGTGTGTATTTTGCTTTGTTAAGATTGTGATGGTGGATTAGGATATATATTTATGTGTGTGTGTGTGTATTTTGTTTTGTTAAGAGAAATTAATTCCGATTGGATCATGTCTAGTTTCGTATTCTTACACAGATGAAATAGGTGGATTCCGGTCGGTATATATATGTGTGTGTGTGTGTATTTTGTTTTGTTAAGAGAAATTAATTCCGATTGGATCATGTCTAGTTTCGTATTCTTACACAGCTGAAATAGGTGGATTCCGGTCGGTAATTGTTACCGGGGCTAAAACTTTTTCATACCCTTGTGGACATTAATATGAACATTTTCATGTGAATAAATCTGTAAACGCATACTTTGAGGGTATTACTATATATGTAGAAAAGTTATAAAATTATTTTAGTATTGACTATCTGTAGCTTACTGTTAACATTGCTTTACTGAATTGGATGCTCTACATCCTCAGTGTAGAACTTTCGGATTAGTTGTTCTAGTGTATAACTCTAGGATAAGAAGTTCTTAAAATTTCCCATTTGTGAGAAGCTACTTATTTTTTCCTCCAAAAGGAGTGTCAATCAGTCTTCTTTAGTGGGCTTTTGAGCTCTAATTTAGTTGTTTTATTTTGTTTTTTTTTTTTCCCCAAAATTGTTAGGACTTCCTTTTCCCATTTGTGAGAAGCTTCTTATTTTTTCCTCCAAAAGGAGTGTCAATCAGTCTTCTTTAGTGGGCTTTTGAGCTCTAATTTAGTTGTTTTATTATGTATATTTTTTTTCCCCAAAATTGTTAGGACTTCCATCACTATGTTGCTTATGTTTTATTGGCAGATGCTTCATCCTTGTTTTGGTATATTTTTGTTTTCTTATTTTAATATTCTTAATGATAAATATGGTTTCTCATTAAAAACATTCTATAGTAAGTTAATAAGTGGAACATTTCTCTTTGCTTGTTCCAAGATATTTTTTGCCAGTACCAATTGTTTTTTCATTTACAACTTTTATGCACTTCGATAGCTTTACTTGTATGATTTGGATTATCTAAAGCGGTGTATTGGCTATAAATCCCCATTTATATGTAGCTTTGGAGAACAGAAGTTCGTAGTTTTTTCCATCTCACTTCTGCAAATTGTTGAGCTAAGGGATTTTACTTGTTGCAGATTAGCAACCGCAGATCTCGCAGATGGCTAAATGATCGACTGTTGATGGAACTTGTTCCTCGTTTGAATGCAGAAGAAATCAGAGGCTTGTTTGCTCCACCACCTTGGGGTAAGATACATTCAGAGAAGAAGTCTTATTTCCATGTTATGTGCATCCACTGCTATTTTATGCAGAGAAGAAGTCTTATTTCCATGTTATGTGCATCCACTGCTATTTTATGCATCTAGAAATATATGTAGTTTAAATTCTAGTTGTTCTCATCTCATCATTGTTTTCTTAACTGTTCAAATTCTGTATATCTCCAAAGTTACCTGCACACATGACTCTTTAAGCTACAAATTTGCTAAACAGTAGAACTAGTGGATGAAGGTCTTTGAAGCCAAACTATAATAGGTTGTTAATTTCTAGGCCATTTTTTTATCCCATCTAGTTCAATGGTTGTCAATGGGCAGAAAAGAGATGGATTTGATATATATCTGAGGAGTGAGCTCACTGCTTTATTACCTGCCCAAAAAAAAAACTCACTGCTTTATTTTCCTTTATCAATGTGTGGGAGTGGAAAAGCAGCCCTGCTGCTTAAAATCTAAATTTGATCTTCGGCAAAGGTTCAAAACATTTGACATTTTATGGGGTTGGAAGCTATATAAAAAAACTTTTTAACAAATATTTCTGTTTAATATACATACTTGAGAAAATTTTACTTAAAATTCGGTAACTAAGAATATTTGTTTTTTTGACAGACTGGTGAATTTTTATTTCAACTTTGACGAGGAAGAAAACCAATGCCGGAATGAATTTTTAAAATGTTGTGAAGAACTTGTAAAGAATTTGTACTCATTGTTGATTTTTTTTTTTTTATAAAAAAAATTAATGGAATATTTAATATAAAAATAAAATTTTAAGATTCAGCTCGCTGGGAATGTATTAGGTTATTCCTGTACAAGTGTTTGGATCTGTGGATATGTCGGACAGTGGTGGTGTAAGATGATTAGATAAGGTCATGAGATCATTTGAAAACTTGGATCCAATTTGTCTGACGTCGTTGTGCATGGAAAAAGAGGAATTCAGATAGTTTTTGAGAATGAAGAGTTTCTCATTACGAAGCCAAAGGTTGTTTACCTTGGATAGATTTCTGTTGGTGCTTTCCTTTTTCATCTGTCGTTTTACGTATATTCTATGGAGCTTTTGGATTTTTATCTGTTTTGTTTTTTGTTGTGTGACTTTTGCTTGTAAGGTATACTAAAAAGACATCGCAGCTTGGTTTACTTTGGTAGACCCCACAGGACATGGTTAATTTTAGGAAGCAGAGGATTTACAATTACCTGCTTGTAGCAGTCGTGTTTTGTTAACTATCATTATCAGTTCATATTGAAGTATTAATCTGGAGTTCATTTTACAGGTGATGATGTACCGCTATCACCATTTTGCATGACAAATGTGGGGGAGTGGGACAAATTTAGGAATATAGACATGGATAAAGAGGTTAATTCACTTCTCTTATTCACCAAAGCATGTTTCACTCCCTCATAATTCTTGCAGGACATGCTTAAAGAAGTAAAATAAATTATTGAGACTTCACTGCTACTAGCTTTAATTCAATAATTGAGGAATATTTATGTCCTGCGTCATTTGCTTTTACACTTTTTAGATTTGAAATAAGTCATTTTCCAAAGTGGATTGCATTTTATAAAATAACTGAAAGGAAGCATATATAATAGAATTGAGAATGATAAATACATGCTCAACTACATGAATTATCCAACTCTTACTATGCATGGGATAGTTTTTTGGTTTCATTTTTTTTCACTTTCTTACTGCAAGTTTTTTGGTGCTTCTATGGGCTGCATTTATATTTATGTAAAATTTAGAATTGTATTATGTTTGATCGAGGAAAATTCGGAAAAAAAAAAAAAACTGTCTGCAATGCTTGTAGTCCAAATTTGGTAATGTGATGCATCACACACTGCAGTTAATAGGTATGTGCAAGAATATTTGTTTACTGGGATTTAACTTGAGCATGAAAATGGATTAGCTAGTGTAATTGTTATATTCCCAATATTGGTTCTTGATAGTTTCTGGTGCTTATTAATGCGTTGTTCCTGAGTAAGTTTACTAAAAGAATGTGACATTAGGGTTGCAATTAGGAGTAGGGAAAGTCATGTCCCAGGTGCAAGGAGATTTCCTTGTCGATAGTTGGCAACAGTTTCTGTAACTCTTCAGAATAATGGAAACTTAGTTCAGTGTCTTGCTTTCCAAGACTAGGCTGGCTGTGCTTTATGAACATTACAGAATATTTTGTTTAGCAGCATTATTACAACCTTTTTGGCTTGTCCGGCTAATTTTTCTTCCTTCAAGACAATCATTGCTTTGAAAATTTATAGGTTGAAGATAAAGAAATTGCATAGAAACACGATGTCAAAATTTGCTAGAGTATAATGGGCTGGAAAATAAATATGTACTAATAGGAGCATGATTAGGATTTTATTGTGATATGATGTGTACACAGTATCTTTTAAAAAAAGGTCTCTGATAAGTAAGCGCCCACATTCAGTAAATTGCAATTCGTGTCTTTTGCAAATTCTTTAGGGCAATTGGGGAGGCTATACCACTTTGCATGTTGTAGATTATTGATATATTATCTGCTTTTGTTATTTCTGGAGGTGGAATTCAAATGTTTTTCTGGAACATGTGGTTGATGCTTGATAAATGCTCTCTCCCTCGTAAGAGTAGTTTCCTCGTTTTGTTCTGGTAGGCTACCATGATTGAAGCCATTGAAAGCTCATCATCAAAGAGGAAAGTTCGTATGGATGCTGATAAGATGGCTGTACTGAATGCATGGCATAGAGTAGATTCTCGAACCAGAGAGGCACTTCGCCGGAGCTTTCTCTCTGAACTGGTTAATGGTTATGAGGTAGATTATATATATAATATAAAACAGAAAAGCATGTCTTCTTTTTCATGTTCTTTATTCAATTTTTGAGTTTTTTTAATAAATATGCTTGCTGCTTGCTTGCATTGAAAGGACAGAATTTTCTTTATCGTTTATGATGAATTTTTGCTTCATAGTCACACCTGAATTTAGGATTCCACTATATGTTTTGTTTATTAGATTGTAGCTGCTGAAAATAAGGCTTGAAACTTGGTCATTTTGTTCAGAGCTTTACTATTAAGTTGTAAAATATTTGTATATTTATACACATTAAATACAATAATTGAAAATACATATAAATGTTGGGTTTACCTAGGGCCACCTTCGTGTGAGCCTAAACTTATCTTTAGTTTTGGATTTTGTCCCAAGTTTAGCCCCATCTAAATTAGGCATTGATGAAATCTCGAATCGAAGGGGGCAAGTGCTGGCACATAATCTTAAGAGGGAGAGATGTTAAAGGGTCATCCAAGGAGAAAAAAATAGAAAAAAGAAAAATGAAAGAATCAAAGGTGCCGAGTTTGAACCTTGCCATTTCGCTTGGGGATGGTGGGAGGTACCATTGGACTAACTAGCCTGTATAAGTAGTTTTTTTAATTTCTTACTAAGCAAATGGAATTCTGGTTGATATATAATACTCAACTCAACACAACAAAGCCTTTTCCAACTATTTGGAGTTGGCTACATGAATCCAATTATGGTTGATACGATCTGTTGATATATTTATTTCAATCCATTTTCTGCACTTATACTAACCAAGTTAGAAGTTAGCTGATTCCTTTTAAGTTCAACGACAAATGTGTGAGAGATGAGTACATAGGTTATTAGGTTATAACAATGCCGAATTTTTATTGTGCTCAAACTTTAATTCATATTCCTGCAGCTCATCTTCTTTCTGTCATAGCCTCTGTACTTTCATCTGTCTTTTTCTATACACATCTATTCTATTTTACATGTGGCGGGCAGTTTGACGTGGAAGCAGTTTGGTCTGACAAAGATTGACACTCGACAACAGAAGGGGTTGTAAAAGAAAAATGTGACTTGATAAAAAATAACTATGAAAGAAAGAAAAAGATGCATGCAGAAGAAAATGAAAAATCGTGCGTGTACAGTTGTACTCCCTCTAGTTGTGCAATTAAACCATCTCTCTCCATGAATTGATATACTTGTCTCCCTTTGTGTGTGTACCTCATCATCTATCTCGTGCATGTTCTACACCTCAATTTCTTCTTAATCCAATTCATGAACAAGAGAATCTTTTGCCTTTTAGGTATGCATACGGACTTTCATCAAGGAAAGTAAAGATGGAGACATGCTCATGTTACATGTTCAAGATCCTTTTCATAGATTGTTGTTGCACGGCGTTTGTGAGGTATATTTTCCCATTTGATTTTGTATACAGAAGCCCCATCATCTTGGTTAATCAACATGAAGCCTTATTTTATTTTATTTTATTTTTTGCTGAGATTCAGAGGTATAAATGTTCGTATTCAATAGAATTGGTCAAACAAAACCAATATGGATATTGTCAGCTGTCTTCATAATTTCTTTCCCCACTCTAGAAATAAGGAAAATCTATGAACTAAAAGTTTTACCATTGAAATGTCGACCTCCTTATTTATTGTAAACAACATGTATTTAAATTCACTCTATTAGTGTCTAATATTCCGAAAACTGCCACTTGACAGTTCTACAACTTGGTCTCGGCCACAGTCACACAGTCTAAGGGCACGGAATCATTGAAGACGACGAGGATAAAGAAAAAGAAAGCAGGTTCATGTGAGCTACCAAACATCACCCTTTGCCATTTTCTTAAACTGGCAAAGGAAGGAATTTGGTAATTCCATTGGCCAGGAATTCCATTCATGTATTATAATAAAACTTGTGCATTATTTTAAATTAGTAGTAGTAGTTTCTGGGTAAGGATTCAGTTATTCTGATTCTTAGCCTATGTAACAATAGTTGATTGCAAAGCTTGAATGTCCTATCAATGTAATGTTAAATAATATCCAATTTAGGGTTTTAGTTGTGTTTCTGATTATTCTAAATTGACATGGCAAGGACTTCGTATGGAGGGCAGCTAAACAAGTCTAATTGTATGTACAATTTGGAAATTTTCTCTTTGTGCGGTTAATTCTATATTACTGCAATTCTCTTTCTTTCATGAAACTAAGAAAAATATTTCATGTATACAGAATTCGGTATTTGGGAAACATACCCTTGAGTTTCACAAGGTTAGTTGTCACGGGGTCAAATTAAATCACAAATTTTTGCTTCTGTGGTGGCAGTAGGAGAGTCCTCGTTTTTCTGTCTTAGTTTTAGTCAACACACTTGGTGTTTTGAAGATACACTAAGCTAGAAAGCACGGATACTTCTACAAGAGTAACGTACCCGTATCGGATACCGATACTCCTTGGATACTCGCGGATATGTGTCTGATACTTCCTAAACGTATCCATAATTTTAAAATATATATTTTTATTTCTAACACGTATCCGATACTTCTTAGATACTTTGACCATGTATCCGATACTTCTCAAATACTTTACAACACATTTCTAACAAGTTTTGAACATTAAAATGTACAATAATATCATAGTATAATTGTTAAGAAAAGTTTAAATTTATTTAAAAAAGAAGTGTTGAGATATATATCATAATTTAATATAAAATTTATCTATGTAAATTATGTAATATGATTCTTAACTCTTATTTTGTTTGTTAATTAATATATTTTATAAAGAAATGTTAATAACTCTATTTTTTGTATATATAAAAATATAATTTTTTATTTTTATATTGCCGTATCCTGCCGTACTCGTATCCTGTTTTTTTGAGATTTGTCGTATCGCTGTATCCGTATCGTATCGTACCCGTGTCCCGTATCCGTATCCATGTTTCCTAGACACTAAGTCACACACACAAACAAGAAGGTTATGTAGGAAGAGAAATGACAAAGCACATATTATGTGCACAGAATAATACAAGGAAATATGACCAAATAAACATACAATGGCATATCAATGTCAATCTTTCCAAAGTGTATAATTCTCAACTTTGTCTTACACTTTAGAATTCATATTCCATTACAATGTCTATTAAGACTATATATAAGCACTCACAAAATTATCCATATATGTCCACTAAGTTGGTGATGACAACCCCATTCACGTAGGGTTGTGCTGAACCTATCAGCACATGTCACCTTGTTTGGTGGTTGCCAGCACTATGCTCATGTCTCCTCATTTTCAGTATCATGTGGAGAAGTGTTGGAACTGCTATGTGTTGGCGAGCCAAGAGGTTGCCACCTTGCGATATTAGTTGCTAAGCCTTCCTCACCTTCCCACAATATAGTCATATATATGAAAGGTGGTCAGTAACAATTCAAACTATTTGGATATGTTGGAGTTTTCCATGTCTTGCCAAGTATCCTGGTGACTGCCCACACTATGCGATGTCTCCCAATTCTTTGCAATGTGGGAGAACAATCCTCAATATTTGCAATCGTAATGTGTTATCAGCCTTCAAAATATGCCACCTGTCATGGGTTATTGTAGCACACCCCCACATTCTCACCATGTATGCACATGTTGTAAAAGGTGGTGCCAACCACTACTATTAGGAACCATCTGATAACTATGTCTTTGCATGCCAAATGTCCGTCAAGTGTTAGCCAATGCATTTGACCATGCCTAGCCCAAACTATGGTTCATACTAGCCACATCTAATTTAACCAACCTAATTGGGGCTTAACCCATGCCAAGCCAAGCCATTGGCACGGGTCCATGCCAATGTCCATGCATTGACCAAGTCCAAACCATGCTAATGAGTTTGTCAACACCTTAATCTATTGGTGCATGGTCCTAGCCATGCCCACCAATATCTGTTCGTGCCCACCGTGATGTGCCCATGGGGGCTTGAGTCGCAACCAAGAGTCATCATCCAGATATTCGAGCCACTACCTTGCCCAAGGGCAAGTTTACATACCTATGGGCCCATATGCATGTGACATGTCTACCACATGCACTGCTTGGGGTGCACCAGCATGTGCCGCCCACCCATGCTGCTGCACCGATAAGTGCCACCACCTTTGGAGTGATGCACAACCATGCCAAAGGCATTTTTAGTGTGCCACCAATGCTTGTCTTGTGTTAGACTTGCCAAGGTCTAACCAAGTGGACTTGGGTGCCGGGGGTGGAAATGAGAGTACTCATACCCCCTATATATGCAAAACAGAAATTCAACACTCTGATAGCAACAAACATCACCTATGTCTGAGGAGTCATAATGTCTATTAATAAATATAAGTATTTCCAAAATTCACCAAACTTGAGGAATGGGATTCAAATAACTTTAGGATACTCTAGTATTTTTCCCAAGTCATAATTTCCAACTTTGATTTTCATCATATTTACAAGGATGCCACTGTGCACATTGTGGCATGTTGACATCCCTCCGCGCCTACGAAATGCTGTCAAGGGCCTAGCCATGGCATGGTCTGGTGCGGGACAGAATGTTAAAGGTCTAATAAATCACCCCCACTAAAAGAATTTGACATCCTTGTTGAAGCATCACGAACTGTTACAAGTCATACCGTTGCCTGCAACTCCAGCATGTTGGCGCTGACCAACCGGAATGCTGTATACCATGAACACATATTGCTTATGATCAAGAATAAACAACGTTGCTACCAATCAACTTCATTACTTGGCTACAAAATAGCTTTGCACATGCCACTCCTGCACCTACAATCTGTCAAAAGGCCCCATCAATGTCACCTCAAGACAATGTTCTTGTCACCGAAAGGACTCCCTGACATACCTTGGATTCTGACTCAACCAGCAACCCAACAAAACGAAAAGAACTCCACTGTCACCACTATGATAATGAACTATGGTCATGTGTATTGCCTTCCCCGTAGCTTGTGCACCCACCTTACGCTCGTGTTACTTCTTTGATTTCAGGCCCGTGGCCTAAGCATCTTCCACCAAGATCCATGGGTTGACACGAATTGAAATTTTTGTGTCAGAGTCTTCCTCCTCAGACTCTTGGGTAGTCATGGCACTGAGTGCTTTCTCCTTCTTTGGACAGTTTCTTGCCCGATGTGGTCTCTTGCAAATGAAACATCCATACTCAAACTTCTGTTTCTGATGATTTGATGTCTCGGGCTTTTCTTTGTTTTTCTTTGCACCATTTTTCTTAGCCTTGTCTAAAAACTTTCCATTCTTCTTTAACTTGCCATAGGTAGTGTCAAGTTTCTCAAGTCGCAAATCCACAAGACTGTCTGCGGCAACAATGGTAGAAGGGAGGTCAAGAACACCACCCTTCGCAACTCAATTTGTGCCCATGATTGTAAACCCGCCACAAAATTGAATAATTTGTTCTCATCGAACATCTCTTTGATATCCAGCAACAAAGACGTGAAATCTTTCACATACTCATGCATAGAACGCTTGTGCTTGAGTTTTCGTAAAGCATCTCGAGCCACTTAACTCGAGTTAGTTGGAAGAAATATCTTCCGCAGTTCCTTTCGCAGATCTAACCACGATCTGATTTGTAGTCTAGCTTCGTCTTCCAGTCGAGTCATCCACCATAATTTTGCATCACCAGTCAAGTACATGCTAGTGATTGTGACATTGTCAGCTTTTGGAATGTGTGGAGCCCAAAAATACTATTCGACGTCCCACAAAAAATTTTCAAGTTCTTTAGCACTCTGCTTACCACAAAATGGCTTTAATTCCGAAATCTTGATTTTGGAGTCTGGCTTCTCACCAACAAGGGGTGTGATTCTGTTGGGTTCTTTTTAGCAAACTCACTTCGTCCTCCAATTCTTTAAGTTCGCCTTGAAGAGTTTTATCGCGAACAAAATGTCATTGACAATTTCAGTAAACTTTGCGTTTGTTTCCGACACAAACACAATAGTTGATTGCAAAGCTTGAATGTCCTCTCAACGTAATGTTAAACAATATCCAATTCAAGGTTTTAGTTGTGTTTCTGATTAGTCTAAATTGACATGGCAAGGACTTCGTATCGAGAGCAGCTAAACAAGTCTAATTGTAGTACAATTTGGAATCTCTCTTTGTGCGGTTAATGCTGTATTACTGCAATTCTCTTTCTTTCATGAAACTAAGAAAAAGATTTTCTGTATACAGAATTCGGTATTTGGGAAAGATACGTTTGAGCATTCACAAGATTAGTCCACAACAGCCAATCTGAAATGATAACAAAATTCAGTAGTTTGGCAAAATAAAAACTTATATAAATCAATATAAAGATTTCAAGGATTAAGTTGGAGAACGTCACACACGACACCACCAGTGTAAAATTTCATCTTCATATTGCGTAAAACTTCATCAATAATTACTCAACTGTAACAATCACTTAACAGGAAGGGTAAAGTTAAGAAGTCATTCTAACTGAAGGTGAGAATTACTTTTTCCGACAATTACTTCTACCAGTGGTTCCAATCAAATAAGTGTTTGATGTAATTTTACATAATCAATCTTCAGTAATTGTGTTAAACACATCTGGTGTACAAAAGTTGATAATTCTGTGCACCGAGTCTTTCGCTATTGAAGGGTTCATCTATTAAAGGGCTTACTTATTTTGAACCCATGACTTCCAAATCATAATAAAATAAGCTTAACATTGCGTCAAGACTTGCTTTGACGTAATTGATTTCATTTTATCTAAATAATCTTTGAACAAAGACGGTTGGTTTAAGGGACTTGGCATAAAAATCATTTTTCAAAATTCTTATGTCAGTCCGTATTAGTTTGCAGACATGTGAACTAGTAGAGTTTTTTGCACCTTAAAAATATATGTTAATAACATAATATTTGATTTAGGATAGAATACTATTTGCATCGTAACAAAAATGTATGAAATTCATTTTTTAAAATTATAATAATAATTTTATTTTCAAAAAGAATAAATTAAAATTTCCTTTCAAAACATGGTAAGAAAAAAAATATTTAATTTCGAACAATCGATTTTTTTAATTTGTTGAAACTTGATTTCTTTTTCAATTTGTGGAGGATTGATCAAAGCACTTGTTGTATACTGTGGTGCTTCATCTTGGGCTTCATTAGGCCCAAGCCCACCTGTGGGTATTTAACGTCGATTTATTGCGCTCTGTGCGTTAGGCCCAAGCCTATTTCTCGGCGATACATGTTGTCTGCATAGTATCGTGTTCCATTTTTACCCCTCAGGTTTTTACTTTATTACGTTCTAGCTTTCCCATCCCACCTCTCTCTCTCTCTCTCAATAATTTGCAGATATTTTGGGGATTCCTTTAACAACGAAGAGCAAAAGTTCATCAGTGCAACGAGCCTCTCTTGTCGCAAAAATAATGTATTTGGTAAGAACGTGGGCATTTTGCTAACTTGGCTACATGCATACCCCTTCGATTCAATAATGTATTCATAGAGATGGAATTTAGTATGAAAGTATTTAATTTTGGGGGTATTGAGTCATTTTCTTGAGATAGATCGTTATATTGTTACAAATTTGACGTGCATGTTATCTCTTCGACAAACTGCTCAGCTGGGTTTGAGTCATATGTTTGTTGTCTTCACTGCTGCTCACATTTTACCTTATACACAGCATAACAGGACCACAGGGGCTGTCAGCCTGTTACATGCACGTTACTTGTTTGAGGAAATGCTCAACTGGGTGTGCTTGTTTGCTCTAGATAGCGGATTATCTAAAAGATCGGTGCTTCCTCACTTGCTCTCATTATGATCCTATATTTGTATCTGCATCTAGTTTAAGACTTCTTGCTCTGTCATAAAACTCTCCAGACCTCACATAAGACCAAAAAGAGCACTATATCCTCTATAGTTGCTTCTATTTTTGTCCACAGTGGTTTCAGATGCTAATCACATCTGGCTATATTACTGCACTGGGCTTTGTAGACAATATTTCTTGCATTAGAGGGAAATGCCTATATGGCCTTTCACAGTATGTTGCCATGGTGTGATGAGCATGAACATTGTGGGGGAAAAATTAACCATAGACTATACATGGACGATAGTATAAATATACATCAGAGTTTAGCTTTTCTCCAATCCAAATTGTTTTTGTTTCTCTTCCAGTTCAATCATTCACTGTAATTTCAATGGATAGGGCTCTTTTCAAGCCCAGTAACACACTTGAAATGGACGGTGGGTGATGGGTGATTGAACTGGAAGAGGATTGGAACTATTTTGAAATGGAGAGAATCCAACACCTACATATATTGGTTATTCGTATGACTTTCGGAAAATGCTCCTCTCTAGGTGAAACTATAGACCCTATCACCCTAAACTGAAAGTTTGAAGTTGAATGACCTAATACTGGCACAAAGTTTTTGAAGCTACATTTATTATTTTGGCCAATGATGTTTTGTGGATTCCATGGCAACTCAAAAGAGCCCATAGCTTATGTTGCAACAAGAAATAAGGGTGGTAATTTAACCTGTCCGAACGGGTTTCCGATCCATCCTGCCCCCATTGAAGAGGTACGGAAAGGTTTAAACCTGGCCCCAATTAGGGACTAGGACGGGTGTTATGCTAATTCGCTTGCCCGCTCCGAATAAAGTGCAATTTACAATTCTGCCATATATATATATATATATATATATATATATATATATTTATAATTATACATATCAAATTCTAAAATCTACCCCAAATAGCCGTTGTCACCAGCCACTCCCTCCTTCACCCCACTGACATCCCTCACGGTTCCATCTGATGGCTGTCATCGTCTTTTAGGTAACAAACCCTCGTACAGTCCAACCATCTTCCTCAATTGCAATGCCCCTCTTCTTCTTTATTTTTTCTTGATAGATCGTCATCATCGAAGCTGATCCCGACAGTGAAGCTGATCTGTTTTGTACCATCACCGACTATTATCACAGTTGGAGGAGTTTATGCAGTGATCTATTTCCACCATCCTCTAGTGTTTTTAACTCCCCTGTGTAATGTATGCTTGTATATATTGGTGTTTGATGGTGGTTTGGACTCTGTTATGAAAGTGAGTTTAACAAGGAAGTGGGAGAAACAGGGCAGGAGGCTGCTTTGGCTGTTAATAAATGGGAATATTGAGATTTGAAATGTCACAGCAGAGTCCAATGCACTATCAAACACCAATACACACATGCACACACACTACATAAGGGTGTCGAAAGTACCAGAGGTGATGGCAAAAATAAATCACATCAACTCTTCAGGCAATGTTAATAGTTGGTGATGATAAGAGACAGATCAGCTTCGATGAGAACCTTCTATAGAGGAAAAATAAAGAAGAAGAGGATGCACATTGTGATTAAGGAAAAAGGTGTGATTGTATGAGGGTTTGATGCCTAAGAAATTAGAAACCGGTGAAATTGACAACAATCAGTGGAATCGTGAGGGATGTCGGAGGCATGAAAGAAACATCAGGTGGCGGCTGTTTGGAGGTAGAAATTAGGGTGTGAATGAGAGACATTTAATATATATACATATATTTTTTTCACGACAGAATGGTATATTGAGATATATTATATATTATAATGGTAAATTGCATAAAACGGATTCCCGTCCCTAACATGAGTTGGGTTGAAGATCTTAAAAAGATTAACTCTTTGATTATTGGTAACTGTTTGATCTTGATGGTTGTATTTTTTGCTTCTTTTTTGTTTGTTACCAAGGTTTAGATGATGTTATGACCTTTTGGAGTTAAGACCAACTACACAATTAATCATCTCTTTGCTCAACCCAGAACTGGTGGGATCCAATTCAGCCATACAAATAATAAAATCACATTTTAGTTGAACAAGCATATGTATATTCTCCTCGTTTGATTGATTGCCCTAAAGCTGAAGTTGTTTCTTTAAGACGAATTGTAAGTAGGACACTTAGAGCCGTCCGTCCGTCTCATCTTTTTCCATAATATGTTTGCCTAAGACACTTAAATTTTTTGGAGAGGAACAACTGACGACCTGTATTTGGGGTTGCCAATTTTTGGGATCGGTTTGATGTAGCAGGATTTGAGAATACATATGTCAGGATACGAGTTTTTCCAGAACTTGATGAATCTTAGATAATTGAGTCTTGTAATGGAACCATTTACACAGAAATCTGAATTAATATCTAGCAGAGAACTAAATTAGAAATCTGGATTCATCTACAACGGATTCTTTCTTTTCCCGGAATGCATATATTTAAATATTGATAAGTAAAAATATCATTACATTTGCCTGATATTTCCTCGTGAATTGCTTTTTAGATGATCAAAGGACTTGACAATGTCGGTTGCACAAGTTGAAAGTATGGGCATCATTGAGCAGTGATCTTGATGGAATAACTAACTTGACTGGCCCGAGGAATGGTCTGAGGCTGAATACTATGGTGACATAAATGAATTTGACAGCATTTCACCATCAGAATTAGACTTTATAGTGGATATCGAAGGTCCTTTGGGGCATTCCGAATGCAAATGGATTTAGTGGTGGTCAAAGACATTGTCCAACAGACGGGGACTTCTTGATACACTTTGGATCCATCTTCCAAGTCAAGTAGTAGCTAGAATGCATTCAGATTATGAAGGCTCAGAATGATCCATACTGAAGATGAGGGTGTTCAGATGTGGGAGACATGGACGGTGCTTATGTTGTTAATGGGAAGAAACAGTTTGGTTGTCCTCAAACAAGCACTGAGCTGTCGCAGGAGAAAAAAGTGCAGAGCAAGTTAAAGGAAAAGAAGATGAGAAATGAAAACAGCTTAATCAGATTTTGTATCTTAATTGGAATTGCAGCATTTTTCATATTTTGTTACTATTTTTTGTGAAGCGGAAGCACTAACTTCATTTTTGATGTTATTTGTAAATTCTTTCTTGTCTAATAGACTTCCTGTATATATATATATATATATATATATATGTGTGTAAAATTCAATTTTGTTCAGTAAATAAGAAGTCATTGATTTTGTTCTTCAAGTCTGGTACAACAAGAAAAACTTCTATGTAAAAATTGTGGTTGGTGCATCAAATCGCCTAGGGCATGTGAGGCACATGGCTTCTTGTCTTTTATAGTAGATTAAAATTAAAAAGGAAAACTTTCCAGGAAGTATGGCTTCTTTCTTGATTCTTCCCTTGTTTTATAGCTGAAATTTTGTTCTGCTTTTGACAGTTCTGTATTGTTGGTTTACAGAACACAAATACACACCCCACACTGGGCACAAACACGCATTTATAGTGTATTGAAGTACACTGTGTGTGAGAGAGAGAGAGAGAGAGAGAGAATTGTACAGAACGATAGTATTTTGAGCATGCATATGGGAGAACTTCAATACAGAAGCAAAAATAACGAATATAGGCACCACGTGGGAAAAGAAGAGAGTCAATGGCTAAACTTCTATTTGTTCATTCCTTTTTTGTTAGGTGAGAAACTATTTTAGTTGGTTCTTCGTGGAAAGAGAGTTGATAAAGCGAATATTTGTTCATACCTTTTTCCTAGTTGAGAAACTTTTGGAGTTTCGGATTAGTACCTTAAAATTAAAATTAGGTCTACTTATTTTTGTGGAGGATATACTCCTGACTAGATCCCTATATGGAAATATCCATGTCCCCAAGTAAAAAAGAGATACGTCTCATATATATATATATATATATATATATATTTGTGTGTTTATTTATAAATATATATATATACCAGAAAGTTTTACCATTATGTTATAAAGCTGTTCCTGACAGTATTTTTTTTTTCCGTCCAGTAAATAATTAGCTGTCAGAAAAGTTGCATCTTAGAGTGAATTTTTTACATTGAAGCAAGAGCTTACTCCTCTTTTTTAATTAGCAACAAGGTAATGCACGTTGTGTATCTACCATAATTACATATACAAGGCTTCAAATTTGTATTATGGTATGGTGAAACTGTCAAAGTCAAAAACCTACTAGAATGGCTGATGAGAAAGTTAGGAACAAGTGGAGGCATACAAAATGCTATTGAAACTTAGCTGGACTTTACCTCCAATCCCATGCATTTACCTACCAGTATTATACCTCTTGTTCAACCAATTCAGATTCTCTCCCACGGCATAGGATGTCCTCTGTGATAGCAACAATTTTATATGGGTTGTACAATTTCACATTGTTAGAGTTCGTACTTTCGTAAAAATAGTGTGCGTGTATAGTTATACTTGCACGTGAGATGATCTTGATCAATATGTGGATAGTTCATGAGGATCAACTTAACTTTTAGTATTATTTTAAATAAATTTAGGTTTTGTTTGGATAAACAAGAGAGAAAAAAAAGTAATGATAACATTAGTTATGAGAGAAAAAAGAGATGATAACATGTATTCATATTTAGATAAATTATGAAAGAAAAGAAAGGAAATGAGTACATTCTTGTTTGAAAAAAATATAGGAGAGAAAAAAGAAAAGAAACCATTTAATCAATTTACTATCATGTTATTTTGTGTTTATATTACAAGATACACCAAAATGTCTTTTCAATTTTGTTCTTTAAAATGTTAAAATTATTTTTAGTATTATGAAATATTCACTTATTCTTATAATTTCTTTTCAAATCTTTTCACTTTTGGGAGGATATTGTAGACACATAAATTTTATGATGGATTAATCACCGTCCAAACAGCCTTCCAGACTGGTGCACAAGAGCGCAATTGTACACACAGTCGGAGTCTTCCAAATCATGCTTTCCAGACTGGTGCACAAGAGCGCAATTTTACACATAGTCGGAATCTTTCAAATCACGTCTTCCAGACTGGTGCACAAGAGCGCAATTATACACACAGTCAGAGTCTTCCAAATCACGCCTTCCAGACCGGTGCACAAGAGCGCAATTGTGCACACAGTTGAAGTCTTCTAAATCACGCCTTCCAAATCAGTGCACAAGAGCGCAATTGTGCACACAGTTGAAGTCTTCTAAATCACGCCTTCCAAATCGGTGCACAAGAGCGCAATTGTGCACACAGTTAGAGACTTCAAAGATAGTCACACAAATTCACTTGTGCAAATTGCGGTCACATCTTCTTCGAGATTGTTACACAATTGCACATCTTAGTCTGCAAATTTATGTTACATAGGCATACTACAAGAGAAATTTTTACTTACTAAAAAAAAAAAAAAAAAAAAAGGTATTGGGCATACCTATGTAGCTAAGAGTTTCTTCCATTGAATCAATTGATTTCCAAGCTTCTGCAAAAAAAAAAAAAAAAAATTGAAGTTGCATGTTATATTATTTTTCCAAAGTATATGATACATAGGGTAGTGCAAGAGAGATGGTATGGCATTGTAATAATTTTCTTTGAGGTCTCAAGTTCAAAACTAATAGGAACCATAATGAAAATCATTTTTTTTGTGGTTTTGTTTTACTCAAAAAAAAAAAAAAAGAAGAAAGTGACGTGAAGAATAAGAGAAGAGAAGAAGAAGAAAGAAAAAAACAGAAGAAGAAGAAAGTGGCGTGAAGAAGAAGAGAAGAAAAAAAAAGTGGCGTGAAGAAGAAGAAAAAAAAGAGAAGAAAAAAAAAAGGAAAAGAGAAGAAGAAGACGGGCTGGAAGAAGAGAAAAAAAAAAGGAAGAAGAAAAGGCGGCTGGAAGAAGAGAAGAGAAGAAAAAAAAGAGAGAAAAGAAAGAAGAAGAAAAAAAAAAAGAGGAAGAAGAACAGGGGTGGCAGAAAAAAAAACTTATGGGTGTGCGTTTCTGCTAATTTACTTTCAGTAGCAGTTGGAGGGACTTCTCTTCATTATTCTCTAATGTGAAGGGTCTGAAACGTAGGCTACATATATATAATGGTGAAATAATCCTATTTCTAATAGGATTCTCAAATTTCCAATTCTGTTTGGAAAAGAAAAAAAATCATATTTCTAATAAGATTTTTAAATTTCCAATTCTGTTTGGAAAAGAAAAAAAAATCATATTTCTAATAGGATTATCAAATTTCCAATTATGTTTGGAAAAGAAAAAAAAATCATATTTCTAATAGGATTATCAAATTTCCAATTCTGTTTGGAAAAGGAAAAAAAAAATCCTATTTCTAATAGGATTCTCAAATTTCCAATTCTGTTTGGACAAAAAAAAAAAATTAAAATACTTCAAGTCCCGTTTAAAAAAAAAAGTGACAAACTCAATATAGCGTGAGACTTGAAGTGGGGGCAATTTGTAGACACATAAATTTTATGATGGATTAATCACCGTCCGATTGGTCAATAAGTCAAACACTTTTAATCAATTTAATTTTACGATTGCGGGTCCCGTTAAAGGACACATGTCAAAATCTTGAAGGTTCAAGCCTTTAAAAAATATGTGTGATAATTCAAATTTAAATTTAATTTATTTTCATATAAAAGGAGGCAAAATCTATTTTTTTATGAAAGTTGGCACAATTAATGGGGAGTTACCATATTAAACCCCTACCCTTTTACCTATAAATGCAAGGCCATTGAATCAATTGATTTCCAAGCTTCTGCAAAAAAAAAAAAAAAAATTTGAAGTTGCATGTTATATTATTTTTCCAAAGTATATGATACATAGGGTAGTGCAAGAGAGATGGTATGGCATTGTAATAATTTTCTTTGAGGTCTCAAGTTCAAAACTAATAGGAACCATAATGAAAATCATTTTTTTTGTTGTTTTGTTTTACTCAAAAAAAAAAAAAAAAAGAAAGTGACGTGAAGAATAAGAGAAGAGAAGAAGAAGAAAGAAAAAAAAAGAAGAAGAAGAAAGTGGCGTGAAGAAGAAGAGAAGAAAAAAAAAAGTGGCGTGAAGAAGAAGAAAAAAAAGAGAAGAAAAAAAAAAGGAAAAGAGAAGAAGAAGAGGGGCTGGAAGAAGAGAAAAAAAAAAGGAAGAAGAAGAGGCGGCTGGAAGAAGAGAAGAGAAGAAAAAAAAGAGAGAAAAGAAAGAAGAAGAAAAAAAAGAGAGGAAGAAGAACAGGGGTGGTAGAAAAAAAAACTTATGGGTGTGCGTTTCTGCTAATTTACTTTCAGTAGCAGTTGGAGGGACTTCTCTTCATTATTCTCTAATGTGAAGGGTCTGAAACGTAGGCTACATATATATAATGGTGAAATAATCCTATTTCTAATAGGATTCTCAAATTTCCAATTCTGTTTGGAAAAGAAAAAAAATCCTATTTCTAATAGGATTTTTAAATTTCCAATTCTGTTTGGAAAAAAAAAAAATCCTATTTCTAATAGGATTATCAAATTTCCAATTATGTTTGGAAAAGAAAAAAAAATCATATTTCTAATAGGATTATCAAATTTCCAATTCTGTTTGGAAAAGGAAAAAAAAAATCCTATTTCTAATAGGATTCTCAAATTTCCAATTCTGTTTGGACAAAAAAAAAAAATTAAAATACTTCAAGTCCCGTTTAAAAAAAAAAATGACAAACTCAATATAGCGTGAGACTTGAAGTGGGGGCAATTTGTAGACACATAAATTTTATGATGGATTAATCACCGTCCGATTGGTCAATAAGTCAAACACTTTTAATCAATTTAATTTTACGATTGCGGGTCCCGTTAAAGGACACATGTCAAAATCTTGAAGGTTCAAGCCTTTAAAAAACATGTGTGATAATTCAAATTTAAATTTAATTTATTTTCATATAAAAGGAGGCAAAATCTATTTTTTATGAAAGTTGGCACAATTAATGGGGAGTTACCATATTAAACCCCTACCCTTTTACCTATAAATGCAAGGTCATCCTACACATTCGAGAGGGCACACAGAGACGAAGACAGGAGGACAGACACAAAGAGTTCAAAAGAACACAAAAGCTCTGTCGATCCTCTACCTCAACGAAAACTCGAAGTTCTGAAGACGAAGAACATCAAGCACGCCACACAAGTACCGTTCTACCTCAAAGACTTTAGATTCTCTAAGAATCTGAAGAAGAAGAAGTACAAGCACGCCACACAAGTGTCGTTCTTCATCTAAGACCTTCAACCATCGAAGAATCTGAAGACAAAGAACAACAAGCACGCTGCACAAGTGCCGTTCTACTTCTAAGACCTTAAATCCTTGAAGAATCTGAAGACGAAGAACAACAAGCATACCACACAAGTGCCGTTCTATTTCAAAGACCTTCAACCCGCGAAGAATCTGAAGACGAAGAACATCAAACACACCACACAAGTGTCGTTCTTCTTCGAAGACCTTCAATCCACCGTTCCAGATCAAGCTCTATCGGCACTCGATCGAAAATCCAGTCAAGCCTTTCCTCAATCTTGAAGATTTGAAGAAAGTTCTTCACCACCGGTTCAAGAACAAACTTCTGAAGCCCTTGCACCAAACATCAAGGAGATTGAATCAGAGGAAGATTCTTTGTTATAAAAGAATCGACCACAGAGAATTGTACCCCTTTTTCTGAAGTTAATAAAATTGACTGTTTGTTACTCAATTTTGTTCATAGGTTTTCGGACACAAAATTTGTGTGTACAGATATCATATGAAAGATTTGGAGGGATAAGTTATCCCTCCAAATCCTTTCTTTTCTCTTGCTAATGACAATTCAAACATAAAAAATACTATCATTCTCTTTATTTTATTTTCTTTTCTTTTCTTTTCCTTCTAATTCCATCAATCTAAACGAGCCCTTAGTGTTTAATTAGAGTAATTAAAAGAAGAAAAATTAATTGCTTAGTTAGAAAAGTACATAATTTAAATAAGATTAACATTTTTGCTGAGTAGAACTTAGTTCTTAAATGCGTTTGTACATTAAGTAACTGAAGCAACTGAGTCTATGGTAAAAATCAAATTATGAGTTGTTACACTATGGATACTTGATAATGGTAGAGTTGGATCCCTTTGTTCGTGAGTACATACATACACACAAGTAATTTTTTTTTTCCAAAAAAAAATTGAAAAGTCAAATCTATCTATACTTAAATGGTAAAAATATCTTAAGATATAACAATATATGTCCCGAAAGAAAAAAAAACGAGAAAGATCAATTATCTTGAAAACATAATTGATCGAGTTGGGTTCCAACTCAACGTTCTAACCATGTCAAAGCTTAAGATGAGCTGGTTTAAATTGTCTGACTCAGTCTATTTCGATTCATTTATAAAATTGTATCTGCTTAACACATATAAAGTGATAAAATAATATTTGTATTTTCATGACATTGGAACAAGGAAAAAAAATTGTGTCGATTGACCAGTTTAGTATTTGAGAAAATGGTAAAACTTTCACACTGCAGCAACAATTGACAATTTGGTTGACTGAGAAGTATTTGAGTGGATGGAAAGGTACAATCGTACAATACAACAACAATCAATAATGACAATTTTTTTTGGGGGTACATATTACAAAACTGAAGTATAAATTGATCATTTTGCTGCTAAATTCAGTAAGAAAAATATTTGTGAATGTTGCTACTGTAAATGGTGACTGTAAATGTGATAATCTACCCTTTAATAGAGTGATTTAGTGGAAAAACTCATCCCCCTTCCCTTGGAATGAGAATGAATATTAATATATTTATTCCTTACCGTAATACCAATTTTTTCCCTTATAATAGGGGACTTGAGGTTACATGGACTTTAACTTGGTCATTATCCTGACTTTTGATTGTTTGTGTTGCCATGTCATCTGTCACATGTCCTTCTACGTGTAAGGATTTTCCCCCTCTCACTTTGCCCCAAATTCTTTTTAATTTCTATATACAGATTTTGAAAAGAATTTCTATTGTGTTTGCAGTTACATTTCTGGAACCAAACAGTCACTTTTCCCTTAAAAATTACAAAGAAATGATGTCGTGTCGTCAAGCGCCGCTTCTGTGTGCCGTATTGAGCGTGCCTCTTTCCTTCGTTCCCTTCATCTTCATCACCTATATTATTGTTTTGTGAGAAGAAAGAGGAAACTCAAAACCTTACACAAGCTGTGCTCCGTCACACTTCTAAGGTCAGTGCTTTTTACCCATTTGATTTTTCTTTTAGTTGTCTTGTCATTCCTTCATATCGCCATGGGTAGATCTGAGAAGGTTAGGATAGTCAATAACTTCGAAGATGAGGGGGTTACTCGAATCTCTGAAGTGTCAGGTAGTTGCGGGGATCCCAACTCCGAGTACATCAACTCGGAGGAGGCTGACTCTTGCGATTTGGTTAGGGTAACGCCGGTCTTAGAAAAAGTTAGAAAAGAATTTGAGATCCCAAATAGCGTTTCACTTAGGTCTTATCCTTTAGATCATAATTATTGGTCCGGCCAAGGAATTGGTGATGGAGAAATGTTATTCTCAGTAAAATATCTTGTGACCTTTCACTTTCCTTTACACCATTTTTATCATTTGGTACTTTGTCATATGAATCTTGCCCTACTTCAAGTGAACCCTAACTTCTTTAGAGTTATTTCAAGCATTTTGGCGCTCAATTTGGAGAGGTTCTTGGAACTAGGTTTTGATAATCTGTTAGACTGTTACCAAGTATGTGCGACAAAACATGAAAAATGCATATACCATTTTTACCCTCAATCTGGAAGATCCTTGTGCTTGGGTCATCCTACTTCTGACAAAGTCAGAAAGAACAGCTTGTCGTTGTAGGTGGTAAATAGAGGGTAGCTTCTTCTGATAAGTACCCGATCCCAAAGAAATTCAGAGGAATATGTATACCCATTTTCGATCTTACCCTCAATCTCGATTGTAATTGTGTCATGTGTGAAGTTCTTATTTTCTCTAAGATTTACTCTTACCTTGGTGTAGTTAAAGACTCTCTTCCCCAATTGGAGGTTTGCGCTCGGCTGAAGACTCTTGAGGAAAAGGTGTGGAGCAATACTCATCGGTCAAAGGAATTACTGAGTTCAGCTAATCTCAAAGCCATTGCAGAAAGTGCTTTGGGGTTCAAAGAAATGAAATTGCTGCCTACTACCCGCCACAGACTGAAGCAGCTTACCGATGAAGAGAGGGCTATCGCTACTTCTCTGAAGGAGAAACATGCTCAGGATGAGTTAGTGAAGAAAAAATCCCTAGAGGCCCCCTCAATTACTGAATTTGAGCAGATTGGCCAAGCATATAAGGTTCAAAAAACTGTTGATAAGGCTGCTGACGCCCCCTCATCCTCCTCTGATTCGTAACTAGTCACCACTGTTAGCACAACTACTCTAGCAAAGGATGGGATGAGTGACCCAGGGACTGATGATGCTACTGCTGGGCCTTCTGGTAGTTCGGTTGCCATATGGGTCCCTCGGATGGTCAAGGCAGAAGGGTCGCTTCTTACCGTTGAGGACTTCATCCTCAATAATTTTGCTTCTCTTAGAGCTTACCTTGGGGGTATGTGGCCCCCGCATGAGGTGCATCGAATGAAGGAGATTTCAATCTTTGCTCTGGCAGAATCTTGTCCAGATATCACTATGAGGGTACGTTATTATTATACATTCTCTTTTTTTTTTTAACTTTAACCTTCACTGTTTGATTGTTGGATAGAACTTGTCGGTGATGGCGATGTGCCATTCGATTGAACAAGCTGCTCTGAAAGTGAATAGAACTATAATTGAGAAAATAAGAGCAGAGAACAAGATAAATCTGGCTCTTGCCAAATTGAAGGTCGCTCAGGAGGTTGTAGAAGCTGAACGATCAAAATATGGTGCTCTGATGGCGGACCTGGGGCAGAGCAGAGCCCTTTGTGCTTCTTTTCAAAAAGAAAATGAAAATGTTGATAAGGAAAAAGCTACAGCGGAGTCGAAGGCTAGGGAACAAGAACTGATGGCTTCATCTCTGCGAGAGCGGGTTGCCAACCTGGAGGATAGATCCCAAGTGCTTTATAAAAAGCTAACCAGAACGGTCCAAGCCCGTAATGCAGAGGCTTACACAATTGGCTTCGAAGATGACATAGTCGAACTCGAGAATCGTGCCTATGCTGATGGCCCTAATCAATACGACAGGGAGATCAGGATTCTGAATAAGGACTACTAAGACCCTGAGGTTACTGATTAAGAGAATATTTTTGTTGAAATTCTCGAAAGTCTTGAGGCCCCTCTATTTGCTGAAACCTTGAGGCTACTCGTGCGAATCCCCCTACTTGATTGTCTAGAGAAACATGTGAACTTTTCCATTTGTAACTAATGTGCTAATTATTAGCAATTTTTGTAATAAAAATGTAACATTTTGAAACTGACTTTGTGGAAGTGTTGTCTAATGAAATATAATTCCTTGTTCTTTTTTTTTTTTTCGTTCGGATCAGATTAAGCCTTAGTTGATCTGGCTGTTGACTTTCTGGCCTTAACCCTTTTTTGACGTTCGGATTAGATCGAGCCTTAGCTGTGTGTTTCCTTTCTAGTCGTCACCATTTCATTAGGGTCTTAGCCCTTTTTTGGTGTTCGGATCAAATCAAGCCTTGGCTAATCTGATCGTTGCCTTTCTGGCCTTAGCCATCCTTTTTGGCCTTGGCCTCTTATGGGGCCTTAGCCATTTTTTGGAGTTCAGATCAGATCGAGCCTTGGTTGATCTGGTCGTAGCCTTTCTGGCCTTAGCCATCCCTTTGGGCCTTAGTCTTTTTTTTTTGGCATTTAGATCAGATCGAGCCTTGGTTGATCTGGCTGTTGCCTTTCTGGCCTTAGCCCTTTTTTTTAGTGTTCAGATCAGATCAAGCCTTGGCTGATCTGGCTATTACCTTTCTGGCCTTAGCCATCCCTTTGGGCCTTAGCCTCTTATGGGGCTTTAGCCCCTTTTTTTGGCGTTCGGATCAGATCAAGCATTGGCTGATCTAGTCATTGCCTTTCTGGCCTTAGTTATCTCTTTGGGCTTTAGCTTCTTATGGGGACTTAGCTCTTTTTTTGGCATTCGGATCTGATCGAGCCTTGGCTGATCTGGCTGTTGCCTTTATGGCCTTAGCCTCTTATGGGGCCTTAGCCCTTTTTTGGCGTTCAGATCAGATCGAGCCTTGGTTGATCTGGCCGTTGCCTTTCTAAAAGATAGTGTTGCATGTGGGGAACATAGTTCGGGCCAAACTGTTGATTTATTTTTTGAAAACTGAAGAATTCTTAACTTTCATTTGAATTCTATACATATTACTTCTTTAAATGCATTGCGTTCCATGGTTTTTTTATTTCAGCTTTGTCTCCTCGAACTTTTTAAATTTTGTAAGCGCCTTTCCTGATTATTCTGATAATCTCATATAGGCCTTCCCAATTCACACCAAGCTTCCCGGCATTGAGCTCTTTGGTATTCTCTGGTATTCTCTGTTTCCTTCCTTAGAACCCAATCACCAAGGTTAAAGGATCTGTGTCTTATCTTCTTGTTGTAATAATTTCTTAACAGTTGCTGGTACGCAGCTATTTTAATCTGAGCAGCATCCCACCATTCTTCCAGTAGGTCAAGGTTTTGAGTGATGAGGTGCTTATTCTGGTTTTCGTTAAACGATTCAGACCTATGAGTCGGGACTGCTAGCTCCATTGGTATAACAACCTCAGACCCGTAGGTAAGGCTGAATGGACTTTCTCCTGTTGGTCGTTGAGGAGTTATTCGGTACACCCATAACACGTTTGGTAGTTCTTCCAACCAACGTCCTTTTCAGTTTTCACGCTTCTTTTTTATGTTAGCGAAGATGGTTTTGTTGGTAGATTCTGCTTGTCCATTTTATTGTGTGTATGATCTGGAAGAGAATCTTTGATTTATGCCGTACTCCATAAGGAATTCCTGTACGGATTCATTGTCTAAGTTTTTCCTGTTATCAATTTTGATTCTGGTTGAAAGTCCGAACCGGCATATAATGTTGTTCCAAATGAATTTATTTACTTGTATATGAGTGATAAATCAGTAGGCTTCTGCTTCGACCCACTTTGTGAAGTAGTCCGTCACCAGCAATACGTAACATTTGTTTTGTACGGTCGGGGGGAGTGGTTCGACAGAATCCATTCCCCATTGGGCGAAATGCCATGGGCTTGTCATTACATTCAGGTCTCTCGGCGGTTGGTGTGTGATGTTGGCATGACGCTGGCATCTGTCACATCTTAGGGAATGTTCAGCTACATCCCGAGCCATATATGGCCAAAAGTACCCTTGGGTGAGGGCTTTGTGTGCTAATGATCGACCTTTTGAGTGGTTACCGCACACTCCCTCATGGATCTCCTTTAGGACCTTGCTTGCTTCTGAGGTAGTCAAGCATCTCAGGTAAGGGCCTGAGAACGATCGTCTGTATAACTGGTTATTGATAAGGGACTATTTGACTGCCTTCATTCTCAACTTTCGTGCCTTAACAGAAGGGTTCCGTATCTGAGATAGGACACTATTGGATCTATCCAGCTTGGCTCACTTAAGATGACTAGTGATTCATGATCGTTACATGTGTTGGGGCTACGCAGTGTATCTACAGTTACTACTCTGGTGAATGATTCATCTGTGTGAGAAGCCGAACTAGTTAACCGATTGGCCTTTTCATTTTATTCCCTTGGGATATGGCGGAACTGTACCGATCAAAACTGCAGACTTCATTGTTCACTACTTCTTTGTATGCTTTCATCCTTTCCTTTTTAGAGTGATATTCACCTATTACCTGTTTGATAATTAAAAGTGAATGACTAAATACTATTAGATCTTTTACTTGCAATGCTTTTGCCAGTCGTAGGCCCGCGATAAGTGCTTTGTATTCAGCTTCGTTATTTGATGCCTCGAACTCGAGCTTGATAACATAGTGAAACTTTGTTCCTTTCGGGAGTTTTGATTTCAATCCCTATTCCTGCCCCTATTTTTCCTAAGGATCCGTCCACGTATAACTCCCAACTTGGTTCATTACTTGTGTGTCTTCCTTATCTGACTCATACTCCAAAAGGAAATCGGTGACAACTAGTCCCTTTTTTGCTGGTTAAGGTTCAAATTTGATGTCAAAAGACCCGAGCTCCATAGTCCACTTCATTGTTCTTCCGAACACGTTCAGTTTGTTGAGGGTCGCTCTTAGCAGCAACGTGGTTAGCACGATTATTGGGTGTGATTCAAAATAATGCCTTAACTTTTTCTTCGCATGCACCAAGGATATGATGACTTTCTCTACTCTATTGTACCTGCATTTGGCTCCAGTTATGGTTTTGTTGGAGTAGAAAATGGGGAACTGTTTGTTCTCTTTTTCTCTAACTAGAGCTGCGTTGGTTGCTGATCGTGAAATAGCTAGATAGAGGAAGTGCATTTCTTTTTCCTTAGGAACATAGTGTATTGGTGGATTGCGCATATATTCCTTAAGTTTATCTAAGCCCCTTTTCTGCTTTGGTCCCCACAAATGTTCTCATTTCTTCTATATTACATCAAAGAAGGGTTTACACCTGTCTAGAAGTCAGGAGATAAACCTACTTAGAGCCGCAATGCGTGCAGTTAACACTTGAACCTCCCGATGAGTGCTTGGTTCGGCATTGTGAATAAGGGCTAGGGCTTAAGATAGGTTGACTTCAATGCCCGTTCGACTAACTATATACCCTAGGAACTGTCCTAATTGATGACACCCCAAAAGTTCATTTGAACAGGTTCAACTTCACATTGTGAAATGTCGAAGGTTTCCTGCAAATACACTAGGTGATTCTCTTTTTTTGAACTTGTAACCACCATATCATCTATGTAAGCTTCTACCGTTTGACCCATTTGATTCTTAAAAATTCTATTTATTAAGCGTTGGTATGTAGCCCTCGTACTCTTCAGCCCGAAGGGCATTACCTTGTAACAGAAAGTTCTTCCCTCGGTGATGAAAGATGTTTTTTTCTCATCTTCTGGGTTCATTGAGATTTAGTTATACCGGGAGTACGCGTTTAGGAAGGTGAGACGTTCATACCCTGTTGTGGCATCCACCATTTGGTTTATCTTCAGTAACAGGTAACAATTTTTTGGACAGGTTCTGTTCAGGTTGGTGAAGTTAATACATACACGCCATTTTTCATTCTTTTTTCCAACTACCATTACATTGGAGAGCCATTCTGGGTATTTTACCTCCCTGATGAACTCGGCTTCTAGCAGATGGCCCACCTCCTCTGCTATGATTCTGTTTCTCTCTGGTGCAAATCTTTGTTATTTTTGTTTTACCGGAGGAGTCATGGGGTTCACGTTGAGATTGTGGTAGGTTACGGATAGGTCTATCCATGGTATATCTAGGTGGCTTCAAGCGAATACATCTGAGTTATCCCAGAGAAATCTTGTCAACACTAACTTTTCCTGCGTAGATTGGAATGATCCGATCTGTGTCACACCATTTTGCTTTTTGTCTATCTGAATGCTTTCCAACGCTTCTATTGTTTATTCTCCTCTTCCTTCCTCCTTTGCATTCAAGGATGATTGAAGTTGCTATTTGGGGTCTGTGTCATCATGCGAAGAATTTTTAAGAGCCACTGCATAACATTCCTTTGCCGCTACTTGATTCCTTGGTATGTCAATAAATCCCCTACCATTCGGTGCCATACATCTCATAATCTGATGCAGTGTGGAGGGAACGCCTTTCATCCTGTGAATCCACCCTCTTCTCATGATTAGGTTATAGGAGAATCGGATATTAGCGACCACAAATTGCTCCCTCAGGGTTCTTTGAGTTACTGTTACGAAGAGTAAGACTAGACCGATCGGGGTAACCCTGTTTTCGTCGAAGCTTACCAGAAGACTCTCGGCCGCCTTGATCTGTTCGATGTCTATTGCTAGTTGCTCAAAAATCGTTTGGGTCATAATGTTGGTGCTAGATCCTGTGTTAACTAGAACTTTTTTGACAAGGCAGTTGCATACTAAAATACTAATCATCAGGTCCCGGTTGCTGAAAGTGATCTGGACTTCGGCTTCCCCTTCATGAACTGGACCATCGTCGCCAATCTTTCGAATCTTTTGTGCCTATCGGTAATGCGATTGAGTTAATAAATGACTAAGCTTCATGGCGTATCCGTGGGTTGTGTTGATTGTCCAAACGGGGTTAGCGTTCTGATTTTCCTATCTAGATTCCTATATCGATCGGTCAGAGCGCTGATTTTAATTTAGCACGTATTCTGATAATTCACCATTTGCTATCATATCCTCTACTTGACCCCTGAGGCTACGATATTCACTGGTAGTGTGCCCATAATCCCTATGAAAAGCGCAATGTCTAGTTCGGTCTCTGAGTTCCACTTGGATTCTCATAGGGGGAGGTGTTCGGAACACCCTTTTATCCTTATTCTCATGATAGAGCCTTGCTAGAGATTATTTTAAAGGTGTTACCTTGTCGTCATACCTTTGTTTTTTTGCTGTGTGATTTTGCCAGGGCGACTCTTTGATCCTTATTTTTTTGACACTTTTTCCTTTGTCTATGAACTCACATTGACCAGTGTCGTTCTCTACTCTCGTACTGTATCTTCTTATTCCAGAATCAAGTATCCCTGTGTTTTGGCGATCAGATTGCTTATGTTTTTGGGAGTCTTCCTGATCAAAAAAGCATAGAACTTTGTTCCTGGTATCAGGGCTACTTTGAGAGCTTTGATCGCGGCTGTTTGGTCACATTCGTCTATTAGAGACACCTCGACATTGAATCTGGTCAAGAAGGCTTTCAAAGTTTCCCCCTTCGTCTGTCTCATCGTAAAAAGCAATGAGATTGTTTTCTCCTTTCTTCTGTTGCCAATATACTGGGTGATAAACAACTCACACAACCTCCGAAATCTAGGAATCGAATTGTGGTATTGCTGCTTAAACCATGCTAGGACGACTTCTTTTAAACTAGTCGAAAAAGCTCTACACATGAGAGTTTCATCCTCGGCGTCCATAGCCATTTTCAGTTGAACGTGATATATATGTTCAACAAAGTCGGTTGTACCATCGAAGACTGTAAAACTTGGGATAACAAATTTCTTTAGTTTAGGGGCTTTTTGTATTACCTCGATAAAAGGGTAATTGAATCATTCGGTCTGTCACCTGAATAGTCAGATCTGTTAGTGTTTGCGCTTTTAGACTTTTGATTATAACGTCAATCTCTTTCTGGAGTTTGTCAGCGATTTCTTGATAGGGAATGTTTGACTTCGGATAACTATGCCCCGAACGAGCGGGTAATGGCTGGAGGTGAGCGTTTTGGGGTGGGCTGTGATCTCTAAAGCCTTCATGATCAGCTTGAGGTTCAGCCACCTGCTTTCTGGTGAGGCAATTAATTTTATGCTATAGCTGTTCGTTCAAACGATTGGATTCTTCCAACTGTTGTAATCACCCGTAGGGTGGATTACAGGAGCATGTCAGGATTGCTGCTGGGACATGTTAGGATTGCTCAATCCCATATCGCCTGGGTGTGGAGAAGAGGATGTGCTTATATGTAGTGTGTTATCTTCAAATGGTATGAGACCTTTTGGGGTAAAACCCAAGAGCAAAACCGTATGAGCTATGGCCCAAAGTGGACAATATCATACCATGTGTTGAAATAGGGTATTACAGTTGGTATCAGAGCTTGAACCTAGCCGGAAGTGTGCCGACGAAAACGTCAGGCTTCATAGGGGGGTGGATTGTAATCACCCGCGGGGTGGATTGCAGGAGCATGTTAGGATTGCTGCCGGGGCATGTTAGGATTGCTTAATCCCATATCGCCTGGGTGTGGAGAAGGGGATGTGCTTATATGTAGTACGTGTTATCTTCAAATGGTATGAGGCCTTTTGGGGTAAACCCAAGAGCAAAATCGTGCGGGCTTAGGCCCAAAGCGGACAATATTATACCATGTGTTGGAGTAGGGTATTACAACTGTAGTCGCAATGCTGTTGTAGCACTTGCTCTTGGGTCTGGTTTTGCTCCATCGTTTCACTATGTATAGGTGATTGAATACCCACAATCGTTCCTGATCGTAATTGTAAGGCCATGAATTTCACTCAAGGTGTGTTATGAGTTTCCCATAGATGGCGCCAAAGTGTAGATGTGATAATCTACCCTCTAATAAAATGACTTAGTGGAAAAACTCATCCCCCTCCCCTTGGAATGGGAATGAATATTTATATATTTATTCCTTAACGTAATACGAATTTTTCTCCTTATAATAGGGGATTTGAGGTTACATGGACTTTGACTTGGTCATTATCTTGACTTTTGACTGTTTTGTTGCCATGTCATCTACCACATGTCCTTCTACGTATAAGGATTTTTCTCTCCACAATGACCAAAATGCGATTAAATAAGAGAAGAGTGTAGGGGTTACAGTAGTGTGCTCAATACCATTGTTTTGAGTTTCAACAAATTATTTCGAGTTTCAAAATAATTGTGTTCAACCATGATTTAATGTGTTGAAATAGAGGTTTCAACACCATTATTTCGAATTGTAACATAATTATTTTGAGTGGGCTGGAATAGAGGTTTCAACTAGGAGTGCACAAAAAATCGGTGGAACTAGTGAACCGATCCGAACTGAATGGTTTGGTTCGGTTCGATTCGATTCCAATTCCAAAAATAAAAAACCAATTCTTACCTTAGATTTTGGTTTTAGTTTGGTGTTCATTAAGATTGGACCAAACTGAACCGAACAACTAACTAAATTATATATATATATGGTCATGTTATGCAAAGATAAACTTTTAATAAATCAATCAGATTCTGGATTGGATAATAAATGACTTCTGTTGCTAATATTGATAAGATTCGACTGAGACACTATAGTAATAATCGAATATAGAGTGCGCAAGGATCATCCTGATCACTTGAATAGGTTTGGAACTTTTACCAATTTTAAATTTAATTAACAATTATCCTTTTAATATGACAATATTGATTTTCAAAACATATAGAGATATACTTGCAGATATGAATAAATAAACACACTAAAAGCAATAATAAAATAAGGCTACTGATATTCGCGCTCCACTAGCCTCTTCAGATGATCCACTCTTTCTTTTATTTAAAACGAAATTACAAAAGAATTCTTAAATCACAGAACAGTTGATTTGTACATTTTTAATATCATATTGTTCTTCCCTACTAAAGTTGGGACTCTTTCATTCCAATTCATTCATCTTCTCTTACATTTGTTTTTGGTAAGTAAAACCACCGTATTGAAGAAATTTTTTTCTTTCTATTTAGTTCTAATGCATCATTTTAGTTTATATATATTTTTTCTTTATTTTTGTTTAGTACTAAAGTTTCCAACTCACGACAACACAATTCCTTACTCTACAGATGAAGAAGAATTTTTGGGAAAGAAATTTTTTATTGTTTTGAGTCTTTAGTCTTCACAAATTTATATACTATATATAAATACTGGAAATATATGTACACTATATTATATACTTGTTAAATGTAGTTAATTTAATCACATAATAATATAATTTTTAAAAGTTCTCTTTTAAATCAAACAAGTTTTCCTTGACTTGGTGTTTTGAACTATATAACACAGTTTCTATATAAATAAAACTAGGCTTTCCTTTTATTTTCAATTCAATTAAACATATCTTTCCGAAAGAAAAAAAATTATTTTTTTCCTACGTATAATGAGATAGGTTGTTTTATTCATTGATAAAAAAATTACTTCCAACTCAAATTCTTTATATTCTAATTACAAACCAATGAGGAAAGGGAAGCTTCCTGTATTATCTAATTTTTAATGAGTTAAAAAGAAGGAAAATTGTGATGTTAAAAATGTAAGAATCAAATATTGTATAGTGTAGGGACTCTTTTGTACTTTTATTTTAAAGGAAAAGAAAGTGAAACGTCTAAAAATATTGTTAGAACGCTAATACCACCTTCCTAAAATAATAAGAGTGCAAACTAGATTTTAACGTGAAAAAATCCTCAATCAAGAGTTAAAAAATAAACTACGGGGCTAGTCTGACAAATCAAATCTACTATGAATAAAGAGATGCACAGTAAGGTCTCAGTTCAAAACACTCGAACTCCTAATCAATCTCCAGAGACAACTAACACCAAATATTCGGTACACTCGAAGATCTCTAACTCATCAATGGATCTATCTACATCGTTCAATACACTCAAACCTACCTCTTCATGGATTGATCTTCAACCACTAGTCTACTCGGAAGCTAATTTGGTAGATTGCTCTAAACGGCGTTGAAGTAGTCAAAGTAGCACAAAAACTGATGTATGTCTCAACACTCAATAGCAACTCACCAACCTATGATGTATGATAGATGTTGAAAAACAAATCCAATGTACCTTGAAAAATTTTCAGCAAAACGTGTAAGATTTGATGAACATGAGCTTTTGATCTTGTGTAAAAACAAACAAAGATATTATAAGTACTAAAAAATATGAATCAATAAGCTTTGGAGTACTCTTTGAACTCTCTCTAGGGTTTTTTGAAGTCAAATTGTCGTTAATCTATTCCCTTGCTGAAAACGGTCGATGCAGTGATGAATTTTCGATGGCTGATCCATCTATAATCATAAACAGCCAGTGTGCCTAGTAGGGTTTGATTTCATCACTTGGAAATATTTTGGACGTTTTTATTCAAAAACATGCATTACGAAAAACATATTTTTGATTCAAAATAAGTTTATAAAAACTTTAACATTAAGAACTATGAATATGGAATGCATGAACTTAGTTGATGAGAGTGCATCGAAGTGTGAATTTATCTTTTCAGCATTTGTTGACGAAGTTGAAAATTTTTATTTTTGTTGAAGCTTATCTTCATCGCGGAGGTAATTCTTACTTAACTCACAACTAGTAGATCGATATCACACTCTAACTAAAAATAAAACAAAATTACATTCATATTTTGATTTATGAAATTTGTTAGCTTAGTCCTATGGACCAAACAAATCTGACATATTACATATGCATTCCTTTACTGATCAACAAAATTGAAGTACAAAGAATAAAAGAATCGAATTATACGTATATCCTACACTAGAATAGGATCGAAGAGAATATGGTTGTGGGAAAAATAATTATAAATAATTCAAGTATTATGAAGTTTGTTTTAAGTGTACCATAACATGGAGGAATGCCTTGAGAAAACCGTTTTGTGTTTATGCAATAACTATATATCATGTGACTAATGTTAGTTCAGAATTGGACCGAATCGACTTTTTACAATTTGGTTCCACAATTTCAACTGTCCAATTTCAATTTTAATATTTTTAAAAATCATTGAGATCAATTCAATTTTAATTTAATTTAAAATCAAATCGAACCATGTACACGTCTAATTTCAGCTAAGTTATTTTAGAAGGCAATATCGTGACCTAGTTAACATCTCATTTACTTGTAAAGTTTGGATATCTTTTGCGGAAAAAAAAAAAAAGAAAAGAAAAAAAATTGTTTCAAGGATTATTATTATTATTATTTTCAATTACACCAAAAGATGGTTGACCAAAGTTGTTTCGGTTATATATATATATTTTTTTTCCTGCGGTTATATATTCAATAATTGGTTGTCCGTACAGTGCCAACGCCCAGTCACTCGCCACCTAATATCTCTCTCTCGATATCTGTACGTGTATATTGTCACCAAAAACACACGTGAGAGTCAATGAGTGTGTGAGATGGCGCACACTGAACGGTAGACAACTAACAAATCCTCCGCACTGACAGAAGAAAGCTGTCCGGTAGAACAACCAGTCAAAACCCCCCACATACTCACAATCACATTCCTCCTCTCTCAAACCCTAACAACTCTCTCTCTCTAAAATCTTACCCCTCTCTCTCTCTCTCTCTCTCTCTCTAAGGCTAAGATAACGACCCTTCTTCCATGTGGATCATCAATCAATTATTACATCAATGAAATCTCTTGGTAATCTCACTGTACGTCTCATATATATGATCAATCTCTCCTCAAAGTCATCATCTACCTTTTCCTTCTCA
The DNA here is from genome assembly GCA_026545225.1 of Cornus controversa. NCBI lineage: Eukaryota > Viridiplantae > Streptophyta > Magnoliopsida > Cornales > Cornaceae > Cornus > Cornus controversa. Next base: position 47,626,828 of record CM048847.1, on the reverse strand, counting down.
CCTGCAAGTCTGCGCAGCACACCTTCTCTTCTATCCTCTCCTCAAAGTCATCTACCTTTACTCCCTCTCTATCAATCTCTCTCTACCTCTCTCTCTAGCTAGGTCTCTCACCCATTAACACACATACGTTTAGTTGATAAAGGGTTTGATTTTTAGCTATGCTCCTTTGAGCTGGTCCATTCTAAATCTAAAATATATTTCATCTACACAAGAAATATATTTTTTTTTCTTTTTTTTTTCTTCGTTCTCTTTTTCCTGAAATTCTCTATGTGGGTTCTGTGAAAATTCGATTTAAAATTGTTCGAAGATTGAAAGAAAGTCTGGTGGTGGTGAGTGGCAGCTGAAATGGCCGCGCCGCCAAGTAGCCGGCTGCAATATATGCTACAGACGGCGGTGCAAGCGGTTCAATGGACATATAGTCTCTACTGGCAATTATGTCCTCAACAAGGGTAACTTCATTAAAAACAATCAAAACCCATTATTTACAATATAATTCTATATTTATATATATATGCTTTTATTTATATGAATTATTGTGTTATGGACAATTTTTTGGATGGTGGTATTATAGGATTTTAGTATGGGGAGATGGGTATTACAATGGTGCAATCAAGACTAGGAAGACAGTGCAGCCTATGGAGGTGAGCGCGGAGGAGGCGTCGCTTCAGAGAAGCCAGCAGCTGAGAGACTTGTATGATTCGCTGTCTGCCGGAGAAACTAACCCGCCAACACGACGGCCATGTGCCTCCTTGTCACCGGAGGACTTGACAGAGTCTGAGTGGTTCTACCTCATGTGTGTGTCGTTCTCTTTTCCTCCCGGAGTGGGGTAAGTTCTGCTCCATTAGCTTTCTTTCATCGAATTGAATTGAATTGAATACATTTACTTCAATTTGTTTTCCTGTGATAGTGGACTTTAGTGCTCAAATCTGCAACTAAAAGTAGAGAGAAAATTTATGGGTCATGAATGCTCTCTTTGTTCACAGTTTCATCTCATAGCTAGACAATTAGCTAGCATGTGTACCATATATATCATAATCATCTCTCTGTGTCTTTCATAGATTCGATTTACCCTTTGAGGATTGTAGGAAGTTCACTAAATGTGAACACAATTAATTCAATACTTACTATATATATATAAATGAAGGTGAAAATGAAGTGAAATGGAGTAGAGTACTCTCTCTCTCTCTCTATCTGTGTCTCTCAGAAGTCAGAGAAACAATTTAAGAAGAGTTCGTATTGTGAATGAAATGGAGGGAAAGCAATTATATGCTATTGGGTTGAGAGCCGTCCATGTCAGTTACCCAAATCCATATAACAGAAAATTGAATAAAAAATGAAGGCTATGTACGTACTATATATATATATATATAATCTTTTTAGGTGGAAACAGACAGTGTAGAGAGTAAGAGAAGAAGTTGAGAAATGAAAATAAAAAAAAAGTAATCTTTTTCCTAACATCAAGCTCTATATATCTACCAATTCATATATTAAATTTAACCTTAATTCCCTGATATTTGAATTTTTCTTTGTTGATATTTTAGTTGAAATATACCTCTAGGTGAAGAAATTATTTGCATGGTCCAAGAATATTATAAATTGCATGGAATTAATCTATGTGTGCGCATTTGGAATTGGAATATTATAGTCCCAAGGTTTTAATCTTGTTGGCTTTCTATCATTAATTGATTTATCAATTTAGTTTGTTGTTGAAAGAAAATAATTTATATATTTATTATTTGATGCTCTTGATTGATTTAAAAAATTATTACATTTTAATTACAAAAAGAGAAAAAAAAAAAAAAACATTGTTACTAGTAAACACACATCCATTCTGCAAAGGATGTTAGATCATCACCATCCACACTTTTGTCTTAATCCCACATAAATGAAGTCTCCACACATTTCACAAATTGACCACACCAGGAACTCAAATCCCTCGTCTCTCCTTTAGTGGTCACTTAGTTGGTTTTTGATAAATTTGAGATTGAAAACGATGTATCTTAGAGACAGTAAGTTGTATATATATAAATATATACTCGCGAGACAGTAGTGTTGAAGAGCTAGCATGGTGAGACTTGAATGATAGATAGGAATTGAACATTGGCTCACTAAAATTTGCTGCCAGAGAAGTTTATGCTCTTCTTATGGGGAAAGGAGACAATAGAATGTATGATCGATTGTGCTCTTTTTCATATATAATATTCATATATAATTAAAATTGTACTTCTAGTTGTCTCATTAAGTGCACCTATGTATCATTAAAGTTACGGATTTTCAGAAAGAACGTTGACCTCTCATGAAATAACCAGTATTCAGGACAGACAATAAATACCTTTTTTTTTTCTTTTTTTTTCTGTTGTTGCTAGTTAGCCCATTTATACTTAAATAATAAGATTCAAGCTCTTTCTCTTTTTTCTTTTTTCTTTTTGGTAAAGAACAGTATTCCTTTAGTAAATGCATGTATTGTCATCTCTCCAGCATATATATATATATATATATATATGTATGCATGTAAACATGCAAATATACCTAACATTTAAGCATATATTGTAACTTTGTAGATTACCGGGAAAGGCATATGCAAAGCGGAAGCATGTTTGGCTTACTGGGGCAAACGAGGTTGATAGCAAAGTGTTCTCTAGAGCTATTCTTGCCAAGGTACATACTTCCAAATTTCTTCAATAATCTACATCCATATAAATACTTTAACAAATTGAGAATCATTTGCTTTTTCAACTCGAATACAGGTTATAATGTTATATCAAGTTGCTTTTGATTCATAGCTAGTTCCTATACATCAATTCTCTCAACTTTAATCCAACTTTTTCAGTTAACTAACTATATTTTTTTCTTCTTCTTGTTCCTGCTTTTCAATTGAACGTCCTTGTGATTCGATCGTACCAGAGTGCTCGAGTACAGGTAATTTTTGTTACCCATTTCATAGATAATGAACTTCTCCAAATGCTTTTGATTGTTTTCAAATTAACTGTTGATGATTTCGAATAACCTAATTAATCTTTGTTCTATTCCTGCAGACAGTGGTGTGCATTCCTCTATTAGATGGGGTGGTCGAATTCGGCACAACCGAAAGGGTAATACAAATGTTCTTCTACAAAATCATGATGCCTTTTGATTAATTTCTTTTGATAATACTGCAAAACACTATATTATATATACGGATATTAGAAGATAAAGACTTTTCTTTTTCGGTTAGGTAAATACTCACACATACTTACAAATATTCACGATGATGCTCGAACTCTCACCTCTCCTCTAAATTTGGACGAAAGACATTTATGTGATGGTGTCCACCACCCTCACTCACATAAATGTCTTTGGAAAATTCTCAACTCGGGTTTGTATCACTATTGAGAGATATACCAGCTAATGGTTAGAAGGAGAAGATTCGAATTAAACTGACCTAACGCAGACATTATTTTTCACAAAATCACAGGGAATATTAGAAATTTTATTGATAATTTACTAAACCTTATAAAACCCTTTTGGCATTTCAGGTTCAAGAAGACCCCGGATTCATCCAACATGTAAAGAGCTTCTTCATTGACCACCACCCAGTTCACCCTCCAAAACCTGCGCTTTCCGAGCACTCGACTTCTAACCCGGCTGCATCGTCCGACCACACACGTTTCCACTCTCCACAAGTGCCATTAATGTATGCACCCATTGATCCACCAGGCAATGCCAATCAAATAGACGAGGAGGATGAGGAAGAAGAAGAAGGAGACGAAGAAGAAGAGGAGGAGGAAGGAGAAGGTGAGTCAGACTCGGAAGCCGAAACAGGGCGTAACAGCCGCTTATCCGGGATTCAGAACCCTCACAGTGTAACTCAGGGAGCAATTGTGACTCATACAGCGGCCGAGCCAAGTGAGCTCATGCAACTCGAGATGTCTGAGGATATTCGACTCGGCACACCGGAGGATGGATCGGATAATTTGGACTCCGATTTTCAATTGATTAATGCCGGCCAAGCCACCAACCTAGCCGATCATCAACCCGGAGCTGACTCGTATAGGGCTGAGTCGACTCGGCGATGGCCACTCTTACAAGACCCACTGGACAGCACTTTCCAACCTCCAGCTTCTGCAGGTATATTATTAGTTAATTTGTTTGAATTACTCAGTTCAGGCACAACACTAAGATTAATTAAGCAATCTTGGCCCCCTTAGGGTTCACAATGATGGTCCTTCTTGCTCTCAAAAAAGATATATATATATATATCCAATTTAAGGCAAGGGTGAATGGTGATCATATAGAGATGCTCAGTGGGGGTATTGTTATGTACGTCCAATTACCACTCAGATTGTCTCTAAATGCTCATCCATGCACAACTCCTACGTACACAGACAACATTCTGTCATGTGGGTCCCTGTTAGATACTCTGTATCTAAATGCAAAACAATTTTTATCTATTACGTAATAATTTTAGATGTAGAGATGAAAAAAGGGAAATGTTATTTAATGATGAATCGGAACTTGATAAGATTTTAACGAGTATTGATAGGAGAATAACCTGTGAATCTGACTTGTCACGTCAAGTTCTTGAAACATGTTAGCATAGGCATTCTTGCACCTCACGTGAAAGGAAAAAAAAAAAAAACTGCTTTACTTCTCTTGAAGATCTACCAAGTCCATCTTTAGCTGATAAGACACGAATTCGATGTCGATATCAACAGCAGATGACCTTTATTTTTGTCGAAGCCCTCTCTTTTTGCAGACACCACACAAAATGTAAATTATATATTTTTTTATTATAGGATTTTTTTTCCCTTTCAACAAATAATATGATTATAAAATTTTTCTTCTCTTCAACAAAACTACACGAAAGCTCTTTCTTCAAAATGTAAATCATACTTTTTTCATTGTATAATTTTTTTTCTTTTTCAACAAATAAAATGATTATAAAGTTTTTCTTTTCTTCAGTAAAACTATGCGAGAGCTCTTTCTTCAAGATGTAAATCATACTTTTTTCATTGTAGAATTTTTTTTTTTCTTTCAACAAACAAAATAATTACAGAATTTTTCTTAAATGTAAATCATATCTTTTTCATTGTAGATTTTTTTTTCTCTTTCAACAAACAAGATGATTATAGAATTTTTTTTCTCTTTAGCAAAACTATGTAAGAGCTTTCTTTAATTTGAAAGAATTTTAGTTTACTGAGTAATCGTTTAGAGGAGACAGTATTTTTTTTTTATTATTTTTTTTTTCCGACGTGTAGAAATTTTAGCAAAACAAACTTTCATATTTTAAAAAATTTGGCATGACTTGACAACGTTAGATTCAACAGTTGATTCAGAAATTTCACTTCAGTCCCTGTCATTATTCTTCTAGTTTTTACTTGAAAACTCTAAGCATTATCGTAAGTAGAAAATGTTGTTCTGGCAATAGCAAAAGCTCTGTGCATGCAAAAAAAAAAAATATATATATATATATATATATATACTTTTTTTTGACTTTCTGTGTATAATTTCTGAAGAATTAAATTGTACTTAACTTTCTGTTATTTACACAGGAGCCCCTCCATTCCAAGAATCCACCCAAGAGGACACTCACTACTCCCATACCGTATCCACCATCCTCCACCACCAGTCCACCCGATGGCCTGACTCATCCTCCACCACCGCCCGTGTCATCTACTCCTCTCAATCATCCTTCTCCAAGTGGACAAACCGCTCTGACCACCACCACCACCACCACCACCTCCACCATGTCCCGTTGGAAACCACCTCCCAATGGCTCCTCAAGTACATCCTCTTGACCGTCCCCTTACTCCACACGAAGTCCCGCGACGACACCTCCCCCAAGTCCCGCGATGGAAACTCTGACTCCGCCTCCCGCTTCCGCAAAGGCACCCCCCAAGACGAGCTCAGCGCCAACCACGTCCTCGCTGAACGACGTCGCAGAGAGAAGCTCAACGAGCGTTTCATCATCCTCAGGTCCCTCGTCCCCTTTGTCACCAAAATGGACAAGGCCTCCATCCTCGGGGACACCATCGAGTACGTGAAGCAGTTGAGGAAGAAGATTCAGGAGCTGGAGGCGCGTGCACGTCAGACGGAGAATGATCAACGGTCCAGATTGGCGGTGGAACCACAGAGGACGAGTAGTTTAAACACAAAGGAGCAGAAAAGTGTGGTCACGACGAGGGCGGTGGCTGCAGCGCCTGCGGATAAGAGAAAGATTAGGGTTGTGGAGGAGAGCGTGGGCGGCAAGCCTAAGGCGGTGGAGTCACAGGCACCACCTGCGCCACCGCAGCCGGTGGAGGGGGTTGACGTGCAGGTGGAGGTGTCCATAATCGAGAGTGATGCGTTGGTGGAGCTACAGTGTCCGTACAGAGAAGGGTTATTATTGGATGTCATGAAGATACTAAGAGAGCTTCGGGTGGAGATCACAACCGTCCAGTCCTCCTTGACCAATGGGGTATATGTTGCCGAGTTGAGGGCTAAGGTGCGACACTACCATCTATTTACTTACCTATATATATATATATATATAAATTAACAATGTCTATAATTTAATAAATGCACTAATAAGGTGACTATTTTTCATGCTCAGGTGAAGGAGAATGTTAATGGGAAGAAAGCAAGCATTATGGAAGTGAAGAGGGCAATACGCCAGATAATACCACCCATTGACTCGAGTATATATAGTTAACTTAAATTTAAAGATAATTGATCACCAATTTGTCACTGATTGGTCATTCCATGTAGCAATGTAATATTTAGTAGGTTGTTCATTATATATAATAGGTGTCCCATTTTCAGTGTAATCTAACAAAGCTTTATGCTACAACCAGCGCTAAAGTTACCAAAGAAAGCTAAGATAAATTTAGCGCTCCTCATGTTCAGTGTCACAATATAAATAGCAGTGGAAACTTTGGAGTCCCCCATGCACGGAACACTTCGGTAGTATTCAATAATTTTTCCAAGGAGCTGATACTTTTCACAACTTTTATTGTACTTCCATATAGGTTTCTAATCTCCAACATTACATAACTAATCATAGTAATGCAAGTATATACCACGGTTAATAAGATAATTGTAATTAACTCAACAAATTGTACACAGCATTTGGCAAAAAAAACGAACAAGTAGAACAAGATAATTTTTGGTTCTCCTTATCTTGCATGACAGGTTGTGACCAAATTGGATGAACAACGGACCTAGCTCCTTGAATTGAGGTCTCTTAATTCTTTTCCCATGTCAGTATTGAGCAGTAGGTCATTGGTTTAATTATTTCTAAATGGTACAATTTGATAGAAACCTAAGATTGTTTTTAAAAAATTGAATCATCATGGGAAACCATAACATTGTCCACGAAATAAAGAAAATAACTGTTCAAACAAGTCTCTCAGCTGCACCAACCTATGAATTTCAAAATCTATGGATAATTGCTTCTACATGCCATGGGGAGACGTCTAGTTCTGTTCTGCAACTTCTGTAATAAATGATTGTGTCTAACTTGAGGAGAAGTAACCATGTTATTAAACTGCAATGTAATACAAAGAATGGAACAATATAATAGAGAAGATGTCAGAATATTGGAAGACCAACCTTTTCACTCTTCTATTGACGATGTCTTGAAAGCTAGGCCTTTGAGTATATGTCGACACTGAAACCTGGAATTGGAAATATATATATCATAACTGAACATCCTCGAGAGTTCCTAACAAAAGGATAGGGACCTTACTTGTTTTCACCTCTTGTAGTTTTTTCTTTTACAGAGGGAAGTAAAGGAAAAAAAGAAAAAATAAATAAAAGAGGAAGATAAATTGAACATAACATTTCTTAATTGAATAAATCATCAAATGCAAGTCACTTGCCATCCAAAGCTGTTGAATCTTAAAGTAAATTGGGAACGTTCATTGATAGTTATAGTCATGATTTTGACCAAACAGAACATAAAATATTTAGAAGTAAAATAATTTCACAACTAAAATCCAACATTAAAGGGTCATCAGCCACTCTCTCAAATCTGAATACAGTTGTGAGAATCTCCTAGTCTGTAGATACATGTCCAATGATAAAGCTAAATAGACTGCATTACTTTCAGTTACATTAACTAATATTTCAAACCTGGATCTGAAGACTCCGAGCAGTTACTAATTTTGGCAATACATGAGAAAGAAGGTGATCAGCAAGGTATTGTTTTAATACATTTATACTACACGTATGCAACAAAATTCCAAGTGCACGAGCTTAGGTTAGTGAAAGGTATCAAAATGTTAAATGATTATGAAAGCCATAGGAGACCAAGTACTTAATCATAAACTTCAGGTGTTAAAGGGAAAGGAGCAAGATAAATTTGTACCCAGCAACAACTTCCGAGTAAAGGAAAGCATATAGAGGATTTATTATTTTGACATTTAAAAGATTCAATACCAGATCAGATCATTTGAAGTAGAATCCACCAAATTTGTAGAGCTAGAAGCTTCAGAATCATAATGTGAAGAATCCATTTCATGATTTTGGGTTCTGCACTTAAATCGTAACCTTAAAGGCACTACCTGTGATGGAAAATACAGAGTATAATGCAGTATTGTTAGACAATATAAAAAAGGGAAGCTTGAATATTATGATTAACACTTTTCAGTTTTCATATAAGGAAGCTTCAAGATACATTACAAGCTACCGAAAATTTCTGCTAGGAACCATGAGGTGAAGGTGAATGAGTGCAAATCAAAATAGTGGACTAGCCCAAAAGATATATCTGGTTATTTGAACAATTTACAATCTTAAATATATGACTATACTCATGTAAGATACATATTATCAGTCAAAATATCAGATATTAATCGTACAAAAGAGCATAAACAACCGTACAGCAGTAACAACAATACAATTTATAATAAATGATGCAATACATGACCTGTTGGTAAGGAATATAATAATGCTGGTTTTAAATGAATGTTATAATGTAAATTAAAGCTTGTATTGGTTATGAATGTTGTGGAAACCATTAATGAATTATCTAAAACAGAGAATAAATCAAATCCAAGCTTTTACGCATTTTACTAACTCAATTAACTATTATGTAAACATGAACCTTTATTCAATCTCACTTGAGCAAGTTGCTTATCTAGGCCTCAAAATCAAAAAGGATTAAAAAATCCTGGCCACAGAACAAGAATTTGGCTAAGATCCCTTTCAACTCAATGGAAAATATCATGCATCCTTATACAATTCAAAGAGTTTCTTGTATTTACCAAGGTTTTCACGATGATCAAACGAGATAACCCTCTAAAACAAATAAAAGCAAGCATATATATGAATAATGTAAATAAGTGTGCTATGCCTGCCAATTGTTACCTTTTTGCTGTATTTGAAGTCACGCTTGGGAAGAAAATGCAAAGGCAGACTGAAAGAAGTGGGAGCTTTAACCAACAGGAATAACTTGGTAGGGCCTAAAAGAAAATGAAATAGTGCTTCAAGTTGCCGAGATATCATAATTATAATTATTTATTACAAGAAGTAGATGCTCAATCAAGTACCTGCATAAGAATCAGATCCTGCACCCTTTGAGATCATCGTCCGAATAGCCTGTTCCATATGTGAAAAATAAGCCCTAAAAAAGATGAAAACAAAGTAGAAAATAGAAAAAGTGGGAAGAAGAACCTTTCTTGAAAGACCTTCTGCTGCTTTGCTTTTAGTAAAATCACAGGTGCCTCCAGAGACGACCTTCCCATGTGAAAAGCAAACCTCATAAACATTTTGAGGCCGTAATGGATTAGCTCCAAGGGCCAAAATGACTTCTTGGATATTGGGGTTCACACTGATCATCAGTTGCAGAGCAGTCTGAAGATTGGAAACCGTATTCATCAATTTCTCCAGTCTTCTAATCTCCCGTTTGACCTCTCTTATTCTCCCAGCATGCTTTCTCCTTAAAGATGCCTTTGCTTCAGTTTGTGCAAGAACTTTCTCCTGAATTGAAAAATTTTAGTGTACAGAAACAAAGCAAAAATTCTATGATACAATCAACCTTCACTTAGCTAACATACCAACTCTTTATATTCTGTTCGCAGTGTATCAAATTCCAGACAGACATCCTGGAAAATACTGCAGAATATAAATAACTCTCAGAGACACTTGTCAAACAATTAAAGCCTTTGTTTTTTAATAATTAAGAAAATTAAACCAAATTCACCATCTCAGTATCACCATCTTGACAACTTGAGTCATCAATAAGAAAAAAGAAACGAATTAACAAAAACTAGATATCGTATTTCTTCGTGAAAGTAAATCAACTGCACTGATTTTTGTAAGTAAAGAATGGCTTAAAAAACATTGTCAATTATTCTTTACCTCTAGTATACAACTTATGCAGTTATTAGTTCCCATATCCCAACTGGATTGATTAGGAGATTTATTTGATACTTCTCAACTTATTTAATTAGCTGGTATTGAGTACTGAAATGAAAATGTGAACAGGGAAATAGCCCATCCTTCTAGATAAAGCGGCACTAGACCCAATGCCCAAACTCCAATTCAACCCAAGAGGCAAAATCCCTTTCACTCCACATGCATTCTTTAAAAGATGCGGCTTTGAAACCAAAATTATATTCTTCAGCTTAAGATTGAATTTCTACCTAGAAAGATGATCAACATGTAGATAATAACTCCCTCACATAATTGAAATGTCTCTTCTTTTGCATCATATATATATATATATATATATATATATAGAGAGAGAGAGAGAGAGAGAGAGAGAGAGATGGCATAGAGCGATCAGTATTCTCTCTATCGTGCATAACACTTGCTACCTCTTAGTAAGTGCATGAAAGAGATCAATATTGGCTTTCAATGGAAAGAAAATCACTTCCAAGAAGCAAAATTTAACAATTGCTTGGGATTTTCCTAAATGGAGCAGTAATTATCCTGAAATCATAAAACTTGGTGAAGGAAAGAACTCAGCTTCTTCTAAATTTAATCAAAAAAAGTATTCGAGATGAGCAAACTTTGTTCTTCTACCGAGTAGCGATTCAGACATTAAACGTGCTTGAATTTCAATTTTGAGCAAAGACCGGTATTTTACAACAAAAAATAAAAACTGAAATGGAATATGAATTCGAGAACTTACGAAGGGATTTGCTGGTGCATGAAAAGCACGAACCCTAGGATGTCTGTCACCACATGGAATATCACAGAGCTGTCAAGAGAGTCCGCTGAGGTCGCGATCTCCGTGTACTCCATCTCCGACCTACCCTCTCCTTCAATCGCCTGCATATCTCCACAACTGCTTTAGAGAGAGTGTTCCGAATTTGAATTGGTACTGTGCGTCCGTGGATAGATTTGAAATGAACTTAGGCGGGTCGAGTGTGGCATGTGGGAGAGAAGATCATGTTTGGGAACGAATATAGAGTCGTCATAAACTGGAATAAGCTAATAATAGCTACTGTCATCAATATTTTTTCATCTCTATGGACCAAAATGTGATCCAATACTTGTGCCGTCAACAAAATGAAAGTGTTTCCATTTGAGGAATATTGTTAATGGGTCTCGTGGCCCAAAATCCATGTCTCCATGCAATTCAATACTGTTAAGGAAAATTCTTTCTGGGCCGAATTCGGCCCAAGCAGTTATCTCTATGGTTACTTACTTGTCCTTTTTTTTTCTTAAATTTTTTTTTAACAAATAACTCTCACAATGCACCAACACAGAAACCCAATGAAACAGCTTTTTATTTATTTATTTATTTAATTTTGGGTTCATGTACATGTTAATTTCCAGAATATTTGGCCCTAAATATTCCACAAATTAAAAAACCTTTTAGAAATTTCTTTTATGTTTTCTGTCTTGGGCCTAATGGCGCCATCCATATTTTATACTCTCTCTCTCATGGATGAGCCGGACTAGACCCAAGTGAATCAAGCCCAACATCTCTGGATCCAGCTCCGATTCTCCAGAAAAGGAAAACAGCATGATTCCAAAAGGCACATGAGCAGTGGTTAAGACCCAAAGTCACCTAAAGTGGCATTTCAAGCATGGGTGTGTGTGAATTATTAAAAAATTATTTACCCAATATATATCTAGTAGGAGTTTTTGACTTTTTGTAAATATGTATATAATATTTGCTGCGTGTGGGTAAACCATTTATTAGGTCTGTTGAAGGCATGTAGTTGATTCAAGTAGACTCGTAGCAATTCTTGATTGGAATTTGACTCCATTCCAAAGCCACCGGACATATATTATGAGGTGCAATTCTTTTGTTGTCGGCTACCTACCCTGCATTGGCATGGGTAATTGAGATCCGGATCCTCTCCTGTGTGCGGGGTGAATCAGCGCGTTTGTTGCATTAAAACAGTATCATTTTGGTGTACAAGAAAAGATCCAACACGGAATCTATGTTAGTTCCCTATGCCTATACACTAAAACAATATATTTTGATGTGGCACAAGAAGAGAAATTATGTCATATCATTATTGGCCGAAGACCATATAACAATTTCTTGGTATTAGATCCTACTACATAAGATGGAATCCGCTTTCTTGAGTATGGGACATTTTTTTTTAGGTAATTATCATTTACATGTCTTTATGGTTTCAATATTTTTAACTACTACGTCGATCAGGTTTAGTAACTTTTTTTTTGATGAATTTACGATTTTACCCATTATTATATTGAGGTTAAAAATGTCATTTTATGTCTGAAAAATGTTTAAAACAATTATTTCTATACTTTTTTGTTGTTGTTGATATTAGTAGATTCTAGTTGTTCGCTAACGTCACACTAACAAAAAAAAAAAACTCATATATGAATTCAAAGTTCAGGAGATATAATTGAAAATAATAAAATTCGAGGGATATAATCGAGCCTTAATTAGCGTTTTTCTTTTTAACCACCCTAAATCTATGACAATTAACTGAGGTTGGACTAATTTTCGAAGAATGATACATGTATAGTGTATACACACACATCCATATCCATATATATATATAATATATATTTTGCATGAATACTGCAAGATAATTTGAATGGAGATCTTTTCAAGATAAGGGAGATAATGCGGGCAGCTCTGAATTTTTCACTTTTGTCATAAAAGGAGAAGCAGTTGATGTGAAAGGAAAGGATTGTGGTAGGGAAGAAAGGGTTAAACTAGAAGATCTCCTCTGTGATCAATATCCATCACTCCCAATGTAAAACTTGCATAGTCAAGTCCCTCTCCCTGCGGAAAAAAAAAAAAAAAAAGTCCCTCTCCCTCTCTCTCTCTCTCTCTCTCTCTCTCTCTCATTACACACACAAACACATTTTTACAGTTCTTAAAATACTTTCGCTTCAAAAAGTTCTCTCGAAGTCTCGATCAACTGCTATATCTTCTCACGTGCCTGTTGATTGCTTTCTTCATGCAAGTTTCAGGGCTAATACGTTTCATACTACCATTGGCTGTGTGTATGTCGGATATTTATATATATATGTGTATATATAGATTTATCAATGCTTCCAATTAATGCTGATTTTGCAGACATATGTACGTACGCCTGCTGATAAAAAAGAAGTTCAATATCTTATTATAGCCACAGATATGTTAAAATGAAACATTTCAAATGGGGATCATGAGATCTTATATATATATAAACAAGTGGACAATAATGATGACCAAACATCAATACAAACCAAGATCTTCCTCAGAATGACATAATTTTGTATTTGTGAGCAATCTTTCGTACTTCCTTATTTTTCCCTAGTAAAGTGCCCCCATTTTGTTGTTTTGTTATACTAACCCCAACCCCAATGATGTCATGGGGACACCATTTAGTGATCTAGTATAACTGTTTGGTTTTGGTGACTTAATCGGTTAATCCATTGCACTCTAATTTATTTTTTTATTCCGAGAAATCAAGAGTCCGACTAATCTCTCAAATACTATACGAAACGTTTCTTCTTCCACTGCACGGGTCGAGTAAAATTTGATTTTTGTGTATTTTTCTTCTCGAAAAAGAGATTGATGATTGTGTATTTTTCTTATTTATTAAAAATAAAAATTTATCAACAAGACTTTATTCTAGTCATTGTCATTACAATATTGTCCAGTTATATTCGATATGTGACACTTCACAGATATTTTTTTTAAAAGTGATATCGTTATCATTCAAAAACACAATTAACTTTTTTAAAAGTGACGTTGTCATTTTATTTATTAACAAATTAAAATAAGTGTAGAGAAAAAAAGTGGAATAAGAATATTGATCATGTCCCGTATAAATAAGTGATGAAAATAGAAAAAGCAAAAAGTCTATTGATGCTTAACAAAGCAAACATATAAGGCCTAGCTAGCTAGTTAGTAAAAAAAATTCCAAATTAACAATCAGAAAAGCAGACATTATAAAGTAATGAATATCCAAATCTCAAACAAATTCAAGATTGTCATCTTATTTACGGTGTAATTTTTTTTTAAGATCAAATTTTATAATCTTAAATATCATTTTATTTTTTCAGAAGTAACGTTGATAAGTTGCATTTGATTTTTTTTTTCTTATTTTTTTGAAGAAAAAGTCTCCCAAAAGAAAAAAATCTCATACACAATATTGAGTTGATGAGATGATATGTAGAATCATAAATACAATTATTATATATTCTGTAGCATCTACAAAACACTGATGGAGATGGGGGGTTGATCAGAAACTCACAATCACGAGTAACTTGTTGGCTGCAGAATCTATATCGAAAAGTAATTTGTTTAGTTGGTGAGAGACATGGACGGTTAGGATTCTTTATTGTAATGATCATTGGTCACAAGTTCAATAAAAACATCTTCTAATTATCAAAGGGATGACAAAAATTTTGCAGTTGGTGCATCTTTCAGGTTATAATATAATACAGTAGAACATATGAATAATTGGTAGAAGACAAGAATCTCTAATTGATTCCCAACAGCATAGGCTAGATTTCCAGAATCCTATTGGTTATAGGAAAGTAGGACCCACTATGATACCCTAATGGATCCTATACCAGTTCCTCTCTCATCAATTGTCAACCATTAGAATAAAATGGTCAGGCTAGTTCAAAAGTTTTTATTTTCACTTTTATATATATATATATATATATATATATATATGTTTGTGTAAAATGTTTCTAGGTCATGCAGCATGCCAGTCCCAAGCTCCTTCAGAACGCGTGCAGGGCACTCCTACTCATGCAGACATGTCTGCATGCATGTTTCACGAATTGAATCATTTTTACTGTAGGGCTTCATAGCTGATAAATATATACAAGTTTATTACAAGTTCTCTCTCTCTCTCACACACAAACACACACACACACACACACACACACATATATATATATATATATATATACTCAAAATACTTGCTCGTCTGTCTTTATATCACAATGATATAACACGACCGTGGCCCAAGGAACAAGTGTCATTGTGAAATGTGAACTACCATCTTGGATTGGCTGAAAAGATGAGACTCAAAGCCACTGGTGGCCTTGGTTGAAAGCCACCATTTCATGGGCCCTTCAGTGGCTATCTAGCTTATGGTCCTTATCTTCTTAACTCTCTTTTTTTTCTTTTTGAGAACTCATAATTAATCAGCTTAATTGTGGACAAAAATGTGAATTTTTTCACAAGTGAAAGTTATGAATGTTACCTAAAGAACAAGAAAACAACTTAATACCCTTCGGAAAAAAAAAAAACTTAATTTGAATCCACAAATTTTAAGAAAAATTTTAATCTATTAATATTAATGAATATTATATATTTTTTAAACAAAGCAACAGGAATAATGAATTGCATAAGCATAAATCTTCTCTTACCGTACATGTATTTATAGTAGAGAAATCGTAAAAATAGAAAGAATCCTAAAAACAGTTCAATTTGACACTATCTCTAAAAATTATGAAGAAAAAAAGAGATAAAACTTAATCATTAAACTAAGATAAATAACAAAAATAGAATAATTGGACTTCGTTTAAACCTAAAAATCCCAAAAACATGCGACAGTCTCACTATATATATAGGACTAAAAAAACGCAATTTAGAAAACCTAAATGATAAAATTTGGCCAAAACACGACATGAACCAATAGTGAAAGCTAATGAATTTTGATTATTAGATCATTTTCTATCAGGAATGGATATATCTTCTCTGAGTCGAAATGATCTAACTGAATCGTACTGAAAGAAAGCTGATGACCTGTCTTATAGCAATAAACCTAATTAATTTCAAATGTACATGCACAAAGAATGACATTCATATGCATATGTTTTACTTCTTTTTTAATTTTAGACGTATAAAAAGTTGGTGTATTTTAATTTAATATACAATTCAGTTCAAACATTTAGCAAGAACTATATCTATATATATATATATAGATAAACATACATGTATACTGAGTCAAGAGCTATTAATTGTTAGCATACAATTTGAAAAGTTTGGTTTAGAAGACGTAGAAAGGATCAAAATTAAAGAAATTGGATAAGGTTGATGACATGGGGAGTCCAACTACTATATATATGAAAAAGCAGGCGATTAATTAAATGGGGGTCCGAAGAATACATGTGGAGAGCAGTGAAGTGGAACACGTAGGAAAAGTGGGTAACAATAGTGGAAGACCACAAGAAATGGTGGGGGATACAATGGTCGTGCTGGCACGATGAGGCTAGCTAACTAGGCCCACCACAACCCATGTCCTCCGACTAGGGTTTATCTATGGGTGCAGTTCCTCCTAAACACGTAACACATCCGTGTCATGCGGTATATTTCTCATGTTTAATGGCATGTCATCCACATATGGATGAAGGACAAGTTATTTAAAACCTTAGCTATCTCCTACGCGTATATATATATATATATATATATATATATATAGAGAGAGAGAGAGAGAGAGAGAGAGAGAGAGAGAGAGAGAGAGCGGATGACGAGGAGGGGGGGCCTCCATAGTGCATGACTGGCAGCTGAAAAGGGAATAAATTCAACTTCTGTAATTGTCCCTTTTTTGGCTAATATAATGTGGTTTTTATTTTATGTCCAAGGTTGGGTGGACACATTGGTTCTGTTGTTTTGTGTTGGATGGATTGGACCTTTAGTTTGTGGTGATTGATGAGTCAGATCACGACCTCATCCTTTTCCTTTTTGTGTGGTGAATGCTCTGGTGGTGCATTGGAGAGGGTGAAAATCAATACCGTCCACTATAAAAAAAAAAATGATTCAAATTTGTCCGACGAGATTCCAATAACGAGCCTTTTTTTAAAAAACAAAAACCTTTAAAATAATGACAATAGGTTGAAGACTGAAGTTTAAGAAAAGAGTAATGCAACTCAAGATCATACAAACTGAAAGAAAAAAAAAAGTTCATGAATAGAAGCAGTCATATGAGTCTCACATGATGTTATCTCATCAAAATTTATTTGTTACTTTTTTTATTTTGATTATTAGCATAATTTTTCAAAGTAACAAAAATGATCGAGAGAGTAATCATAGGGGAAAAAAATGAAAAAAATAAAGAAAAATTACATCATAGTTCTACTTTTACAGCTTAAAGACAAGGAAGTCCTAAAAAAATTTCTTTAGGACAAAGAAGTCTTACTTTTGAGATATATTTCCAAATGATTTCAATTTTAAACTGTTTTTCACTATTACCCTTATTACTTAAGTACCAAGTATGAAATTCATTCATTCTTTTCTTTTGATCAGACTATAATTAGAGCGATATCAAAGAGTAAATGACATATGGAAATTAATATAATTTGTTTCCATATGTATCGTTCGTTTTTGTTCTAGTTTGTTGATACCTTACCAACTAATGCAGGCTTGATACGCAGGGAGAAGAAAAAAAACACATGTATGAACAACATTTGGCTCAATATCTCTCAAATATTACAAAAGAATAGAAATAAAATGAGAACTTTCCCAAAACCAAAGAAATAAGAGCTAAAAAGAGGAAAATTAGTATTACAGTGTATTTTGCTGATACGAGTAGATACATTGGTAAAAATATCAATTTTTAGTATTTTAAATATATTGGTGGAAATATCAATTAATGTTTAAACTCATCAAAAGAGAAATATAAATATTAATTACAAGTAGGCATAATTAAACTATAATTTAACTAATATTTTCCATAAAGATAAAATAATTAACCTATCTTATGAAAGATAGTGTGTATCAACATTAAATCTGTCCCTACCTGCTATCTTCCAACATTAATAGTTGAAATAGATTTAGCCACAGTTTGTTTATAATTTTTTGCTCTTTTTTTTCTTTCTCATTACACCAAGCGTGTAAAGTATTGACAAAGCTAAAAACAGAAAAGAACTATACATGTGAAAACATTTCATATGATTATGGAGAGATGTCATTTTGCTCTTTGAGATCACTCTAATCATAGTATTTCATACTTGGCACTTTAGTAACCGAGTCTCTTGAATGGAAAGCACCGTCCACCTATCATGTCATATGGGAAGAATTAAAGAGCCGCAGGGAATTGAAGGTTTTGTAGTGGTTTTAGCAAACCATGTTAAAAAAACACAAGGCACTGTAGTAGTTTTAGCAAACCATGAGGGGTCCAACCAACTCATTGATCTAGACACTTAATAGGAGTATTTTCTCATTTGAAGTGTGATTGGGTGCAGTGCAGCAGTTGTATGGACTCTTTAAAAGATTGAGTGATAATTATCAGGTTAAAGTGACGGCGAGGTTAATTTAAACTAGAACCTTGAGCAGACTCTGATACCATGTTAACCACCCATCTACTCCAAAAATTTAACAATCGATAATTCAAGTTTCTTCAAAATCATTGTAAGAGTTATTTATCAGAGAAAAAATATGAATAATTTGTTGAAAATACACTATGGCCCCTAATGTTCGAAACATATATATGCCTATATATATGACAGCAAAATGAAAATTTTGTATTAGTACCACCACATTAGCTTCATATTTTTTTGAATGTGTAAGTACTATACATGCAAGAATCAATTTATAGAAAAGTTTAAAAAAAAGAAATTTGCGGGGCCGACTATGTTTTATATGAAATTAAGGTAAAGATGAAGATAACAATGCAAGAAGCAAGAACAACCTCTTGGATTTTCTTGTGGGGGCCAACTGAAAATGAATGTAATCATTCTTGGCATGGTGGTTGTGATATATGCAATTTAAACGGGACCATTTGAGTAGAGGACTACATGTAATAAGTAACATAAATAGCTAAGGATCGAGAATTTGAAGAGTAGTTGAGGGGACCAATTTGTTCTGGCTTTGGTTCTTGTGAATTGAGGTCACCTATCTTTTTCCCCCATAATTAAGAAGGCGGGTCATTTTTTGAGAAATTTCTCTATGGGACCTGCTTGGCAAGAGAACTTGTAATGACGGCATTGATTTTTTCAAAAGGGATTACGCGTTGGTGACATGCAAAACACGCAATTGGAATGAAACAACCTTTCCATGGTTACGAGTACTAATTAAACTATTGGAAAAAGAAACTGTATGACTGTTCAATTGGGAAGGGTTCACAAGGCATGAGTGGAGTAAGAGTGTAAAATGGAGAAGGTATATATATATATATATATATATATATATATATATATATATGAGTAGAAGGATAATGATTTATATGTTGATGAAAGTAGCCGAAATGAAAGGCCGAACATCCCTGGGCCCTTGGATACATAGAGATGGGACCACCATAGTAGCACAATTCTAATTAGAAAGGATGACCTCCAAGTCTCCTACAGGTGCAAGATCTCTTGTAAAGCTTAATATCTAGGTACATCTAATAAAAGGGGACTATTATGTATTTGAGTACATCTATGTAATATCTCTCCTAAAGCTTAGTATCTAGGTACATCTAATAAAAGCGCAGACTATTATGTATTTTAGTAGATATATGTCTTTGTTAGAGGAGTCTAATCAAAAGAATTTTTATCCATTAAGTGAAATATATGAGATCAGCACTCGACTCTATCTACTTCATCATATGAATAAAAACTCTTCGATTTAAGTACATTGAATGACAATTTTTGTTTGAACATGAAAATAATCACATCATTAATTATAGTAAGCATATACTCCTCTCAAGTGAACCACAAATTGATTGTAATTCTCTTTCATACATGACCTATTCTTAGAGAGAGATGATATGAAGTGTGAAGTTTAACAGTACCCTACACCTTGTTCGAAGGTGAGAATTGTCCCTTACCCAATTTTTTTGAAGAGTTTTTTGGTATTTTTGCACTTAATTATGTAATCTTATAAGGTGCCTATATATACGGACTGAGCTCTATATAATTGTATGTTATTTTTCTTATTATAATAAAAATACTACAGCGTCAAAGATATAGCCCAGATTTTGAGTAGGGTCTTTGTTTTAATGTTTGACATTTTTTTTCTGTTAATTTTCATAACACTGGATTTTTAGACTATAGTAAAACATACGAAAGATTTAAGTTCTTAATTGCATTACTTGATAAGCCCCTTCTGTTGGGAGAGCAGCAGGGGCCCTAAAAGTTTAGGTGGTCCATGAACCACTTGATTCTCTTTGTTATGTAACAGAGAATGACTACGTACCTACAGACACATTGTGAGACTAAGTCAAATCGATCTTCCCCCACAATTGGGCTCCACTTATACCATAATCATGATGTTATTGGAGTGGTAGAACCATATTTAAATCAATTACCTGAGGAAAGATTTATTTTTGGCCTTGAACTAAGTGTTGGAGATGAGAAATCAGAATGTGCTTCAGACCCATAAAACCAATAAGCAACTCCAAATAAACAATCATATTAGTAGTATATTGACGTGGGAAATCTTCCCAACCTAGCTTGAAGTCACCATTACATCAATGGCATTGTGAATTTACACTTTTGGTCTCCTTCATTGGTTTTTATGATCAAATATTATCTAATTAATTAATTAAGAGCATAGGAGTTTTATCATTGTACAGTAATGATCAAGTTTAAATAAGGGTTGCTAAATGATGTCCATGTTGAACTTTTATAGACATTTGAAACTAAAAATGTTTTCAAATTGTCAGATTAGCTTAGATAGTAAGGTCTAAAAGGCTACTACTACCTTAAGATTTCAAGTTGAAAATTTGGTTTAATCGATATATGTGATTTACAAGTGACTGCATATATCCGTGATTATTTTCGTTGTAGTCACGTGTTCAAATTTAGGACGCAAAATTAGAATAGTTTCACGTCATAAAAAAGAAACAATGTATTCAAGAACGGTATAGACGGTTCATGCTCGAGGGCATCCCTTCTAAACATTCCTATATTCCTCATGAGCCCACAATTACTCACCCAAAATGCTAAAACATAGCTTGGACAAAAACTTCAATAATGTTAATTTAGGTAACCATAAGTATATATTGAACAAAAAAAAATTTCTCAAATACAAACTTGTCATGTGTCTGTAAGAGAATTGATGCAATAATTGTTGAGACCATCTTTGTTTCATTTAAGCTTTCTTGTACAAAAGACCTAATTTGAGATTAGTGGAAATTAATGGGGAGACATGGTCACTTGGCTCAAGATATTGCTGATTTCTTTGGTGATACGGTGAGAGAGACAGTAGTTGTGGGTAATGGACCAGTGGGTTGTATATGCACATGATATATAGAGACACAATGATGTATTAGGCATGTTGTACATGCACTTGTACTTATCCTTCACTCTCCCTATCTTCACAACTCACAAGAAACCTTAATGTATGGAAGCCCTAACTCCACGCTGGGACACTGCCCTCCTCTTTTAAGGAATGTTACCCACTTTCCTCACCTGGCCCATGTACCCATTTTCAAGTACCAAAAATATCCCTGCCACTTGTACACCTCAAAAGACCATCTTACCCCTATTACATGCTTATCCAATCCAATCATGGAGGGGTGTCTTGGTAATTTCTCACAAGGTTTTGTGTCACAAGGCAATAGATGATGGAGAACGTCTGTATGTAAAAATGTTGATGGTAGAATGTTAGAATCTTGAAAGAAGGCCTCTTGGCACATGGTCTCACGGTTCCTCTTCTGTGAGGGCAGTGCATGTTGGTCTCGTGGGACCTACTCTTGATAGTTACCACATATACGTACTCCGTTCGTACCATTCTCCACTTGCTCTCTGTTTAAATTACCATGGGGTACACCAAAATTTCCAAAATGCCTTTCTAATCCTTGTTTTTAGAGTCACTCAACATTTTCTAATGTTAAATTGCAACTTATAAGCCTTTCTGGTTATTTTAACATAACCCGATGAATTATAGTGAGTTTGACGGGGGGAGAAGAATGGAGGGGAATGGGAAAGAGAGAGGTGAAGGACAGAGGAACTTCCCCCTATTTGATATAGAGAGGAGAGTAGCTCTCCTTGCTCCATACAAATATGAGATCCCTCCAAAAGTGAATGAAAAAGGAGAGATTCTCTCTCTCTTTTTTTTTTTTACTTTTTGGCTTTTAAAAAATTTCAACTTATTTACCGGCCAAAAAAGTATTGGATACATCAGGAATATCATAACATCAGCCAATGATAAATTTTTATTTTCTATTATTGATGTAAAAATTTACATTCGATACAACATTCTTGCATGACAAAAGAGATGTTCAAGCCAGTTTGAAATATATATAACATAAAAGTAATTGTGTATTTAATTTTTGTATATCTAGTTCATTTACCGACTCTTTTTATTCATAAAGGTTTAATTGAGGTTGACGTGTAATGCATAAATTAAACTTCTCATCATATTTTGTATTGAATTATATTATCACTTGACAATTGTCTTTATCTGAACTGATCAGCTTATCTTTTATTATGCAAGTTGCACTTCAGCCGTTGATTATTCTTATCTCCTCATCCTTTGACATGTTTCAAATTATCCGATCAAAATTCTTTTACAAAGAGAAATGAAGATTTTTCATTAGCCATAATTTTTACATAATGATCTGTCATTTCTCTAATTATACTTCATTTTTATCTTTCCTATCTTCTTTTTCATCCAATTTTTTCTCTTTCTTATCAAACCAAGTGTTAAGGAAATGCCCAAGATCGATATGATGCTTCTCATATTGTTGAAATAATCATAGAACTAAAATAATAAACTTAATGTAACCCATGTGATAAATGATAATTTCAGTGAAAAAAGGCATTGCAGTGTTATTATGGTCGTTGGTGAATCATGCCAACCTTCTTGACATATTAACTCTGATGTGGTTAGGTATATATATGATGTTATCATGCATGCCCAATATTTATTCTCACTTTATATTTTGTTTATGCATTATATAAGGGTATTATGGGAATATAGCAAGGCAATCCATCAAAGATGGTTTTGAAGAGACAGAGTGTGGAGAGAGAGTACTGAATCATATCCAATAACCATAATAACTACCATTTATGAAATCCAAGGTGCAGAAAGGAAATAAAAACATAAAAACAATAGTGATTTGAGAGAGAGAGAGAGAGAGAGCTCCAACAGAGAGCTTTAAGCTTTCAAGAAATAGCCACCCAAAGTGGCCCCCAATTTGGCATCCCTTTGTTCCTTCTCCCACCTTCCTTGCACCTGCTTGGCCTTGGAAGCTCTCCAACCTCATTTTGATCACACCCAACATTAATCCCACTCTTACCCCAGTAATCACCATCACCATCGCTACCATCATCATTATCATCATCATCAACGACATCATCTTCATCACCATCATCATCATCATCATCATCATCATCATCATATTCTTCTTCTTCTTCAGCATCAGCTTCAGCTTCATCAACACATTCATGTTCTTCAGCAACTTCTTCACCATTTTCTTCTTCTTCTTCTTCCTCCTCCTTGTCCACTTCATTGTTACTATCCACAGAACAGTCCTTCAACAAACAGATCCTAAGCCGGCCATCGACGCGCTCAGCTTGGAAGTAACTGCTACAAGAAGAGACAGCTACAGCTTTTATAACCAACCGACCACCTTCGCGGTGAGGCCTTACCTGAACACTCTCTGAGCCACTAATGGAGCTCAGTGGAGGTGGAAAACTACCTCTGCGATTCAATTTCTTCGCGAATTGCCGGGACTTTAATCTCTGTATGGCGCGAAACTTCTGGCTCTCAGATGAATAAGAAGTGAATTCATCACTGCTTTCGCTAATGTCACTACCCGTTTCACTTCCCAAACTTTCAGTGCACATTTCCAAGCTTTTTTTGCTTAGCATTGAAGAAGAGCTCTTTACAAGAGGGTGGACATAGACTTTGTCAGTCTCAGTTACTTCTTTGCAGTTGTGAGATGTGTTGGTGAGAGCTTGTATGAAGCTCCACCCACCCAAATCACCGTTGTTGTTGCTTTTGTGGTCATGATCATCACAACCATTGTTGTTGTCGCAGTTTTTGCTTTCGTCGTTTTTGTTTTCGTTGCTTTTGTTTTTTTTGTTGTCGTTTTCGTGATTGGAGTCCTCTTGGTGTTCTGGCTCTAGCTGGATGGAAGACCTCTGAGGCCATGAAAAGGATTGGGAAGAGTTCGATTTGGGTGGAGCCAATTTGTGCCTCAGAACAAGTGGTTCAACAAGCCGAGGCTCGAGACAAGATTGCAACCCTTGACACACAATTGTGGACATGTTGTCAATGATGAATGAGATGTGAATAAAACAGAGTAGAAACAGAACAGAAACAGGGGAATAACAGAGGAGGTTGGTTCCTACACTCAAATGCAAGAATTTTGGAGTTTGGAAGGATCAGAGGTGAGAGATGAAGATGAAAATGAAGGTTAGAGCAAAACCCACTGTTTGGTTTCAGTGAGAGACACAGAGAGAGAGAGAGAGAGAGAGAGAGAGAGAGGATGTTGGGAGGGAAAGAAAGGGGAGAACATGAAGGAGATGTGAATGGGTAGGGGGTGAATTTATAGGAGGAAAAAGTGTACACAGAGGGGGTCCCTCTTGTGGAGACTAGAGAGTGGGAGCTTTTTATTCCCCACTAGAAATATTCAGCTTTCACTCTGTCACACATTATAGTGAGAAAAAAAAAACAATTGAAAAGGTCTACAAAAATTTGATAGTTTGCAAGTGGGCAAATTTTTTTTTTATTTATTTTTTGTTTTTAAAGTACTTGATGGGCTTTTTCTGAATCTCAAAATTTGATTGGTTGATTTTGGAATACTTTAAATGATATTTAAAACAACCACCTCTCAAGAGGCATTTCTCCTCTTCGTCCAAAAGGAAGCCAACAGAATGAAGAGAAACAATTCTTTATGGATTTTGCTATTTGCTTCCTCAATTGTGCTTCATATTGTCCAATGCTTATTTTATTGTTGAGTGATGTGTCCTAGGGTCAAAACCTAGGTTGAGAGAATAGGACATTAAGCCCTTAGCCTTGCCAAAAAGAAAAGAGACATATCACTAAGCCAATACACACACAGTCACACACACAAGTTAAGCACCCCCAACTAAGAAGAGACTATTCAAGAAGAATTCTCAATCTTGGTAGAGAGTACCAAATTTGACCTTATATTGCACAAAATGGCATACTACAACTCATATAAATCATTGTCAATCCAATATTTTAACATCAACCCATTTCTTAGCTTTTTTTCAAAAATTAATTTTCATGTAAAGATAAGACTGTATACATCTGACCCTCTTCAAATTCTACAATAACAAGAGTTTCGTGCACTGAATTTACTTTAATTTCAACTCGAAAAGAAGATAGTTTAGAAAAAGAATTAAGGAAAAAAAACAATGCAATGTAGTTCTTACATGGATTTCCTCCCCCTCAGCCTTGGATTTAGAGTATTATGTGGTCACACTCTTTATCCAACAGGGGTGGGGTTTGAGATCACACTGAAAGCACTGTGCTGATAACTAGTTGTCTCACTCAAATTTAGAATTACTTAATGACCCTCTTCTTTAACAAAACTTTATATAATGATTAAATTAATTGACCACTACCAGCGAAGAATGTAAGTCAACTCCAATAATAAACAGCATTTTTATTAATGGCAATCAACTGACCTGACTAGTTTTTTTTATAACCCTGCCGACTAAATGATAACAACTCATTAATGTAATATATATATATATATATATATATATATATATATATAGATAGGTGAATGGATGACCAACCACCTTTGATTTCTATGAAGACAAAGACCGCCCATCAATTACTATAACAAAAATAACTTACTTTACACCAATTTTTTTTCATAAATCTATAGTTTTTCTATATAGAACTAAGGAAACCAACACCTCTCTGCTTTTTGGCAAAGACCTCCATGTTGATCAATCATCTTTGCCTAATTTAATTTTTTTTATTTAAAAATAAAAATAAAAAACTATGCAGATTATGTGTGCAAGATGAGTAGATGACACTTGTACAAGGATGTCTTCAAATAATTTTTTAAAGTTAATATTCCCATAGAAATATATTCAGCTTGGGCCTCTTGATGACATTGAAGCATATATATATATATATATATATATATTCACTAGCTCAAAGTCCCTTTTTGTTTGACTGGCTAATTTTTAACCAATTGGAACCACAACAAAGCGCTCTCTCTCTCTCTTGCTCAAAAAATCTTGTTTTCTTTTGTCATTTGATAGACGTTTGAGTACACTTTTATTTGCTTCTTGTGTTCACAAGTTATTGTCAGTGTTCACAAGTCACAATATGCTGTTAGTTTGAGGTTATAGCCATTGAAATGAAAAATGATAGGTCTCTCCCGATACAGACCATATATGTTTGTCATTTTTCCTATTGCACGTGAAAGGAAAGTTAAATGACACATGAATGTGTGGAACACCACAACCATTCTGCAACCATAGTTTATCCATTAGCCGTGTTGCAGATCATATATATATATATATACACACACATATATATATATATCTCTTTCACAGCTTTGTTGTATGAAGCCAAAGCCCTTTAGACCTACAAAAGTTTTCTCAAACACCATTTTAAACCATAAGCTACCTTATAGAAGCGTTCCATTTCTTTTTCTTTTTTCCATTCTTATACAAGATAGGAAGACCGAAGAAATGTATTCTTTCTTCAAAATTTTGCAAATCTCAATCCTATAAAATGATGATATACTGAATTTGAACTGCAGATTAAAATCTACGGAGTTGAGAGATTTGACTAAAAAAAATCTTGTCTTGAAGACCAAAAGTTTAGTAGAGCATTCACCATCTCTCTCTGTTTAATCACAAATTCGCTTCTCCAAGTAAAACTTGAACCCCAATCTTCCACTTAGGAGATGAATTGGAAGTGATCGATGTTACTTATATATATATATATGTATAGCTTTCGTTGACATTGATGGGTAACGCCACACATCTTCAGCTGATTTACATAAATAGAAAACATTATAGCTATTTGTTACCGATCAAAGAGATTGAATTGTTCAGTTATGACATAATTGACAACTTGTGATCGATCACTGTGAAGAAAATGCTACCAGAACAACATGTTTTACGTGCCACTGAATTTATGCCATATGATTATAACATGTCACTCGTCCTTCAAATACATGAAAAATGAATTCAAGGCTTAATTCATGAACATGCGTGCAATGAGTCAACTCTCTTTTTCTCATATGAATTGAAAAACTAGCGCTTTAGAGCTGTTTGGTAAAGTTATCGGATTTTATTTTCTGATTTCTGAAAAATGAAATTTGAAATCCTTCTGTATTGTCATTTTTGTCAAAAGAATAATATATTTGGTAACGTCATATGCTGTTAAAATTTTGAAAGCACACATCTGAAAATATGTTTAGTAACCTAAAATTAATTTTTAAAAAAATTAGTAGTATATTTGACTAAAAATTGTGTTTGAGTAATACGATTCCAACTCGTTTTAACCAACATAAATATGATATTACATATTTTATGTATATTATTTTCTCCGAAATTATATTTGTTAAGATTTTATTTTAGTTTATTTTAATTAAAATTTTAATTTTTTGCACTTGCATATTTTTGGTAATTGTCATAAATTCAAACTATCATGTATTTTCTTCTTATATATATATATGAGCAATGCTACAGGTCATGAAATAATTTCATGAATGATGTGGCAAGTAACATGGAGAGTTAGTATTGGTGGAATTCTCTCCCATACACGGAGTCCCATAATCTAGAAAGCACGGACACTTCACCAAAGGTGCCGTACTCGTGTCGGACACTCGGACACCGTGTTGGACACTCGGACACCGTGTTGGACACTCGGACACTCCTTGGACACTTCTCGGACACTTCTTGAAGACGTATTGGACACTTCATAGCAATGATGTATATTCAAATATGTCGAATATAAATTGTATGATACTAAGTTATGATTAAAATATAAGCTAAATACACATAGAAGACTAAATAAGTCTAGTTCTTTAATTTATTTTAATCTATTTGTCTATCTTTGTTTATAAGTTTGTTTGGTTCTTAATTGCATGATGATGAATTGAATTATTTCTGTAATGTAGTATTTTTTATTAAATAATTAATATATATTAATATATTATATTTTTATTTTATAGTCGTATCCCCGTCGTGTCCGTGTCCTATTTTTTTAAAGTTTCCCGTATCGCCGTGTCCGTATCGTGTCGTACCTGTGTCCGTGTCCGTGCTTCCTAGCCCATAATATTATCATCTGCCACATCATTCATAATACAAATTCATGACATTATTTTATGACGTTTAGCATTTCTCTCTCTCTCTCTCTATATATATATATATATCTTTATTTATTGTATTTTATAAAAGGTTTGTATTCTTATTGACTTATAATTTTGTATTTATTGTATTTTATTTTATTTATATTTATATTATATTATATTATTTTTTATTTATTTTTTTCTTATTTATTGTATTTTATTTTGTTATATTTATATTTTTTGAGTAACCAATTTTTTATTTATTGTATTTTATAATTTTTTTATTCTTGCTTTTTTATAAAAATTTAATTTATTATATTATATTATATTTTTGAGGAAGCAAAATTTTTATTTATTGCATTTTATATAAAAAAAAATCAAAAATGAAAACTTGAACTAAAAAATGAAATCTGAACTGAAAGATTCATTATCAAGCTTTTAAATTATATTTAAGGATTGTCAAAATTTTGACATCACTTTGATTTTTTTAAAAATAAAAACTGTGTTATCTAACGCGATTTCTGTTGTGACTTTAAAAAAAATGAAAATGAAAGATAAAATCGAATCGGATGTGTTACCAAACATGCCTTATTTATCAGTTTCTAAACCTGAGTTAAAGAAAAAACTCTGATTTTAGAGAATCGTCTTTTATAGAGAATTTCATAATTCTTAGAAAACTGCTTTCAAAAAACTAAATGAAACAGCTCTTGAGTTTATTATTTGCGAGTTTAATTGCCATCGAGCATCATTAAATCAACAATTCTCTGTCAAAGAGAATCAATCATAGACACTTTAGAGAAAATCAGTCAATAACCCTAGTAACTAGCGAAGTATTTTTCAAAAGCAAGGTCTAAAAAAGCTTTTATGCATTGAATGAATCAGTAAATTTTGGTGATCCTACACACTAGTGAATTTTGATTCCGAGTACAAAAAGCCTAGTCTGCTACCAAGGCCAACAAGAATATGTGCCCCCTATATCACTCTTGTAAAACCCTAACCACCAAAATTGCTCTCACTATCCACCGTTTGATTCTTTGCTTTTGCTACGTTGGCCGACAAAACCCTTTTAAATTTTATTTTAAAAAAAAAAAAAGTAAAAAAAAAATTTCAGTGATTAATTATTTTTTTCTTCCACTTTACAAGTTTAATCATACACTATTAGTAGTATGTTAAGAGCTTCACTAGAAAGAAGAAGAGAGGGCATTCATGGCTTACACAAGCATGTCAAGAAAGCGCACTCTGATGCAACCTTTTTGACCATGTTAGTGACACCTTTTTGCCTAAAGGAAAGAAAGAAGAGCCTACCATATAAAGCAGCAATCAGACATGTCAAGAACCTAATGTTGCTTGATTATTAATCATAGATGTAAAAGTATAAAACTAATACATTGAGCATGAGACAAACTTTATGGACGGCAGAGAAACATAATGGTTGATGGCTTAAAGGCTAACTTTACATATAACAACAATTTAATGGAATCTCAACCGTCAGACAAGATTATTACTGTCATTATAATTACTAATGTCTATTGTTGGGTATGAATTAAAGTCAAAATGGTGAGGTTTTCCATTTCTATACCAACATGTCCTAATGTTTATATAATCCGACTTCGTGATAGCATTATCCTCTACTCACATAAATGCAGTTGTATAACATTGTATCACGACTCTTTTAGTAGTGCAGGACTTTTATAGGAACTATTAAGAAAGAATATTGTGAGAATGACCAAGTCAGATAGAACGAAAGCGGCAAATTCTATGTCATACATAGAGAGCAGCACTCATTTAAAAAAATTATGTGACTTAGGGAATGACCCATCAATGTATTGCAATTATTTTTAAAATAAATTATAATTTTCCCATTTATATTTAAAAAGCAAGGTAAAGAAAGACAAACCAACACCCCCCACCCCCCCCCCCCCCCCCCAAAAAAAAAAAAAAAAAACCTAACCCACAATTAATGGTAGTATGTCTACACACTTGAGATAACTTTTATTCCCATTCATGAACCTCCTATTCAGGAATTGACCAAAATATTTGATACAACAAAAAGGAGAGAATTCAGCAGCTAAACTAATTAATTTTAACTAGCAACTGTTGAGAAGAAAGAGAAAAAAGGACCATCATCTATTGCTGAAAGAAAGACTAGATAGACTGAGTTTTGAGAATATTTTTGCACAAGATAGTTGTCTCATACTGGAACTCATTCTCAAGGCTTGTTAACCAGTGTTTTTACTTATTGCACTGAGCAATGAATCATCTTTGGAAATAAAATACTTCTATAAATTTCAATTCCAACTTTATAGATTGTAAGATGCATTAGTTCTAATAGGTAATAAAGCGCACAAAATTATGAATAATATACTTTTATTGATGAGATAGCAGGATAAATTCTCTGAAAAAAGGGGAAGCATTAGCTTAATTTTCCTTTACAAGGAACACAAATGCTCAAGCACATCCAACACCTGCTCTTCATGCACAAATGTTATTATACATAAAAATAATAATAATAATAATAAATATAAAAAACACTATGCTGATACAACATTTGACCTTCCTCTTGCAACAATTGCTGAAGTAAGAACACCAAAAATGACAATATTAAGTGATATCTATCATGATATATGGAGATTTTGGATTTCGATCTGCAATGCTTCAAGTTTTTTCTCAATGTCTGTTAATTCATCTTGAGTCTCCAAAAGTTTATCTAGCCTTTCTTGTGCTAAATCCAGATATGGCTTACCAATAAGTTCTACAAAGTTCTCCAGATTCTGGGTTGTCTCCAAGAGATCCTTCTGCATTGCCTCTTCAAGTTCACGTGCCAAGGCATCAGCGGTCCTTTTCACTTTATACATCATCTTTTGCCTACGGGCTGGGAAATTTGAAACTGCTAATAAACTGTCAATAAGATGGTAGGTTTTGTCAGGTATATACAGTAGTGAAATGATATAATTCTTTGAATGTGGAATCAAGGACATATTAAAGGTTAAGGAAAAAAGTTCAATTAGCTCAAGTATGGAATTACTAATGCTAAATGTTGTAAAGGTCACATGCATGTGCACACCCGCATGAATATAAGCAAAATTTTGTATGTCATGCAACTCCAAGAATCAAACACAAACTTATAGCCATGCACTTCTATCATTATGTTTCAGCAATATGCTCAGGCACATGCTAAGCCGATGGAATAATCCCGTACCAAACCAAGACAAGAAAGTGATCCACTGGTAGAGGCTACTGTCAACGCCATTTAATATCTCAAATGCTATCATCACACGGAAGCATACTCTCAGAATCTACCACATCATACAAGTCTGTCGGGCTTAAAACACAACACTCAAAAAACTGTGAAGCCTTTGATCTCAGATAACACACCACAGCTAGGAAGCACAGATACTTCTACAAGAGTAACGTACCCGTATTAGATACCGATACTTCTCGGATACTTGAGAATAAGTGTTTGATACTTCCTAATGTATTCATAATTTAAAAAAATATTTTTTTTATTTTTAACACGTATCCGATACTTCTTAGATACTTCGACCATGTATCCGATACTTCTCGGATACTTCAGAACATATTCTAACAATAATATCATAGTAAAATTGTTAAGAAAAGTTTAAATTTATTTAAAAAATAAGTGTTGATATATATATCTTAATTTAGTACAAAATTTATTCATGCAAATTATGTAATATGATTCTTAACTCTTAGTTAGTTTGTTAATCATAATATTTTATAAAGAAATATAAATAAATCTATTTTTTTGTTTTATATATATAAAAATATAATTTGTTATTTTTATATTGTCATATCTTGCCGTACCCATATCTTTTTTTTTTTAGACTTGTCGTATCACCGTACCCGTGTCCGTATTCATGCTTCCTAGCACCAAAGTGATGGGCACAGATTATATCAGTTTCAATACTTCGCAACAAAATCTTGTCCCATCCCACATTATAGCCAAACCTCCGAAAATATAAATATGATATTATAAGCATATCTCTTTCTCCAAAGCACCATAGAATTTCTTCCAATCTCATCAAATTCAACACCTAGAAAAGTAGTTCCTGGAGCAGTCCAAGACCAAATTTTCTTGTAAATTAATAATGACATCTCTCTTCACTGATATTGGAAGGTTCTAGTATCTGGACAAGTATAGAAACAAATTGTATTCCCCAAACAGTGAGTCTATGATGAGGGTGCTCTGAACATGAACTCGTGTCCTCAATTGCATGATAAAGGGCACACCCTTACAGCAACTCGATCCAACGGCTGAGCGTTTGGGCTCACATGGGAGCAACCTCATGACAGCTTTTTCCTTCCAAAAATACTAGTGCATAATCATTTTATACCACCTATGGAATAATCTACAGGATACCAGTCTATATCCAATTCGCTCAAGCTGAATCCAAAAAATTCCATTTTAAATTGATTTGGCAACCAAAAATATGATTCAAATTCCTCAATTTGTTTTTCCTAAAAAGACGGAAAAATCCACAATGAGTAAAAATCTAACAGAAATGATTGTGTTTATTTTATAAAAAGAGAGCAAAGAACATAACAAATCAACACTTGGGGTATGGTGCAATGTTATAAGGTAGTTTCATCCCCCAAAACATTAACCCTACTCACTATCTCATCACAATCTAAATATAAGCAAATTATGGCACATTCCAGATTAAATTGCATATTGAATTCACTTTCCCATTCTGCATGGTGAAACCATTCATTAACACATCTGTTTAATGCCTTGGAAATACAACCCTAACAGCTAAGCCCAGAACATTCCAATTCTATTAATTCAATTGCAACTTCAGCATATCAAAAACAATGACAACAAATAACTAAAATTAAAAAGTCAGAGGATTCGCAATAATAGCAAACAGAAAGTAAAATAGAAATGGAAACTCGTATAAAGGAAAAAGAAACATTACCCGCCAGCAGAACAAAGGCCAAGAGCAAGAAGATCTTCTAACGTGGTTGGTAGCACAGATGTCAGAAGTGATGCAGACATACCAGCTGCTCCTAGTCCACCAAAAGTTCCCAAGAACTGAAATTCAAAGACAGAGTAATCCGTTAGCATTAGGTTCATTTAACTCAGTACAGGTAGACTGAAAATGGTGATGCTTCAGTAGGGATTTAGACAATTTCTTGTGCTCTGTTTTTAATTTTTTTTAATAACCAATCTTGTTCTGTTTCAATTAAGGAGAATTACCCAAAAAGGAACACTTAGGATCCCATTCGACGGCAACATCAACCCTAGCCGCTTATAAGCTACTAATTTTCCATTTCCTTTTTCATGTGTTCTTTGAATCAAAAAGAGCACTGCACAATTTCACCATTGAAATGATTCTTCAAAGAAGCTGGTACTACTTAAAAGAATTGACGAAGCAGTTATTTCAGAAGTAGGAAAGAAGCATCCAACCATAGTTACAAATATCATCACCTTCATTTCATCATATAAAATGAAAATAGCCTACCAGAATCCAGTTAGCGTTGTGTTAGTAACAAATCATTCCTCGAAATTGCTTCAAAACATAACTTTTATTTGGCTCCAAGTGATGTACTACCAGTATGTTTTGATATCATACCACTCGATGCTGGATGGTAATGCTATGATACCAAACTGATGATGTAGGGCCAAAAAGACAGCAGGGAATAATTACACAGAAGAAGAGGTGAGACTTGAAGAATGGTGTGAGAAGACAGAAGAAGGGGATGAGAAGAGAGTGTGAATAGATAGGCTGGATAGACGGGGAGGTTGAGGAAAGCAAGAACAGAATGGGAAGGACATAGAAATCTGAAGAACAAGATAATCAATTCTCAAAAACTGAATTGTTTGATTATGTAATAGCCTTTATATAGGTAAAGCATAAACAAACCCTAAAATAATAAATTACTAAATTATTCAAAAATAAAAACGTTACTAAAATAAATAAAAATTCCCCTTAATTACATCAAATCCCTAACTTCTCCTATCTTTGCCTCTTCTCCAAAAATGAAGGCAAAGTCCATGCAGCTCTGACATGTGAGTCATAACATGATCTTCGTCAATTTTCCTTGGCTAAGAAGAACTCTCCTCTGAAGAGTATAGCTGGTAGTACTTTAAAAAGCCAGGATTAAAAAAAAAACTCTGATGCTCAAAAAGATCCTCAATCCAGTCCATATATTGTGGTTGAAATAGTGGAATAACTAGTTTTGCTGAAGAAAATGTAACTCCCCTTGTAGGAACACAAGCTAAAAACATAGGAGGCTCAAAGGTGCCTCAGCTAGGTGACAAATATTCCACATGGAAAATTGAACTAATACTATTATATGATGAAAAGTCAAATAAATATGCTTTAGGTCTGGGTTTATGAATGATGTGGAATGTCCAATGACTAGGGCTTGGAATGTTATAAAGTTCTTAGGATAAGGTTGTGGTAGCACAAATCATAACATAATCTCCTTCAATAAATTCATGATTCCTATAATGAGTATGAGCAATGTTCATAGTTTTTTATTACTCAAAACAAATTGCCATCGTATATCGGCATGAAACTCATGAAAAAGCAAAACAAAGTAATCAAGAAATTCAAACAATCAAACATATGAAGGCAAAGGAATAAGCTTAATAGGCTGACAAGAAAAACTATCATACCTAACATCAACCAGCAACTGTCAGTTGACCAAACTATTAAAAGCATACCCATGATAGGTAACAATAAGTCCCCAATATCTAGGTGGTTTTCCACATGGCACTTAATCAAATCTCCTAGCCATCACCTAACAGACTCAATTCGCTCATCAATCTAAGGATAAAATGCAAAGAAAAATATCAAATTGGTGCCTAAGAATGTCCAAAGTGTCTTCCAAAAATAGATTTTGTACTTGATATCCCTATTTGACACAATAGAAGTGGATAACATGAAGAATATCAACCTCTATAAGACTATCTCAAATGAACTCATTATGTAACAACTCTTCCACTTGTTTTAGTTTAAACACCTTAAACTTGATATGGGGAACTTCCTTGGACACTTCTTTGTCAAAATGATTTTGTTATCACAAGTTTGTTGAGAAAACATATATTGTGCTTTAGAGTTACCTCCTAATAACTTTGCGGGCCTTGACTTGATAGTTCTGCCATTATACTTGAAGCTATAGGTATTCTCTTTACTATGGTCAATCACATTTAAATCACATATCCAAGGACAATCAAGTAGCATGTGGGCTACATTGAAAGGAAAAAAAAGACACCAAATCATATCAAAGTAGTCACCCGTTTGAATTGGAACTAAAATTCTCTCGGAGACAGTCAAGTTTCTTCTACCCAGGCCACTCTATATGGTTGTGGTGAGCTTCAGGTTGAAGTTTCATTCTATCAACATTGGATTATGATACATTTATTGAACTTCCTCCTTCAATAAGTATTTTACAGAATTTATCCCTGCATTTGTGAGACGTGTGGAATAGGTCGGTGCATCTCCAATCATCTTTCCCTAAAAGAATTGATGGAATGCAAGTCATGACATTGTTTCAGATCTCATCAGCTTTCCAGGTCTCTATAGTGTGTGTGTGGATGTGGGGGGGTGGAAGTCGAGAAGAGAGAAGCCTCAGGACTCGGAACCGGGATGATTTGGGAACTTTATAACAATATTGATTTTTACACTTAATTGTATATCAGTATATGTATGAAAAGAAGTCTATATCAATGACCAAACCTGTGCAGCAATAGTCAGGTCAACTTCTTGTTCAATATACTTCTATTTATTATATAAAAGTTTTTGAACTCACCACTTCACGAATTTCTTGCTCAAAAAGTTTGGAAGCAGCAGCAGCACTGAAGTTCTCTATCACTTTGACGCTCAGTTCATATTTTCTCGTCAACAGCTCACTGGTCTCCCATTGAGACTTGTTGTGCAGATCAAAAAGTGAAGGCCATCTCTTCTCAAAAGATTCCTTGTACAGCTTTCCTTCACGAGCATTGTTTGATTGTAACCAAGTCACATATTCTTCTAGTAGTTTCTACATGTCAGGACAACATCCACAAAAACAATACATGAAAAGACAGATCTGATCAACTCCTCAGAATATCCAGAAGTGAATATGCTGTGGAAATAATTACAGAGAAAAATAGGCAGGAACAATTCTCTAGAATGCAGTCATTAATAAGATGCAGATACTTAGCTGAAAAGGTAAAAAACTGAACAGAGATCACGGCTTTTAAGAACTACCACCCACTAGATTACTGACAGTTTCAAATTGCTTGTAAAAAACAAATAAATGTATATGCATAAGCTATGAAAATTATTAAGTATTTTCTTCTCTTTGAATGTTTTAAGCAACAATGTCTCGGAATCATGTTACAAAGTAAAAGAGAAGACTTCATATAAACCTTTCCACATATAAATACGACTACATATTAAACCTACTCTGAGGCGTAAATAAGCAAATGTCTATTTTTATCAAGTATTTTTAGGCTACTTGGTGAAATAGGCAGCTATTCCATTGTTCATGACATGTCATATGAGCGGACATCATTTTTATTATGATAAAACTACTTTTACAATACATATATATGTCGTACAATGACAAACTTCTGTGTTTCCTTCTCATTAATAATATGATAGAATCTCGCTAAAGCATTATTTATTATTAAGTACTTCAGACGAATGAGTAGCACTACCCGAAAAAGACAGAATAAAAAGAGAGTAACATCAGTTAGCAGCAACTAGCTATACGTCAATCTTGGCTAAAATCTCTTGCACGAACGGTTTGCACAAGGATGCTTTCTTCTAATCTTACGACTTTTTCATCCATCGCCCAGGTGAGAGAAAAGCTTTGGAGTTAATTTCTCCAGAAAAAAGTTAAAGTAGTTTCTAGTCCTATCCTGACATGTCTTGGTTTTCATTCAATCCTGTCCAAATTCATTCCGAATAGATCTAGCGTTAACTTCTGTTTTACTAGCATGCATTTGTTCTTCCAATCACAAATCCATTAATAGACATTCTTCCAAATTATTACAGACAATTGCCCAAATAGCTCTTGAATCCTCAGGAATGTCACTGCAGTTTCACCATACGTGGTGAAAAGGAAGAAATTGGCTCTAATCAAGTTCATACTTAAAAAATCGAATGAATGAGATCTAAATTACTTACTTATCCAATTATGGCTAATTAAATTTCCTTGATTTCTACTGAAAGAAAAAAAAATGACTAATACATTACTGCAATGCACCTCAATAAAATGTATATTCTTAAAAAATATCTAAAAATTTAAATTTGTATCCTCAGGGAATTATTTCAGTGACTTACCTCTAATAAACTTAGTTTAAGCCCTTTTAAAATATAATTCATTTGAATGAATAATCAAGAATGTCACATCTAAAGGCACATAAAGAATTCAGAATCAATAATCACTACGTACCAAAGACTTAGATAAGATATGAATGTACAAATGTCTTTATGTACAAATAAATGAAACATTATTACTCCAAAATTTCAAAAAATAAATGACTAAAGACAACCGATAATATCTTGACCAATTATTAATTTATATCACATCTTTGATTAGTAATTAAAAATTTGATCAATACAAAATAATAAAAAAAGAACTTTTTCAAAGGAAATGCCCACAATAAACCATTTAAGAGAACTTTAATGCCCACAATAGGCGATCCTTCTTCAAATTAGATTAAACATGTACCCTACGACTACAGCTCAAGGTGAATTCAGTGTACCTTAGGACTACACCTCATGTTGCAAGCCTCACATACTCCTAAATTCATGCTTTAGATTTAGGACTACACCTCATGTTGTAATTGTTATAAACACTATGCAGGAAAAGAAAGAACAATGAGGAATATACAGGTCCTACATTTAGATTAAAGAACTGCAGCTTAAATCAAAAATCCCAAACAGCTTAGAGCCACTCACTTGTGCATCAGAAAGTGCAGGACCAATAATGTCATTTCGGATGCTTGAGGTGGCTGGCATGGGATCAGATTTCTCTCCTTTAAAAACAAATGAAGCCACAAGATCAAGATTTGATAATTGTAGAGTTGATTCTATAAGCTTGATGACTCGTGCTTGTGTAGAATCAATCTGCATTTTCACACATAAAAGTAATGTCATGAAGTATTAAAAAATATATAAATAGACAAATATTGCCAAAAATCTACAGATAGAAAATCCATTTTGCATCTGGCTCATAATAAATTCAATTCCAGCAAACATACCAGCGATAAGGTTTGTCTCTTCCGAGAAATGCTCTCACTTTCCATCTTCATTGCATACTCCTTTACACTACTAATTAGTTCATTCAGTGAAGTCCAGTCCTGCTTGGCAAGCTGGCACTCTTGTCTCACAAACTTTTGACAACGAGAAAGTAGTTGCTCTGCAATTCGAATAGGTGTTTCAAGCTTAAGCTTCATTCGTTCAATTCCTGTACTTGTTGACCCATCTAAAAAGCTATACAAGAACTTTTCGAGTTCATGGAAGCTATTGATTCTCCAATAGGAATCAGTCACAGATAGTTCTCCGTGTACTTTTTGAACATCAAAGGAAGCCGAAAGTTTTGCTTCAAGAGCAGCTCGTGCAGATACAGGATATAAAGTAACATGTTCGGTATTCAGTAACTTCCGGGTATTTTCCTTGATGAATACGACAGCTTCCTCAAGCTGCATAAAATCATGTGAAAGAATTGAAGGACAGTAGGAACTTATTTGGGTGCCTCAAACAGAAAAAGTGACCCTCTTAAACAGATCCTATCATAAGAGAATATTATTAAGAATTATATTTAAAAAATTGAATAAAATGCATAATTGAACCTCACTGGCATTCTGATAGATGTCTGATTTATTCAAAACAAAAACAACTTTTTTCTTCCACTGCTGAGTGTAACGAAGAAAACCAACCTGAAAAGAACCACAAATGGAACCAATATCAAATTTGGAAATAAACATGCTAGATTAGCTTAAATTTTAAGATGCTAAAATACATAATATGCTAATGTAACAAGCACGGTTCACAATCGCCGCTGCGGACATGAACGCTGTGTAACGGAATCAGGTCAGTTTCAGTGTAACGTAATGGAATCAATTATCACAATCATGGGTTTTTTTCTGTCTCACACATAGTGCCCAAAATGAGCCAATACACAACTTTTACAACATAATTCAATAAAGATGTATTTTTAGTAAATTTTGGTGATTTTTATTGAATTTTTGAAGACCATTTAACAGAAGTAATGAACTATTCATGAATTCTAAGTCGCTTTTTTTCGTAATTAAAAATGCTTAGTAATTATATTTTTTATGAAATTAATGAATAATAATAGATTTAAGTATGAAATAAATAAAAATTTATACCATATATATTATGCAAGAATTTAAAAACTGAAAATAAAAAACAATAAAATAAATTTGGAAGTTAAAATAAATGAAAAATATAATACAAATAAAAAATACTACAAAAATTATGTCATAGAACATGTAACATATATATCACAAAAAAGT
This sequence comes from Cornus controversa, assembly GCA_026545225.1. Taxonomy (NCBI): domain Eukaryota; kingdom Viridiplantae; phylum Streptophyta; class Magnoliopsida; order Cornales; family Cornaceae; genus Cornus; species Cornus controversa. Next base: position 47,586,760 of record CM048847.1, on the reverse strand, counting down.
TTCCACTCAAATGAAAATTAAAAAATAAAATATAAATTTTTTTTCTAAAAGCGAGAAAGTCTCCAGAGTGTTTATTTGTTGAAAATAGATAAGTTATGCACATGATGTATTAATATATTAATTGATTATATATTATTTCATATTTGATTATATTAAAGCATTTTTTTTCTTTTTTGATAAGACAATTTTCATTAAAGTCACTCAAGAGGGGAGCGCTCCCAAGAGAATACACAAGAAGCCGCAAGCGGCCCACCTATACTTCCAAGCTATCCACAAAATCCATAAGGTGATCCAAAGATTTACAATTTCGCCCATTGACCCAAAAGAATAAAGAAATCAAAATATTGTATTTGAGAGACCAAATAGGAGTCTCCTCTCCATCGAAGGACCTCCTATTTCTCTTGCGTCATAAACCCTACCATAAACAAAGGGGAGTAGCCCTCCAAGAATTTCTAACTCAGCTATCCACTGTACACCCTCTTCCAAGCCTCTAACATGTCCACTGTGGAACCAGGAGACACCCAAAACATACCAAATGCAGCCAAAAACAAAGACCAAACATCCCTCGCCACTAGGCAATAAAGAAGAAGGTGGTTCACGGTTTCCTCCGCCTTCTTGCACATGCAGCACCAATTCATCACAATCTGCCACCTCCTTCTGAGATTGTCTAAAGTGAGAATACTCCCTAGGGCAGCTGTCCATGCGGGAAAAAAAAAAACACCATCCATGGCTCCACCACTTTAGCATTTCGAGCTTGTTAATGAATTAAGTGGCATCTGGTTCGAACCAGCCCAAAGCGGATCAATCAGTTAGAAACGGACTGAATCATCCGTTTCAGCTTTGAACCTGTCGGTGCTAATGTGAATTTTGTTCCACCGATAAATCAGTGGGACTTCGACTTGGCATCAGCCGGTTCGGCAAACCATGGTAATAAGAGTACTGAGTTGGGGAATATCTAACTCATAATAATGATTGGAAAGTTTAACAACAAAAAAGGAATTGACAATTTTAAATGCATGCCCAAAATAAGAATTTAATTCCACAGAAAAGAAGTAAACTTCGGGAAAAAGTAAATTGTTTCTAGAAGTAGGGAAACAGACAAAAAAAACATTTAAAATCAAGCACAATGCTTCAACAAAGTTTCCTTGGTTTTGCTATTTGTTTGTAAAATATTCAGTTTTGTAAATTTAATGTATTATCTGGATATTTAACAAACTTGACTTTTTAAGACTGATTTAGATTTTCAAATTAGCTTTTCCTCCTTTTTCGGAATTATTTGTTTTCTCTGTTTTTGGATTGTTTGATACTCTGCTATGTTTTTGAAATTCTTCTGGCAACTCAAATTCCCAAAGTTGAGCTTGGGCTGCAGTGGCTCGGGCTGAAGGCAAGGCTCAGTCGAGCTTGCAAAGAAATTGTTGAAGCTCAAGGGCTAAGCAGACCTCCAACCCAAACCAACCTGCCCAAAATGAAACCATAAATGGACAGTGGTTTTTCTAGTATAATTTTTTTATATTTTTCCGAGACTACAAGCATTAAAATATTTCTGTGGTTCAATAGGATCCAGATGTACAAAGATTGCTAAGCAAAAGAAGCATTAGAACAACACAAGTCTGATCATGAACTGCTAGATATCTATAACGAAAAAATGACATCCCAGTCCATGACTATTTCGTAACAGAACCTCAGCAGGAAACCATGCAGAAAAGAAGCCCAAAGAAAACATAAAAATGAATGCATGACATAAAAAATATTAAATGTTGAATGTTGTTACACATCTATGGAGATGTGTAGCGCGTTACATAACAATAAAGATTATGCTGACTTAAAAGATCATATTAAAACCAGTGAGAAATATGAACACAAAGATCATGCACAATCTAGGGAGTTGTAGCATGTATGCACATGTGACACGTATTGTTTGTATTCTAGCAAGCAAGCAAGAACATGTCTTAAAAAAGTTAGAAGCCCCAAAATTATTACAGCTTCAGAATGCCACAAAAAAATTTACAACACCAAGAAGCTAAAAGTTGAACCTACTCAAGTTAAGCCATTTGCTAAGACAGAAAAATGATTTCTGACCTCATTGCAATACCCATGCATTGATAATCAAAGAAGCAAAACATTGATTTTTAAATCAGAAATCAAATAGCTAAAAAATAACAAATCTATTAGTTTCTGTCAAATTCTTGAAACTTTTTTTTTTTTGATAGATTAGACACACACACACACCTGCAATTGCCCCTTATTGGGAGGAGATACCACTAGAGCTAAGCTCTTGGCAGTAACAATATGGCAAATAGTATGTTTATTTAATCATTAAGGAACACAATCTGACAAAATTATTAGCCATCAAGCAATTTGCAGCAGGATTTATTGAGAATATATAAATTTGGACAGGACAAGCTCAATTCTACGAACCTCAGACTAACTATCTAGTTGCATGAACTTCAGTGTTCAGCTAATTATTGACAGAATGTACGCAAGAGCAAATAAAAAACATACTGATAACCATGAAAACTAGTTCAAAGTAGACAAGTAGCGATTTTTAGATTAAAATAAACCTTTCATATGTGAAACTGTATTTACTTGTAGATATCTGTTTAACTTTGTATAATATCATTTTTTCCTGGTTGGTGCCCTTTGTAATATCCACAGATAGTATTTATCTAGCTTATCCATCTTCTAGTATTCGCTCTCTTCTCATCCCTTGGACAAATGAATAAGAACTGCAACAATATATTGTCATCCCAAAGGCCACCAAAGATGTGGTTGCAGATACAAACTTAGTAATATTAACTACCTGTTGATACTTTTATATAAGAATAAATGTAAGCCCACATAATAGTTTTTGAGTTTTTTAAAACAAATTCTAGAATTTTCATTACTGAGAATTAAAGGATTAGATATATTTGAACCAATAATATGTCAGCCTCACATCAACAATTCTCAACAGCATATTTTCATCAAGGACTCCTCATTTGTTATTAAGATTACAAATTTATATTCTCAACAAGAAACAAACAATAAGGACGTACAAAAGCGATGATCTAATTAATTGCCACGACTACAAAGACATCGACTAGCTTGCCACTAAGTCATACCTCACTTTCAGTTAATGGGCGATCTGCAGAAACAACAAAAAGAAGCAAATCTGCACGGGGCACAAATTCCTCAGTCAGGCGTTGTTGCCTTTGAAGAATCACATTAGTGCCAGGTGTATCAACAATATTCATCTGTTTACAAAGAGATTAAATTAAATTATTTTTATTCAAGTAAGGCAATTATTATCAAAAGACTGTTAAAATCAAGTATCAGAGCAGTAACAATACTAGAGAGACATGGAAAGAGCGCCACAATAGATATATTATAGATATAATGTGAAACTGTTTCATTTTTATTTTTCTTTTTCTTTGTTCTTTTCGCCCCACAGATTGTCCAAAAAAAAAATTTCTAATTTTTTTTTTCCTCATTAATGTTCATCCTATCAAGTTCCAACTAAAGCCAAACATTCTCTTTTAGTACTCACCATATGAGACATTGTCTCTTACTCTTTATAGCACATTTAGCATTCAGATTAGATCACATGACAACTCAATACTATTCAAAGACCAATCTTTGCATTTATTTCTAACTAATTAATTCCCCCGACTGTGGAACCCTTGCCAAGTTAATTTTGTGGCTTATTTGCTAGTTCCATTCAAATGACATCTTTTCTTGCCAAGTTAATTCATGGTTTAGTAGCTTGCTACATTTAAAAATAAGGATAACAATAACAACAATATACCAGCAACAGCAATAGTAATAGTAACAGCATGTGCAAATAGAGCATTTATAAAACCATATAGAAAATTTAATATAACATTATTGCACAACCCAAGCTGGTGTAAAGATTTTTAACTCATTATAGAAGCGCAGAAGATTTGGTTTGACAAGCATATTGAAATTGAATATAATTAAAGACAAAAAATATTTCTTGCAAGAGTGGTTCACTGTGATAAAAGTATGTACTAAACTAACCAAAAGTGCACACTTTACATTTTACAATCTTGCACCAAGAACTGCAAATGAATGTGTGTTTTTATCAGGACAAGAATCTATTGGAACTAAATTAAAAGGTAAAAACTTGGAAAGTTTAGAGAAACTCACTTCTTTAAGAATTGGAGCAGGTAAGTAGCATATATATTGACCATCTGGATGCCTTTCACAGCGTTGTTGCTCATTAGAATTCAACTCAGAATAACGTAAGAAAGTGATCTCATTGGTTGTAGGAACAACACCATCTTTTAAGTATTTTTCCCCAAGAAGTGCATTAATTACAGTAGATTTGCCGGAATTAAATTCACCCTGGCGATATCAAGAAAAATAACTCAGGAAATATAAAAAATTAAATTAAATTATTTATATGGATGATAAAAAAATTAACCCGTAACTTTCTGAAAATGAATGCTATGCAAATTACAAAATGATCCTGATACAATGTTCAATGTTAACATAATAAATAAATAATTCTTTGAACTGGTTATAAATACTTTGTTGACATATTGAAGGGAATAATGAAAACAACAATATTTTAATAATAAGCCTCAACTAAAGAGATGGTTTTCATCAATTAATAATAGTTGCATGAAAAATTACAAATTGGAATAAGAAAGGAGAGAGAAGCAATGTGGAATGCTAATGGAAAAAAAGGGTCAAGCAAGACACAGACAAGTAAAACCATACCACAAAAACAATTTACTACCCTTTCTTCTACAAAACTATCTAGCTAATTGTTTTGTGGTTATTGTTGAGAAAAACAACCGCAAACCAAGCACAATCACAAAACACGACATAATACGAAACAAGCACAACACACAGAACACAAGAATTTACGTGATTCGGCGATGTGCCTACGTCCACAACGAAGATCCGGCAAAAAATTTCACTATACAAAAATCAAGAGATTACAAATTTCAACCCCAAACCCTAGCTCTATCTCTCACTCTCTCGCTCTCTTTTTGCAGTTTCAGTGTTTTCTCTCGTTACTCACTCCAAACCCTTAGACACCCTTATATGTCGGGCTACAAGAGAGTCCTAATCCGGATCCAAAAGCCGCAAGCAAAAAATGGGTCATAAATTTTTTTTTTTACCAGGGCCACTGTGCCCAGACCCCCCGTGGCTTTTCGGGTCGCAACGCGGCCCAATCCAAGCCAAAATTCGGGTCACAACATAACAGTTATTGTATGCAAGCAAATGAAATGCCCAAAAGAATCATTAAATCTTCATTATGCCTCAGAACTAAAAGCTCCTACACTATGTGTGGAAATCCGTGATTCTCTGCCTGATTCCTAGGAATTAGTTGCTGAGATTAGTTGTTGATTAGTTGTTTCCTATTTTATAACTTCCCTATTTTTAGCTTGCTAGATTAGTGGTGTAATTAGTTACTTATTTGAGAAAAAGATTCTCTCCTTCCTCTATATATAGTCATGTAAATACTATTCAGAATGTAATGAGAATATTAAAGAATTCAATCTCATTTTTCTACATGGTATCAGAGCCTTGTCTCTAAAACCAATTCTGCATTATTTTTCTGGTGACCAAAATTCGTCATGTCCACAGAAAAAGTCTCTTCCTCATCCGAAGTTACTTCGGGTTCCACGAGTATCTATGGCGTTACAGATAGTTCCCCGCTTCCCATTACAGGGCACAAACTGAATGGAAACAATTACCTTCAATGGTCGTAGTCCGTCATGATGTATATCTGCTGAAAGGGGAAGGATGAATATCTCACCGGCGAAGTCACTACTCCAAAGGCAGGAGATCCCAAATTCAAACTCTGGAAGACAGAAAATAATATGGCCATGTCCTGGTTGGTCAATTCCATGACCAATGAAATAGGTGAAAATTTCTTGCTCTATAGCACGGCTCATAAAATATAGGACATTGTAAAAGAATCCTATTCGAGCAAAGAAAATACCTCAGCAATTTTCGAGATAGAGACCACACTCCATGATCTTCATCAAGGAGATCTTTCTGTCACACAATTCTACAATATTCTCACTCGACAGTGGCAGCAACTTGACATGCTTGAAGACCAGAAATGGGACAGCCCAAATGACACCAAGAAGTTCAGAGAATTCGTGGAAAAGAAAAGAATTTATAACTTCCTGTTGGGACTTAACAAGATTTTAGATGAGGTTTGAGGAAGAATACTAGGGGTGAAACCCTTGTCGAGCATCCGAGAAGTCTTCTCCGAGGTGCGCAGAGAAGAGAGAAGAAGAAAGTAATGTTAGGAGAGTCAACCATCACTCCTACATCTGATAACTCATCAGCCTTAGCCGCCCGAGGAGTCCAAAACACAAGCTATGACAATCAACCAAAAAAGGGAAGACCATGGTGTGACCACTGCCGAAAACCAGGCCACACTCGTGAGACATGCTGGAAAATCCATGGCAGGCCTGCAGATTGGAAGCCCTCAAGACCTGCTCCTGACAAAGAAAACCGTGGAAACCATCTGGCTGCTGAAAAAGGACCTCCTAACTCCACAGAATCCAGTCCTTTCAACAAGGAACACCTTGAAGCACTTCTAAAGATGTTCTCACAACAAGCATCAACTCAGAATACCATTGGAACAAGATCTTTGGCACACAAAGGTAATTACTTGAGTGCTCTCACTGTTAATTCAGAAAACAGGGGTACATGGATAGTAGACTCTGGTGCGTCTGATCATATGACAGGAGACGCCTCTCTTTTCCAGAATTACAACCCATGTCGAGAAGGTCTTACTGTAAAAATAGCTAATGGATCTCTTTCTAAAGTGGCTGGGATAGGTTCTATCATTATTTCAAATGACCTGACTTTAAATTATGTTCTCCATGTTCCCAATCTGGACTGCAATCTTTTGTTAGTGAGCAAACTTTCTCAAGGACTTAACTGTGTTGCTAAATTCTTCTCGGATTTGTGTGAATTTCAAGTTTTGGATTCGAGGAGGACGATTGGCAGTGCTAGGATGTGCTCGGGCCTTTATCTTCTCAAGAATGATGAACCTCCTAGAAGACAAACTCACAATGCGGTATGCGTTGAGTCCAAAAGTCACTCAAATAAAAGTTTAGTTTCTGTTTTTGTTTCCAATAAAGATAGTGCAGTCTTGTTATGGCACTATCGTCAAGGTCATCCCAATTTCTTATATCTCCAAAAGTTGCCTCCATCCTTGTTTATGAATAAAAATTCGAAATTATTTTAATGTGAGGTGTGTCAATTTTCAAAGCATGTTCGTACCTCTTACCACATTAAACCATACAAAGCATCACATCCTTTTTCTATGATTCATAGTGATGTGTGGGGGCCATCTACAATAAAAAAATAGGGTAAATTACACTAACCTCCCCTGAGATTTGACCTAATTACACCTGGCATCGAACTAATGAATTTTGTTACAATGACCTCCCCTGAAGTTTGCTCCGTTATGACATAAACCCCCTCCGTCCAAAATTCCGTTAGTTTTATCAAAAAATTTAGTTGAAACGACCAAAATTCTCATCAACTTATAAATATATATATATATGCACGTATATGTATCTCAGATTATATATACATATATGCACTGTTCCAGTCATCTTCTCCTGCGACATGCACTGTTCCGGTCATCTTCTTCGGCGAATTTCAGGCAAACTTTCTGGCAAGTCAATTTTGGCCATTTTTTACCAAGTCAAACTGGTTCCTAGCTAAACGGACCATTCCAGATGCAACATTGAAGTTTGTTTTTCAGAATTCAACTCCGATTTGTCAGATTTAGCATCCAAGGTATTGTGATATTAATAGAATATATTAATATAATATTAAGGGTATAATGGACATTTCACCCAAAAATTAACATCTAGAAGTGCATTTCTGTTATAGGGGAGGTCATTGTAACAAAATCTTTTAGTTTGATGTTGGGTGTCATTAGGTCAAACCTCAGGAGAGGTCAGTGTAATTTACCCTAAAAAACATTACTGGTACTAGATGGTTTATGTCTTTTGTAGATGATCACACCAGAATTACATGGTTGTTTCTCATAAAAGAAAATTTTGAAGTCGGCCAAATTTTAGAAATTTCAACAATATGGTTCAAACTCAATTTCAAACAAAAATACAAGTGTCAAAAACTGACAATGCAAAAGAGTATTTTGAAACAATTCTGGGTGACTCTCTTAGAAGTCAAGGCATTGTTCATCAAAGTTCTTGTGTCGACACACCTCAACAAAATGGGGCAGCAGAGAGAAAAAACCGACATATTCTAGAAGTTGCCCGATCATTCATGTTCACCACACATGTTCAAAAAAAAATTTGGGGAGAGGCAGTCCTAACAGCTGCTTACTTGATAAACATGATGCCCTCGCGAGTCTTGAAATTTCAAACACCTTACCAGGTTTTTCTTCAATTTTTCCCTATTACCCAAGTCTTGTCCACTTTCCTTTCAAGGTATTTGATTGTTCAGCATTCGTACATATCCATAGCCAATACCGTAGTAAACTTGATCCTAAGACTCTCAAATGTATATTTGTAAGGTACTCCTCAAATCGGAAAGGGTATAAATGTTATTCCCCGTCACTTAAAGATTCTACAATTCCATGGATGTCACATTCTTTGAACATCAACCTTTCTACTCCAAAACTGATATTCAGGGGGAGAACTTCGCTCAAGAATATCAACTTTGGAACACTGATGCCTTAGATTCAACTTACGGTCATGATACATCTCCAACCGAGTCACCTCAACCATCCCAAACTGATACAGATCAAAATCCTAGCCCAAGCCCAAGTCGTGATGTCCATTCCGAGCCTAACACTCAAATAAAATACCAAAGTCCTCAGCGTTCCATTCACACACATCCTGCAGAAGCTAGTGAGTTACGTGTCTATACTAGGCGGAACAAGACTAGAGAGGATAAAGAACTGTAGCCAACCGATCACGATCATGAGTCCAACCAAGGTCTGGAATCACAAAATTCACCAGGTAATACTAGTCACGAACCTGCTTCCAATAATATGCCTGATGAAGATCTTGATAGACCTATCGCCTTGAGAAAAGGCACTCGATCTTGCACTAATCATCCAATTTATAATTTTATCTCATTTGGGAGATTGTCACACAGTCATCGTGCCTTTGTCAGAAATCTTGACAGAACACAAGTTCCAAGATCAATACATGAAGCTCTTAGCATACCTGAATGGAAGGAGGCTGTTTGGGAAGAAATTCGAGCTCTAGAAAAGAATGGGACTTGGGTGATGTCTAAGTTGCCATCGAGAAAGCGTCCTGTAGATTGCAAGTAGATTTTCACCGTCAAACATAATTCAGATGAATGTATCAACAGATTTAAGGCTCGTCTAGTGGCTAAAGGGTTCACACAATCCTATGGGATTGATTACCAAGAGACTTGCACCTGTAGCTAAACTCAATACTGTTCGGGTATTGCTCTCACTTGCTTTCAACCTTGACTAGCCACTCTATCAGTTAGATGTGAAGTATGCGTCCCTTAATGGTGATCTTGAAGAGGAAGCGTACATGGAGATTCCTCCTGGTTTTGATACTCTAGCGAATCTTAACAAAATCTACAAACTCAAGAAATCTTTGTACGGACTCAAATAGTCACCAAGAGCATGGTTTGACAGGTATACCAAGGCTATAAAAAAGTTTAGGTATGATCAATGCCAAACAAACCATACTATGTTTGTCAAACATTCATCCTCAGGAAAAAAAGCAATACTCATTGTGTATGTCAATGACATTATTCTAACTGGGGATCATGATGAAGAAATTCTAAAGCTCAAAAGCTTCCTAGCTAAAGAGTTCGAGATCAAAGATTTGGGCAATCTCAAATACTTCCTCTGCATGGAAGTAGCTCGATCTAAGAGAGGTAGTTCAGTTTCAACGAAAGTATCTACTAGATCTCTTGAAAGAAACAGGAATGCTTGGATGTAAACCAAAAGTTGTCAAAGGTGCGCCTGAGGCGTCGGGCGCAGCGAGGCGCAGCCTCTGCGCCTAGGGTATGCCCAGGCGAGGCGCTTTGAAAGAGGCGCACGCCTCAAGCACTGAGGGGTGAGGTGCAGCTGAGGCGCGAGGTGCACCTGCAGAACCTGTTTCACTCACTTCGGAATCTGTTTTTCTGTGTCATTTGTTGTTAATTGCCATAAATATGCTTTTTATTTGCTCTCAATTGTAGTTGTTCTACATTGTTTCACTCACTCACTACAAAATGTAATATTTTTTAAAAAAAATTCAACTTGCGCCTCACTTCAGTCAGGCCCGCGCCTCGCCTCGCGCCTCATGCTCTAGGAAGCCTTAGCACCTTAGTGCGCCTTGAGCCTTTAACAACTATGAAACCAACTGACACTCCTATAGACTCCACTACAAAATTGGGTAGCAAAGACAGTAGTGCACCCGTTGACAAATGGAGATACCAGAGATTAGTTGGGAAACTTATATATTTGTCTCATACTAGACCAGATATCAGCTTTGCTGTAAGTATGGTGAGTCAATTCATGAACAACCCAACAGAAGAGCACATGGACTCAGTATACAGGATTCTGAGATACTTGAAGATGACACCAAGACAAAGATTGTTCTTCCAGAAGACAGCAAACAAGGAAGTTAGAATATTTACTGATGCAAATTGGGCAGGTTCTGTAACTGATAGGCAATCAACCTCAGGTTACTGCACTTATGTTTGGGGTAATTTAGTTACTTGGGGAAGTAAAAAGCAATCAGAAGTGTCACGCAGCAGCGCGGAAGCAGAATTTAGAGCTCTTGCAAATGGCATTTGTGAGGGAATTTGGTTGAAAAGAATGCTCTATGAGCTAGGAGTTCCTATCTCGGGGTCCATGAAGGTGTTTTGTGATAATCAATCAGCATAGCTAAGAATCTAGTGCACCATGATAGAACAAAACATGTGGAAATGAATCAAACACTTTATCAAAGAAAAGATAGAGAACAACACCACATCACTTCTGTATATCCCGACAACAGACATACTAATTAAAGCCTTGCCACGGAAGACATTTGAAGATCTTATTTCCAAGCTAGGTTTACTCAACATCTACAACCTAGCTTGAGGGGAAGTGTGGAAATCCGTGATTCTCTGCCTAATATCAAGGAATTAGTTGTTGAGATTAGTTGCTGATTCTCTTCCTAATTCCTAGGAATTAGTTGCTGAGATTAGTTGTTGATTCTCTGCCTGATTAGTTGCGGATTAGTTGTTTCCTATTTTATAGCTTTCTTATTTTTAGCTTGCTAGATTAGTGGTGTAATTAGTTACTTAATTTGAGAAAAAGATTCTCTCCTTCCTCTATATATAGTTATGTAAATAATGTTCAAAATGTAATGAGAATATTAAAGAATTCAATCTCATTTTTCTACACTATGCTTCTTACCAACATGTAACTCATTGCATTCATAATGTTAACTCAAATTTTAATCTGCATCAGAATCAGGGAGAACAAAATGATATCAGTGTCTTGAAAAACCCCATTTAAATCATGATATCAATGAAGTTTATTGTTTTTGAACAATTGATAATCCCTCTCCTGCAGAAAGAAAGGGAAATTAAAATAATAAAAGCAAAAGGACAAAAGACAACATAATCAAATGAATATTTAATGATATAATCCTTTTATAAAATTTGCATAGGATCTTCTTCTGCACAAGGCTCAGTTTCTTTAAAGAGATCACCATAAAGGACTTTCTGGGGAGGAATGGAGGATGAATTTATACCTTCTAATGGAGTATCCAGTTATGGGAGGTCAGGTATTAGAAAGCTTAGGTATTGAACCAAGCTTTGTTGGGAAAAGGTTATGCAGGCATGGTGTTGAACGATCCTCCCTCAAAGGGTAGGAGTGGATGGTAAATATGGGAAAAGAAAGGAGAATGGATATCAAGTGAAGTTAGAACATCTCAAAGACTGGAGTTTATGAAGTTCATTGGGAAGGATGGGCATACTCTCTAGAAATGTGTATTAGCTATGTGATGAGGAATGGGAAAAGGTGAATTTTCAGCAGGATCCATGAAGTAGGGAAGGCCCATGAAATTTTTAGTGATTTTCACTAAAATTTCAGATTCTCCAGAGAGAGTTCAGTTGAGGGGTCTTGTTTCAGATGTACATATCCTCATGATGAAAGAGAGAGAGAGTATCGCTGAAATAAGATGGTTTAGAAACCAGATGTAATTTCTTTTAGAGAAGGCCTCCAATGGAAATTTTAGTTGCCAAGAGAGAGAGATATTACGTGCGCCAAATAATTAAAAATGGGACCAATACTGGATGGTATAGCTCCCAAGAATGTCAAAGCACTAGATAATAAAATCGGGCATGTGCATTATGTATCAATGTAAGATTGACAACTATATTTAACCAATGTCCGCAGAGAAAATTGTTCATGCCTTACTTTTTATAATGTAATGTTCACTATGTGTCAGTAATATCAGGCTCACTCGTTCAACTGGCCACATAAGATAAGGATAAACTTTGTTTAAGTAGTCCATTAGATTCATATAGTAATGAGAACCTAAGTAGATATTATCAATGGTGCCCTCCCATCAATTGAATTTTGTAAGAACAGAACTCTCAAATAGAAGCAGCAAAGCAAACACGTCACATATTTTAAGGGCATTTGTTATTTGTAAGTCTTAATAAATGCAGGAAGAATGTAAAAAGCCACCTAATTTGAGATTGTACCAACCAAAAAACAAAAGAATCTACTTGAAATTTAGAGCTAATACCAATTTATATCCGTGGAACCAGAATTTGTTGAAGTTCAGCACACAATTACCGCTATAACCAGTAAAAATGGCTCATCAAGTTGAGAAACAGCATCATTGAGAAGTGAGACCTCCCCCATCTGCCATCCAAGACCCATATGCCCAAATAAGTGTAAAGCAAGAAAACCATTGAAAAAAGTAAAATCATCTGAAGAACTCAACTACCAAATGTTAATATTAAAAGATCACCAGTGGTGCAGCTCTCTGGATAACATTAATCGCTTCAAGCAATACTAATCTCTCTCTTTCTATGAACTGTCGTTCTCTATCTTCCAATTTAATAAATCCAGCGAACCCCTTTTTCTTGGGAAAACCATTATCCGCGTCCAACATGTTGAGCTTATCAGAACTTTGATTTTTTTCCTGTGGTCTCTTATTCAATGCATATATAGTGTAAAACAATTTGCTCAAAACTTCATCATTGAACAACTTCAGTTCTTCCAGTGAAATTACTAAACCACTAGCTCCTGACTTGAGTAATTTCAATGCTTCATTAAATAATGTGTCCTCTCCAAATGATTCCATCATGATAAAAACAGGAATTTTCACACTCTCAAGAACAGGGTTCACCACTTCCTCAATAAATTTCTCTCCACCAATACGGTATATGAGAAAATCAGCACCTTCGGCATTAGATGCACTTAAAGCAGCATTTGAAGTCTGTACATTTCTTGCTACCAAAGGGAGAACTACTGATTCAGATTTGGAATCCATCATTGTGTTCCTTGCCACAATTGCAGGAAGACCTGTTATAAAAATAAATAAATAAAGAGGAACATTACCTACAAGATCAAAGAATTTCATGTTGAACATTATGAAGATGCCAAAAAACAGTGATTTCAATGTAAATTGAATGATGAAAATCATGCACTGACATTGATATTTAGGCTTAGCGATAGAAGCGGTCTAAACGTTGGGAGCCTTTTGACTGATCATGAAAGAGAAGTTCACATTACATTAATATATTAACAATTTCAGCCTGTGCAATATAACAGTGAAGCAAAGCATGTGATCCTACTCGAGTAGGAAGCTTGCATCCAAATGTATTGAATTCCAATCAACGTGAACTAGGGGAAGATTATCGAAGGTGGTTGGTCTCTAAGAATGGTACTGTTGAGGCAAAATCTTTGTATAGAGTCTTTGTGGTTTAATAGCCTTCTTTTTCTTGGAAGAACAAGGTCACCTCTAAGATTGCTTTCTTTACATGGATATCCTCGGACCTTGATTGAAAAAATACTTAAAATTGATAAGTTTACCAAGGGAAGAAAATTCTTGCCAACTAGTTTTGAATGTGTAAGAGGGCAGCATCTCTAGTTTAATAGCGCAGTTGCAAGGGACGTGGAGTTTGCCCTTTCCCCTCTATAGGGTCTAGTGAGTCTTTCCTGAGACTGAGAGTGTGGGAAATACTTGAGTCTTGGTCAGAGGAAAAGTCCACTTCCTAGGGTGCGCTGTATATGGAACATGGCCCTGTAGGTTCGTATTGGTATGTTTGGAAGGAAAGAAAGAGAAGATCCTTTAAAGATGTGAATCTTTCAGGATCCAAGTTGAAGCAGGTGTTCTTGAGTTCATTGGACTCTTAGTATTTGGGGGGAGACTTCCGTAATAAATTTTTTTTTTTTTTTTTTGACCAAGATGAACTGTAATTTGGAGTTGTAATATTTTCTCCTTTTAAGGGGCTTTGGCCATTCCAATAGGCTGTCTTGTATACTCTTCATGACTTCAGTGGCACGCCTGTCTACTTTCTGTATACATCTTTATCAAAAGAAAAATGAAAATGCAGTGACCAACTTGGACAATAGAAAAACAAAAACAAAAACAAAAAAATTGTGACAACCACATTTACTTCCTTTAGGGTTGTGATATTGAAATTTATTGCTCAATTGAGTTTTTTATTAGGAAACTGGTAATTCAAAATTTTCAATGCAACCTGTGATGTCTTTTTTGATAAAAACATCCAAATCACAATGCACAATGTCAGATAAAACTTGATCAGTTTTCACATATAACAATTAAGAACTAAACAAGGTAGATACTGCACATCCAAAATGTGAAATCAAACAGAGAAATGCAGTAATGATAGCACCCTGGCTTCATTTTTTATGAGCTATTCCCCTAGACATCATGTTACTCCCAAAGGTTTTGGAACATGTACATCACAATTTTCTCAACATCAGTGCCTCCACTAGATTTGGCTTCATGTACACCAGCATTGGGTTGTATATCAAATCAAAGTTTAGCAGAGAAGTTTGGTGAAACTATTAAGAGAAAGAGAAAACTTCTTTAAGTTACACGAGTGTGCAACAATGCATTTGACACATAACCTAATTGAAGTTCCCTAGCATATGGTCCTTGAAATCAAATTTTTAGGGATCACATCCTCCTTATATCCTTTTATCAATCAACATATAAGAAAATTTTAGTCTGTCATTATTGTTAAAGTAACACCACCCTTCAAATTCATCAATGTAATGAAACCATGGAAAATTTGAAGATGTCAATTAAATAGTAATAAAATCAATACTTTTAAGAGTTTTAATGGAAATGAGACAAATTCAAATATTAATACAAGCCAAGGGATATCAAACCTTGATCGGAGAGAACAACCCCACTGGCATTAACAGCAGCGGCAATGTCAACACGCTCGGCAATCATCAAATACCCCCGGTCGCCGATCACCGACTTCAACAAACGGGCAGCCTCATACAACCTCCCACCACTTCCTTCACCGCCATTGAGCACCACAATCCCAACCCACTTCGAAACCGCCTCATCGATCAAACCCAGAATGCCATTATCGTCCAATACATCCTCGGCGTTCAGCTGAAGGACTATATTGGGTACTTTAATCTCCGGCCGCTTGTACCCACCAGGAAACAACGTTCTCGGTTGATTTTGACTGTTGGTGTAGAAAGAGTTGTTCTTTTCGATTGAATTTACAGAAAGATGTAATCGGCGAGGTCGGAGCTTGAACTGGAAAGGAAGAGCATGGTGGGGTTGGTTTGGGTTGAAGAAGAGAGAGTGGGTTGGTGTGTGAATGGAGGTGGGTTGAGAGAGTAGTGATACCATTTGGAAGGAGAATTGGATACAAAGCAAAGATAGATTTTGTGTAGCTTAGGGCATCAAGGGGAAGAGAAGAGGAGAGAGGGAGAGAGAGGTAGGAGAGTGTTGAAGGTAGAGCCTTATCTTTCCTTCTTAGCGGTGTTTTTGTTCATGGTTTGTTATCTTCTTATCTGTTTGGATTTCGTCTGAATGAAATCCAGAGCAATTGAATAATTGAATTTGAAAGGTGCCAAAGGATGTTAATAGTGAAAGTGATTGTAATTGTAAATGAATTTGGACCTGAGGCCACACACAAGTGGACATTATTTTCCCTTCTTAAGAAAAATTTCAGTGCTTCCTTCATTTAATTCATAAAATTTTAATTCTTCATTTTTTTTTCTTTTTTTTTTATCATTTTTTTTTTGTTGATACAAATAAAGATAGCAACGGAGAGGGTATGGAGTAGGGGTGCCCTTCTCTATTCCCATCTCGGTTTAAAAAAGCTCCCCCATCCCCGTTCCACCCCATTTAATAAACAAGGCAGGGAGGGGGAGACATAAATGGGGAGGGCGAATTTTTTTTTTTTTAAGAATTTTTTTTTAGAGGATTACTTTTGTAATTGTAATCTTTTTAGTCTTTACACTCTTATGTGATAAGGTGATTGATAATTTACATGTATACCGCCAATAAGATTTGAACTAGTAAATCTTAGATATATAAGTGCAATTTTATATGTGTATTATATATATAAGGGTAATATAGTAAATATGGAATATAAATGGGGCGGGGTGCTTATCCCATTCCCGCCCCGCAACTTCGCGGTTTTTTCTCACCTTCATAATTGCCTCCAAAATTATTTAGCCTCATCTATAACCGGTTTAACGAAATGGAGAGAGCGGTTTCCACGGGGAGTTAAATTGTCATCCCTAATACAAGGATGAGAAAGGAAAAAATATATTTATCATTTATAAATAAATAAAAAGTCTATGATAAGGCTACTCATGAGTCATGATGCGAGTGTCCTCAAATAGATTTTTTTTCCCTTTTTTTTTTATTAGAGGTAAAAGCATACTCACACATATGGGATCTTTAATTTTTGAGTTGCACAAATTGTTGGGATAACTAATCAAATTGCAAACAGACCAATCTTAAGCATTACTCCATCCTGTGGAACAAAGTCTTAGAAGTACTCAAAATGAGTTGGCAACACCTTCACTTTAGTCCTACTCATCTCATTGAAATTAATTTTCTTACTAGTCAGATTGGTGTTAATAAAGTCCTGAATTTGATTTCAGATGCTTCAACATATTTTTTCAGTTAAATAAATGTCACAAGTTGTCATTCTTGCCTTCTTTCACATGTCTCCCATCATTCTTCCGCAGTCTCTTCCTAAAATTGCCAACAGGCAACAGCTTTGTTATGATAAATTGCATTTGCAGATCGAGATCACACTGAATGCACAGGGTCTAGGTCTTGGTCACATGAGACTCATAATAAGGAACAATAACACATTACCTGGGTGATCAAGAAAAAAATAAGAGATGAGAGTCTTGGGAAGGATCTTGAAATAGAATGCATTCCGTAGTTGGTGTGCCATTCCTTTTATAGAAGTTTTCATATCAAAAGCATATGAAAATACATGCATGATAAACCCGCACAGTGGCCCAGTAGATAAGAGGTCTCCTGGGGCAAGCCGTAAACTCGGACGTCCTCACTTCAGTTCTCGAAAGGCTTTCAAAAACAAATGACCTAACCCCCATTTTTGGCTGCTTGACAGCTATAAGAAAGCAAAATGCGTGATATGTTAACTGTATATATGGACTGTTATTCATCCATGCCGCATGTTGATTTCAATTTGCAGCAGCATCCACACATTTTAAAGAGCAAGACAACAAGAAGCAATTAAACTAGAAAAAAAAAATAGTACAACATAGCTGAGCAACATCTAGAGTCGAATCCAGTGCTCCAAGTACAATAAATAGAGCAGAAAATTACAAAACCTGGGATGTTCTAAAGTCTCAGGGAAAAGCGCAAGACGACTGTTATGAGATCTAACATACTAATGGATGGATCTATTACACTATTCTGGATGTAGCTGTAACACATAGATTCACATTTTTCATAATGATAAGTGATCTCAAGATAGGTTATGCCAAGGCAGCATAACTGTCATATAGTAACTCTAATCATCTCGCTAAATATTGAGATCCTGAAGTTTGGATCCCAATTCATCCTCATTATCAGCACCATCCTCTTCAGTCTCTTCATCATAGTCAACTCCTTCCGGATCATTCTCATCCAAAGGCCCAAGTACATCAGGAGAATTTTTAAATATGTCCTTCAGCTCATCAATCCCTTCATCAGATATGAAATTACAGTTGATATTCAGCAACTTAAACCCAGGTTTGCATACAACAGCCAGTGCCAAGATCCTGGCTCCAGCCCTTCTTATTGAATTGGTGCTCAGATCGACTTCAATTAACTGGTCATGACCCTCTTCCAATGCCTTCGCAATCACGATAGTACCTTCATCTTTTAGTTCGTTTTCGGCCAAGCTTAGCTTGGTGAGAGTTTGTTTTGCAGCTATACAGGCTGCCAAGGCAGGAGCAGCTTCCACAGTGATGTCATTTCCAGCCATATCCAAAACTTCAAGAGAAGGAGCAGACTTCTGAAGAGCTTCAGCCAGAGCTTTAGACCCTTCATCCTCCAAATTCAAATAACTCAAGTAGATTTCAGTAAGATCTGCAAATTCAGATAGAGCTTTAGTCAAAGCAACACCAGCTTCCACACCAAACATATTGTCACGCAAATCAAGCTTCTTTAAATTAGTACACGTCCCAAGTGCTTCAGCCAGGGCAACTCCCCCCTCAGAGCCTACCCTTGTAGAAGAACAACGGAAATCCTCCAGCACAGGAGATTGTTTCAGAAGTTCAGATATAGCAATTGCCCCTTCATCTCCTGTCATATTATTGTGAAACTGAAGGATCTTAAGTTTCTTGGATGACGGAATAAGCTCACACAGTGCTCGTGCAGCTTCCTCCGAGATACCATCATTTATCAAATAGAGCTCCTCTAAATTGCTCTGTGATTTTAGGAGCCCCCCAAATGCCCTCACACCCTTTTCACCCAAGGCATTGTTTGAAAGGTTCAGATACCTCAGTTCACAACCTTCCAGGGCTGACGAAAGTATACTCATAACTTCAAGAGCTTCAGGCTCTGGCCTTCCTGCAATAAAATCTGATAAGTCTACTTCTCTCAGTTGATCCTTAATGGATGACAAGATGGGCTCAGCAACACAGGCCGCATGCAAGCCAAAACTTCTATTGCTGAAACATATCTTAGTATACTTATTTCCTGGATTGCACAGGGGTTGTAGCAGCTCCTCAGCCTCCTCCGCATCAATAAAAGCCCGGCGACCTCCAGATATATCAAAAGTAGTCTCGTGAGAATCTTTAACTTTTGTCTCCTCTCCAATCTCCTTTCTTCTAGAGCCTCTTTTAAGAACATCCATCATAAGCTTACTGGATTCTTTAGCATAAAGTTGAACTGCAGAACTTCCATCACCATCTGGCTCCTTCTCAAAGTGTTGGTTTGCAGTGGCAAAAGCCACTCCTTCTATTTGTTTGGCATCCTCCTCAGCTTCTTCTTTAGTCAGAAGACCATACCTTCTGGAGAAAATGGATGGAGTGATAAAATTCTTGGTCATTCGTTCCACAAGCATTAGCCTGGTACTCTGACTAGGTGGCCATAGTTTAATTGACATCTTGCGGGTTAGCGTTGAGGAATCCATGTCAAAGTAACCTGGAATATTTTTATTGCAATCCATAGTAAGCTTACATTACAAAATGAAAGTTCAATCTATTCAGAAAACTTAAGATGTAAAGATTTAGGCACCTATGAAGTCAAAATCTCTTCTATGAAGAACTAAACAAAAATAGACAACTAATAAGAAAAACTTCCAAATATATATTTCTTAGAGAATTTTCAAATGAAAGGTACTGACAAGTATTCTATATCTTCTTTACAGGAAACACAACTCACAACATGTCTCTAATCATATAGACCCACAAACCTATAGATTTATTCCGAGAGTGAAATGAATCCACTAAAAGCACCCTGATTACCAACCGTACCCTTCCAATCAATGGAACAAAAGCAATAGTCTAATAAATTGTTCTGATTGCAATAAATGAACATCCACGAGAGATACCCTCTAAAGATAGATAAAAATCAATCAGATTATAAGTGTCCCAAACTAATAAACTTAGACACCCAGCATATATTCGAATCACAATGCTGGAATTCAAACCAATTAAAAAATAAAGATGCTGTGAACTCTATCCTTTCATCATTCTGCTTAATTTTGCCGACATAAATAATTTAAACATATACTCATCAGCCCCCCTCACATGCCTCACTACTAGAAGAACCAGTTGTTGATCCCTGTTAATCGAGAATGGTGGGAAGGGCAAACTGAATACAAACTGACAAAATGGATTACATCAAACTCAAATCTACATTCACAATCTTGGCACTCCAAACTTTTATATTGCACCAAACAATCACTCCTCCTATAGTCATATAGATATCTACTATGTCAAAGTAGTTAGATATGAACAAGACAAAGAATGACTAACATAAATAGGAATGATTCACACAGATACCAAAGTTACAAACCTTCCTCCCACCATATACATACAAAAAAAAAAACCTTACACTACTTCCATTTCATTTATGGGAAAGGACAAGAGACTAACTTGGAAGAAAAAGAAGCAAGGGAACAGGTTACAAAAGAGATGTTGATGAAAGAAAAAGGAGCCTAAAAAATATGGAACTTCTTTAATCCATATTAAAAAAATAAGACACTGACATCGTCAACAGATGGAACAAGCCCAGGTGACAGGACAATATAAACCCAAAAAATTGCAACAAGATAACATGGATGAAAAAGTAAAAGAGAAAGTTCTGAAATGGTGAAGCAGTAAGGACAACATAAATATATGAAAAACATACCTGCTGTGTGTATGTATATAACATATTTATGTAAAGAGAGAGAGAGAGAGAGAGAGAATTCCAGTGTAAAAGTAGAAGATAGATGACAGGAGAGGAGAGAAAGGGAGACAATACAAAGATCACAACAAGACAAAAGCATGTGTAATAACTTGTGAAATTCCTATACTATTTGGATTAGCACCAGCCAGAGCTGTCACACCATCTTAACAAGTTACCATCCATTGGGACACAACCTTTTTATAGAAGATCTGTACACTCAATAATCAGCATCATGATAAAATTAACATAATTTTTAATATCTTAAAAAAAATTAGGGTTTGATTCATAAAGTTATGCTACTTATTCAAAATTTAATTTCAGAATAATCAAAAGTTCGTACTTGATTAACACAATTCCTTGTATAATAAATATATATATATATATATATATATATATATATAGATAGATAGATAGATATATATATAATTACCTTTGTTCCTTACATATCTGTTACGGATCTAGGCACCAGCCTATACCATCCAATCCTCATGAACATTAATCAACTGAAAATAATACAGTGACATTATACTGAGAAGCCTAGTTGAACAATTAAACATACAATTAATCCACACAACCAGATTCTTCACTTTTCATCCATTCTGTATCCTCACAACAAACACAATGCTTATTTAGTCCAAATATCGTGGACTTGGCCTTTACATAGAGATGTATACTTATTTGAAACACTTAATAAGTCGATCACAGAACAAATAAGGACAGTATAAGACTTGCAAGACTAAGTTAACATTCTCATAACCCACCTTCCACCTACCACACACCAAAAATGTTATACATCTTCCATTTCATTTATTGAAAAGGAGTAGAGACTAGGTTGTTCACTACATAGGCTTACAACTTATTTGGTAATTGAGAATAAAAGAATGTAGGATATGAGTATCAGATACTTTTTTATCATAACTAAAAAACCATTATAGGTACCCCAGAATGGGGACAATGAATCAAGCTAAAAGGTTGAATATATGATCCTTGACAATTTTGAACTGTTTTATTACTAATATCTCTCGTAAACTTCGATAACATGAAAACAGTATTTTCCTCTATTTGTATTTCCATAGCACGAATGGAGCTATACTGCATTGTAAAACAATGGAAGACAGCTTCACTAAGGGAACGGAGAACTTAAGAGTTTTTTCAAATATAGCAATTTGTGAGAGCAAAACAACAGTGGTTACGGAAAAGTTAGCATAGATAAAGGAGATGAATAAAAAAATAAGAAAAAAGGAAAAAATAGAAAAGGAAAAGTATTTGTAAAGGAACTAAGAGGGAAACAGGTTAAAGAGACATGTGGATAACAAAAGAACAAGACAACAAATATGATAAATTCTTCAATTCGTTAAAGAGAATAACTTCTTCAACAGATCATGCAAGCCTGAATGACAAGACAGTATCAACCCAAAAAAATTGCAACACAGCTGGGATGAAAAAGTAAAAGAGAATATTCTGAAAGGGTAAAGAAGTTAGGAAGACGTAAATATATGGAAGACATACATCACATATTTATAACATATATATGTATATATATATAAAGGGAAATTGAGACCATGTGAATTTCCAACTTAAAAGTATAGCAAATAGATGGAGAGAGTCAGAGAGGAGAGAGAAATTGAGACAATACAAAGACAACAAGACAAAAAAAATGATCAGACCATGTGAAATTCTGGACTAATTAGATTAGCACCAGCCAAAGTTACCACAATATAACAAGTTAACCATCCTTAGAGACACAACCTTTTAATAAAAGATCTAAACTCCCAATAATCAACATTATAACAAGATTAACATAATTTTCAATATCTAAAAGGATTCAACTGTTTGATTAATAAAATTAGGTTATTCATTCAATGTTTATTTTTGGCATAATCAAAAGTTCCTACTTGACTAAAAGTCTAAAACAATCCCTGTAGAATTAACCACATGAAAATTGTCTTTGTTCCTTGTATATCTGTGATGGATCTATCCACCACCATATACCGTCCAGTCCTCATGAACATTAATAAACTGAAGACAATACATAGATATTATACCTAAAAAGCCTAACTGAACAGCCCACTTTTACCCGTACAACCCATTTATTCACTTTTTATCCATTACCTATCCTCACAAAAACACCAAAGCTCCTTCCAATATGGTGCATTAGGTCTTTTAATACAGATTTATACTTATTTTCATTGCATATTAGGTTTATAACAAAATAAATACTTTCATTTTTCAGCCAATCCTTCACTCTCAAAAAACTAATTTGTAGCTGCATAAATATAAACGTAATTATATATCTATTTTACAAATACATTTGTTTTTCAGCCAATGCTTCACTCTCAAGTCTCAAAAACCTAATTTGTCGCTGCATAAATATAAACGTAATTATATATCTATTTTACAAATACATTTGTTTTTCAGCCAATGCTTCACTCTCAAGTCTCAAAAACCTAATTTGTCGCTGCATAAATATAAACGTAATTATACAAAGGCCCAAGAGGAGAACCTTTGAGGTTCGTTCCTATTATAGACTCCTCTTGGACTCCACGCGTCCCACTTTTTCTTGGAAGGCTATTTGGAGAACAAAGGCCCCCGTGAAGGTGGCCTTTTCACTTGGACAGCTACCTTAGGAAAGATTCTTACCATTGATAACCTCAGGAGAAAAGGTCGCATTATGATAAATTGGTGTTGCATGTGCAAGAGGTCAGAGGAAACGGTAAATCATCTTCTTTTACATTGCACAGTAGCGAGGGACGTTTGGTCTATGTTCCTGGTTGCGTTTGGTATGGACTAGGTGTTTCTCAGATCCACAAAGGATACGATCGAGGCTTGGAGAGGGTGTACAGTGAACAGCCGAATCTGAGATGCTTAGAGGGTCACTCCCCTTTGTTTATGGTAGGGTTTGTGGCAAGAGAGGAATAGGAGGCGCTTTGAGGATGTGGAGTCTTCTATTTGGTCTCTTAAATACAAAATTCTAACTCTTTTATTTTTTTGGGTGGACGGAAAAATTGTACATCGGATGGTCAAGTAGTGGACCTTCTTGATAGCTTAAGATTTTAGTTGGCCGGTTTTCGGCTCCTTGTAAATCCCTGGGTTCGCTCCTCAATGAGCGTCTTTCTAATGGAATTGTATTTATCAAAAAAAAAAAAAACGTAATTATACATATAATTTCATTTAATAAAGAATAACACCAACAATTCATACAAAGGAACGAGGATGTACACAGGATCATAGCATATGTAACATTTGAAGGAAGCAGCAAGTGCAAGAACTGTTCTTAAAATTTACAGGTAAGACTCAACCTTGGTCTTTTATTTTTACCATTCAATGACCAAATCACTAAACAAACAAAATCTATTAAATCACAAATATATATGTACATATGATTAACTATAAAGAAATCGAGTCATACAAGTTTTTGTGCATCACAATGATACAATCAGTGTGAACATGAAATAGTAATTCATAGTCACTAAAAACATGAGAAATTATTGCATAGCATGTCGAAAATAGTTCAGTCAGAATGGCTCAGCAGCCTACACACACTTGTCTCACTCATATAACTGCCCTAATTTATATACACAGAGAAATGTTCAAGATTACGTGAAATTGAGTAACACATCAAAGTTCTGTCATCGTAGAAAAAATCCAATCACTAAACTTAAAAAATTATAGTAAATCAAATGCATTCATTTCAATCTGTTAAAAAGATTCATTCAGTGAAACAGTAGTGATAAAACAAGCGACAAAACATAAAAGTAAAGCAGTAATTCAAGAAAAACTTGAAATTATTGTCGCGAACCGTACGAATGAGACGAAACCCTAGACCTTCAGTAGCAATAATTGAAAACCGCAAACCCTAGAAAATGAAGAGAGAGAGAGAAAAAATGTAAAACGGAGTGAGAGAAAGTGACCTTTCTACAGTAGAATCTTTCTTTCTTTTATCGCCTGTGTTGGGTGTAATCATCAAAAGTCTGAAGGTTAGAAAATTTGGGGATTTTTATGGGAGTGTTTGGGAAATTTGGAGGGAAATGGTAACTCAACTTAAAATATTGGGAGCGAAAATGTAGGCCATGCATTTCCAATAAGCTGAAATGACTGAAATATCCCCAATCGTCTTCTGTTATCTTCGATTTCTGGCCATTGACATTAATCGGCCACTTGGATTGCTCCATGTATACGGGTTTGGGCTGGACATTGGACATCAAATTCATCCATTCACAATCAGCCCAAATAATTTGTAGAGAATAATATGCATCTTGCGAAAATAAAAGGTAAATAACTCTAATATTTTCCGAGATTTGACTTTGATTACCCTCAAATTAAATTTTTCGTTAAACAAAGCCACATCTAATATACAATTACAAAGTACCATCAAATTATAATGTTTTTGTACAATAAAAATCTCAATTTCTAATCCTTTAACCGAGATTAACATATTTTGTATACATATTTTCTTCATCAATATCACACTATCACTATCGTCACTGTGAGTAATTTTGGCATTTTGATTTTTTATGTTAATTGATTTTAATAGATTTGACTGTCAATTAATGGCAGGAATATCCGGAGTAAGGTTAACCAAACCTCAAGAATGACTGACCACCATATTTTAAAAACCTTAATTCGAAAGTAATTAGACAAAACCTCACAAGAGGTCAGAGTAATTTACCCAAAAATAAATAATAAAATGATGTTTCATAAGAAAATAGAATTTTTTACTTTTGCAATGGATTCAAGGTTTTTTTAAATGCAGAAAATTACTTTGGATAATTTTTTAAATTAAGAAATTTCAATTACCATTTTTGCCAATTTTGATTCTGAAAATACACACACATTTTGTGTTATGTTCTCTTTTTTATTTTCAATAAATAGGACAACACGGTAACAAATGAAAATAAATGCATATGATTTCATAAAAGGAATATCAAATATTAAGGATTTATACCAGACAATAATATAGCTCAATCATATCCGTATCCAAATTATACTATCCTTCGGATCAAAAAAGACTTTTATTAGGATGTAACTTTAGGTAGAAGGAAGATAAAAAAGTGATAATGATAATGGTAAGGTGTATTCGAAAATGTTTGAAAAGAACTAACACACTTAGAGCGTATTACTTTCAACTTTTTCTTCCAAAAATTTGTCAATTGAATACTTTCTATTTTACTTCTTTTTATATACACTTCTCAAAATCTCATCAACAATTGCATTCCCTCTTTTTTTTTCTTTTTTTTTTTCTTTTTTTTTTTCACCCTCTTGTACATTGATCACATCCATTCTTGGAAAACCTAAAAATTGTTATAAAAGAAAGGGTAGACCAAAAGCTTCACTGATTATCACATCCATTCTCGAAAAATCGTAAAAAAAATATGGTTATAAAAGAAAGATTGGGCAAAAAGCTCAACTGGTTAATAAGTGGTAATTCATCACTAAGAAAGAAAAAAAATTTTGAAAGGCTCAAACAATAAAAGATGGCCTAAAATCATTTTTCAATGATAGATATAATTCTTCAACATACATGAGCTCAAAAAATATTATGTGGCATAACATAATGAATTCTTAATATTTGACTAAAAGAACAAAATAATGAGACTAATCAACAAAATTATGTGAATTTCAATAAAAATAGAGTAATTAGCATATAATTCTCAAAATAAAAATAATGGTACAATACCTCATTCGGTTAAATCTCCACTTTTATTCGTCGGATCTTTAACATGCAGTCATTTATCAATTTCAAATCGTATTATGAGGCTTTAGTGAATTTTATTTTTTTTTAATTTTAGAAATTCATGAAATTGTTCTAAGTGAAAGATAGGATAAAATCTTAACTTTTATGAACTTATTAATGTACTAAAGCTTAAAGATTTTATTTTAAATATTTATACACATTTAATATTTAAAAAAAAAATCATAGTGTGAAAATTTCCATTATCACAAAACATTTTTCAAAAAATTGCAAATTCAACGCTTTTCTGAAAATTTAGAAATTTAATGTCATACCCCCAAACCTAAACTCAACAATGTACTCAATGTTGGACAAAATAACAATTAAGCACAAATAAAAAGTTGGAAGAATATTACCTTAATCAAAATGAATTGATTTGCTTTAACTTTTTATTAAACAAAAATGAAGCATTAGTAATCACATGAAAAGTTCAATATTATGTAGGAAAAAATGCAATTTTTATTTTTCAACAAATAAATACAACTCCTACTATAATTTTTTTGCTAGAGTAACTTGAGGATTACTAGTTAAGGTCTGCCAACAACACAATTAGGAAAATTCTCAGTAAAGTGTGGAGAGGCACTTAGTTTGTTTAATGACGGTACGTTCAGACTCCTTAGACAGAATTTTCCTAGACATTGTGAAGTTGAAAGGTGCTCACTGGAGTTACCAAGAGTTAGCTCTACTTTTATAAACAAATTTAAACAACAAAAAAAGCATTACTGCAAAAATGCTAAATTAAAATTCATACAAAAAAAATTTGTTAATTTAAAGATGCACAAACAAAAGAAGTAATAAAAAAAAAAGAGTGAGTGTTGTATTTCTTATTTATTTATTTTTTTAACAAAAAATAAACGAAAAAAATGAAGAAAGTGTGACATTAGAAATATTTCTAAGTTATTTGATCCTAGAGTTTGCATACGAAGTTATCGACCTAAAAAAAAATTATGTTTTCCTAATCTAAAAAGAAAAAAAAATGATGTAAAAGAATTAGGTACTTACTTGAATGACAAAGTTATTATTCCTCTTGTAAAAATATCTGATGGTGGCATCAACAGAAGTAATGCATTATAAGAACCTGCCATTGAAAAAAATATATTTTTTGATTATTTTCTTCAAATAATAATAATAATAATAATAAGAAACTAAAAAATAAAATGAATAGAAGGGAGGGAAAGAAAGTTTGGGTAGGCTCCAAAAAAAATTGTAGTGTTGAATATTTATGTTTCGAATTCCCAAACTTGATTTGGCAACGACACCATTTGACGAGTTCTTGATTATTGGATGGATGTTGTTACTTTTTTACACTTCATACAAAAATAATAAAACCTCCAAAACTTTACTAAAAATTGTATAGTAGTAAGCAGGGTCGAACCACTCTCAAATGAGAATCAGTAACAAATTTAAAATTCAAACCCTAAATTTCTTGAGATGAAAAAATAAATATTTAAAAATAAACTTCTGTTTTTTTTAATAATAAAAACTAATACTAAATGTCTTTGATCAAATGATGGGACAAATCTCAATAAAAGAGAATTCACCACCATGAATCCATATAAATGAAGTTTCTAATATTCTTATATAGTTTTTCCTCCAATAATCAATACACTTCAGCAATCCAATTAGAACTTGAAAATATGAAGGAAAATATGGAATAAAAAAGAATAACTTGATTATATATGAGAGAGACATTTCTTTACTTAATCTGATGTCCATTGGCTAGGTAAACAAAGGTAGGCATTATTTGAATTAACATTATTTAGCAACACACGAAGAATCCTCCTTCTAATTTTAGAAAATAAAAATCCAAAATAGGAAAGTAGAAGAATGCTGTTAGGTGGACAAAATTTAAAAACAAAAATTCAAAATTTTGAATTTAAATATCTAAGATTTGATCTCCATATCTCCAATTTAAATTTTGGACTGCTGACGTGGCCATATAAAAAACATATTTTACAAAGTTTTGAACTTAAGACCTCTTGTGAAGTAAATTGTAGAGAATACCATATCTTCTACAATTCTTCTTATGTTCATTTTTTGCTATACATATCATTTTCAGTCCTTTTTTACTGCTTTTCTTTTCATTTGGAAATCAACCCCTATAAACATAAAATGCAAAAATAAAAACATCTAAATAAAGTAAAAAATTAAATAAAGACTTATTTTGAGATATAAAATAGCAAGTTTTGTGCACTTATTACATATGTCAAACAAATATTCCTAATGCTACAGTCGAGACAAAGCCTTTATGACTTCATCCGATTGTGGAAAGTAAGAAATGACCATCTCATTAATTACTTACTTAAGCCTCAAACGACGGTGTGGATTCTCTCAAAGTACTAGTATGTGTGTTCCTATTTGAATCATACAGAAGCAATAATGTGTCAATCAAATAGCATTAAATCAAAAGAGATGTAACATCATCATTAACATTGATCGTCGAATGAGAATTTATTAACAAAAATAACAACCAAAAGTAAGGTGCTAGAAAAACTACTTGAGCTAAATACAACCACCAATAGAGTGCTAGCTACACTACTTGGATTTAGGCCTAACTAAGAGTAGAATATTAAGTAAACTACTTGGATTTAGGTGCAACCAATAGTAGAGTGCTATAGACACTACTTGAATTTAGGCAAAGCCAGAAGTAGAATGCTAGGAGGCTACTTAGGTTAGGAGAAAGCAATAAAAAATATTTAAAGTAAATGCAAATTATTGCATGATAAGCAAGGTGAAACCTTAGGCTATGATTGCTCGGAAGTAAGAAGAATTTGATGGGGATAAGTTTGTTTTCGTTTGTAGTGTTGAACCTCTTTTCCAATGGAGAAGGCCCTCTATTTATAGATGGAGCTTGATGACTTCAGCGAGTATTATTCGTCGGATTTGGCTCCATGTGATTTTGATACTCCTAATTATATCAGCACATGGCTAATATAATTATGTTGATTCGGTGGTCATAGCAGTGCAATCGAACTATTCAATAAGGATAACCAAAAGTTGAACGAGAGAGAACGTCATTTTGATTGGTTGCTTGACTCATTTAACTGATGTCACCTGCTAAATCGGTGGTGATGGCAGTGCAGTCCAACTATTCAATTAGGATAACTAAAGTTGATCGGGAGAGAACGTCATTTTGGTTGGTTGCTTGACTCATTTAAGTGACGTCATCTACTAAAGTGATCTTTTGGGAAGCTTCCTTGTATCAGAGTATTAAATGCGTTTATCTTCATAATTAACAACGTGTTAAGAAATATCAGTGGCCAGCGAAGGAGTCGATCGTGATTTTCCTTATTTCATGGAATTTGACTCTAGTATCTTCTATGGGCGATTCCATCGTTGGTGCTCGTTTCAAGCGAGTGAATTGATAGCCGGGGTGCATGCTCAGCTGTGAATCAAATTTTACCTTAATACCCTTTTTTCTTGGGTAAGAAATGTCTAGTTTTGGTTGACCGACCAAATGATCAATTTGAGTGCAAACAGTATCCTCCATCAATTGTTAAAGAAAAATAACCAACTAAATAATTTTGTAACAAAGGGTGACCACACATTTTTTAAAAGAATGATTGTTAAGATTAATTACACATTTTTTAAAAGAAGGATTGTTTTACAGAGGTTGAGTTTGCTCTAAAGATGAATTAATAAGCAAAGTTATAATGTGATTTTTTTTTTTAATACCAAAGAATAAGAACCTTAAAAAAAATTTAACAAGCAACAATATTGCAAAACACTATTCTAAAAAAACCCTAGACATTTCACACATTTATTTTCTACTTATAATAATTAACATATATTTCTTATGATAATTAATAAACATGTATGGTCTAGAACTTTATAACTAACCACTTTTCAACCAAATTTCTACCTAACTTCTCCATTCGTTTCCCATCAATTCGTTCCTATCAATCTACCATGTTGAATAATTGCCGTGACAACCAAATTTAACTCACATTATTTGACTAAATAATACTCTAGATATATATATATATATATATATATAGAATCGCAGTAATATAATTGCCTTCATTCTCCCTTATTACACCGAAACTCTTTTTCGATATATATACAACACCTCGCAAGTCATAAAAGTGTCTTCATTCTTTCTTATTAGACCGAAAGGTTTTGTTGATGACACTGAATTATAACCTAACTATATATATAGGCATCCAATTAATGGCTAAGATACACGCTCTAAAACTCTCCACCAAATATCTCTATATTTACTCACTACACTCTATACTCTTCTATAATTCTCTATCCAACATTCTAGAAATTTTCAAATTTGAAAAACTTAACTTTCTGTCAAAAATTTTTTTGAATCCATTAGTACTAAAATCCGGATAGATTTTTTTAAAAATTTAATTAATTATATTTAATTAAATAATGAATAATATGTGTGTATATATATATATATATATATATATATATATATAAACGATTTAAAAAGTGAAATGATATAGAATTAATATTAAATAATTCTATTATCTTAATTTTGACTTGTGACCATTTCGTAATTGAAGTGGTGATAGTGTAAGTGTTAAAATTGTATATATATATTGATAATCATATGTATATATATAAATAAAAAAATATTTTCACATAAAGGAAGTCTCTGTCTTCGATAGACTTTAATGCAATTAAGTAAAAAAATTATTTAAAAAAATATTAATTTTATTTTATAAAATCTCAATGCTTATAAAATCACATGTTTAAACACTATTTTAGTTGATTTTACTTGAAATTTGTTCCATTATATACCAAAGTCATGCAAGAATATTATTAGAATTGTTGCAATTTTTTTTTTCATATCTAAAAATTTGTCATTAGAATTGAAGTCATTATAGGTTTCCATCACCAAGTGGCATCTCTCAATTTTTAATCACAAAATTACTCCACATCTTTTAAGTCCACGTAATGGCAAAATAAATACATGACAAAATAAGGTTGACATGATGGAAAAATAAAATTAAAATAATGCCATCACAAAAATAAATACTATAATATTGTAATTTTAATCATATGTCGAATATTCTCATTTCGTCCGCAATCATGCATATTTTATACTCTTATGAAATTGTCATGAAATATTATAATAGTTCATTCTCATTTAATACTCCTTACAGATTTGCTTGCCCACTGATTAAAGCAGTGATAATTTTAAAATTTTAATTATCAACAAGATCAAACATAGAACTACTTACACAATCAAAGTTAAATGACCCATCTTTTTTACAGCAACTCTAGTGAATCATATCTTCCATAATCAACAGTTACTTAAACATGATTTATAATCTATCACAAAAAATAATAATAATAATAATAATAAAAAACCACAATGATTTAACACTTTCAATAGTAATAATAAAATAATATCAAATTGAGAAGGTTTACATACCAATATGATTGGAAGTCGATACAGTTTGCAGGAAGAAGAGCATGTTTTGTCTTTTCACCATAAGAGATTGTTGGAGTTAGAATTTATAATACAGCAATATTAAAATATAATATCAAGAGAATAATCAATAATCGATTATTTCTAATTATTAGCAGTGATACATAAGTCAAAATCGGACTAATTCGATTAATTTTTTGTGAGTGAAGTGTGACATCAGCATGATGTCAGATATCATGCTGATGTCACACTTCACTCACAAAATTTAGTCGAACTTATCCGACTTTTATTTACCAAATCATTATTCAATAACTAAACCTCATGTCACTTGCATGTTAGGCCATGAGTTTTCATTTATTTATTCATTTTTTTCACTTCGTATTATTTGGTAGAAATTATTTAATGTGAATGTAATTCATTTTTAGTAGTTAAACCTCTTGAAACTTGCATGTTGAGTGTGTATATATATATTTTTTACATATTAATATTTGGTAGAAAGGTATTTTAATGTAAATGCAATACTTCATTAAATAGTTAAGTCAACAATAGACTGTGTTTCAAGCTGAGTAATATATATGAGGAGAAAAAAAAATGAAATCATCCCAAATTTTGTACACGGGAGAGTAGAATTTTAAGAAAGAGAAACACATGCAATTATCCGGAAAAAAAAATAGAAATGAAGAAATTGTAATTAACTTTGGCATTTATTGTCCAAAACAAATGAGAAATCACTAAAAATATGTAATTACTTTAATTTAATGGAAGACAAAAATGTGTTTTTCATGAAGAAATAGTAAGAGATAGAGATATAAATTGATATATGCAATTTTTGAATGGGAGTTGATATTGGCACTCCACCAATATCCTCTGACACTCCACTCCAATATTTTTGTAAAGTAATATTACAAAATTAGTCATATGTTATACCATTTTATATTCTTATGTTTTTAGTACTCTAATTGCCCTTCTAATTCAAGACTCAATTTTAATTTTATTTTATTTTTCTTTAAAAAAAGTTTTTGCAACTTTTTTACTTTAGGTTTACAATATAACAATCCATTTATTACCACCCAAATACTATAGTTTAGACATTTTTCAATTGAAACTTGTTGTTCGTGTCCCAATCATATATAACTCAAAGAATCCAAAATTTGAAATATTCTATTTTTACTCACCAAACGTGTAATTTATTTTCCATGTGTCTTATTTATAAATTAACATAAATTAAAATTTTAAACATACCATCAATTTGTGAACAAACAAAATAGAAAGGAAAGAGGAGAAAATAAAAGGCAAACAAAGAAAAATATCATATTAATTTTTTTATTTTTATCTTTTGAAATTTTGGTGCAAAGGCTCCTTAGTTAAATTAAGACAACTACAATTGAAAAAATATTTCATAGAGTCATGTTTTTCTCTTTTCATCTTTTAATTTATAAAAGTTCTCTATTAAAATAAAAAAAGATTTCCTTAGTTTTCTTAAAAAACTATATATCATAATTTTTATTCAAGTGAAATTAAACTTTCTTTTGATTTTAGATATAATTAATTTTTTTTCAAATAGGTTTTATTCATTGATATAATGTTTGTTTCCAACTCAAATACATTTTTAATATTTCTCTAGATAATCTATTATTAACAACTTCTTCCCAACTTATCTAATAATGTAACTTTTATTATCCGAATCACATATATTTGATTGATATTCTCTAAATCATTATATTGAATCCTAAACTTTTTTACTTCTAAAATAAATATTGATAAATTGATTCAACATGGAAAAATAATATTTTTAAAATCAATGAAGAAGTATTTTCACACTAAAAAAGAACGTGAGAGAGAAGTTGTAATTTGGAGTTAAGAATTATAATATTATCAAATAAGGGCAATTAGGGTATTAAAAATATAAGAATCAAATATTGTATAGTAGAGGGATACCTTTGTAATTGTACTTTACAAAAAGGTGAAAGTGGAGTGCCAAAAGATATTGGTGGAGTGCCAATATCAGCTCTCTTTTTGAATATCAAATGTGATTTTTCTACAATTCAAATTGAAATGTACCTTTCCATTTATAGGATTTTGAGTTGGGAAAAAACCCTCTTAACGATATTTTTCACACAAAGTGAAATTTGGGCATAGATAGAGACTGGTGTATGTAATTTTGGAATGTCAGTGCATATTGATAAGGTTGAACTGATACTTTTTTCTTATCGTCGTGTGGTTTAAACAATAAACGGTCACTTATTTTAAAAAATACATTTTAATTTAATTTAATTCAAAAAATGGTTTATTCTAAGTGAATAACTGTCGAGCATTAAAAAAATAATTCAATAGAAAAAAAACCTTTGAACGATATTTTGCACAAAGAGAAATTTTGGTAGAGGGAGAGAGAGACTGGTGTATGCAGTTTTAATGTTGCTTATTTACAAGGTTGAACTGATACTTTTGATTGATATAATAAATGGTCAATTTTAAAAAAAAATACTTTCTATTTTAATTTAATTTAATTAGAGAGATGGTTTATTCTAAATGAATAACTGTCAACCATTAACAAAAATAATTCAATAGAAAAAAAAAAGGTGTTTACATTTTATAATAGGTGTTTGATTTTAGAACTACTCTTTGAAAATAGGAAAAGTAATTTAAAAATATTTTAAAATTTAATTGAGTGTTTTAAAGTGTATATAAATATTATAAATTGTATAGACATTTATAAAGCCTAATACAAGCACCACGGCATGTGGCACACGACACGGTCCTTGGCCAAATTTGTCTTACAGACATGTGATACATAGAAGGCTCAAGTTATCTCCTAATTGATGTCTGCGCAGAGATACATAAAAGGCAGGCTCATTTAACTATCTTAAGATGTACATAAAAGAGCCTGTATCAGAAGTTATGCTTACAATTGCAATACAAGGTATAAATCTCAAGTCCAGTACCTTGTTACATTTTGTAATTGGACCCTATATTTTAACTCTCCCCCAACCCCCAAACCCACAATGGAATGGAGAAAAAGACAAAGATTTTTCATGGTGAGTTGGAATAAAGGATTTCTAAAGAGAATAACAAGACAGAGACAAGATATTCTGGCCTTCAGAGAAAATATCCCGCAGCATTACCTGGGAGGCATCTCCAGAGCAATCCAACCGAATTTCCCTTTCCGGAAGTCTGTCAAGATGCGAAATGCTGCTTGATGAGTGTGGCCGTTGAACAATTGAAGCGCAAGCTTCCGAACAAATCTGCAGTTCATAAAATTACATTAGCTCCAAATCAAGTCGGGTTTGAAGTGGAATGAAAAGGTGAAGGTGGCTGCATAGACCACAAATAGATTCCAAGAGACAATAATGAATCAGATATTTGCAATGGACGGGACAATTTTTATTACTTCTACAGAATAATTTGTCATTCCTATTAGAGTTGGTTTTCCTGATTTACATTTAAAATTTTTTCCCCCTAACCATCCTGTCAAGTATAACTTTATTTAAAGGGAAGACTACGATGCACGAAGCAACATATAATTAAAACATGTCACCATTGAATAATTGAAGCACAACTTCCCAAAAAAATCTCAATTCACAAATTATTAGTTCCAAATCAAGTTGAGGATTGAAGTATTGAGGTGACTGTACAGTCCAGTGATTTAGAGGTCATTTCTTGCATAATTGCTTTTTTTATTTGGATTTTAGAATTTTTCCCCACCATCCTGTCGAGTCATCTTTTTATTCAAGGTGAAGACGATGATGCATCATGCAACAGATAACTAAAACATACGTTTTACCACAGTGACCAGGCATCTCAATCTTGTAGCGATCATAAAGAGCTTTTGCACCTGGTAATAAATAAAAGGAAAAGGGAAATGCTGTTAATACTGGCTCATATTAGCATTGGAAGATCTCCGGCATGAGAAAAGTACACGTCTATGAGCCACTAGTAAATGTGGCATCAAGTATAAAGACCAATATTCAACAATTATTTGGTTATAGCAAGTATGTCTATTTGTATAAATTAAAAATTTATCCAAGATGAAGCTTAGGACTCAGGGAAAAGAGACTGGCTCTTCGGCTTCTCCAGTTACCAATGACTTGTCACATCCTAGTATAAAGCGAAATTCCAGTCCTTTTACTAGGAAAGCAAGAGAAACTGAGCAATTAGACTCTCTCTCCACTGAAATGCCAGCCCTGTCAGGATGGTATGACCAGCAGCAATTGGGAATAAGATAACCAGACAGTAAAAACTGGAAAATAGATGCACCACTATTTGTTTATAAACCATTACTATAATTCCACACTATTTTAAAACTTATTTTTTATTCTAATAAAATGGTTAAAGGCAATGTAAATTTTTTTTTTTTTTTTAAAAAAAAAAAATTATGTAAGTGAAGATTTTTTTAAAATGTATAATATATAAAACGTTTAATACCTGTATTATATGATTCGACTAAAAAATACGAGTATTATTTGTTAAGCTTGAAACTTGTACAGCAATGGAAGTTTATTTTTTAATTATACATATGTACGTATATTATACACGTATAACATGCATTTCTGCTAACTATGTTATAAACTATCATTTTCCTATTTACACATCTAGGGCCACACTTTATTTATTTATTTTTTTAATTCAAGATATATGAACAAACACCATCAGGAAAAGACAAGGATGAGACCTTTATTATTCCTTGTCATAATATGATAAGTTTCCTGCTAGCCTATATGAACAAATCACTTCAGATTTTATCTTCAAACGTAATGTATGACATGATGCCTCGCACCATGATAGATCTCCAACTAGTCCATATGTTCTATCATGGGTCTCAAAGGCCACAATACTGGTGTGGTTGTCGAGAGGAGTTGATTGTATAAAGACTTAACCTTTGGTGTTATTTACCTTGAGTCTCAAGTTCTTCAAATTCTGTAAAGCTAGCAGATATCACTATAGAAGTTATTTTTAAATTAATGAAAGAGCTCAAGATCTTAAACTACAAAGTTCAAATGGAACAAGGGTCACCATATGCAAGATACATTTATGTTATTTAGAATGTTTTGACATTTGACTACAAATATAAAATTCAGTCACTCCAAAAGTGGAGCAGGTTCACAAGTGGTGTCAACAACAAAAAGGCCTATCGTAATTAAGGTCTCGTCTATATGCCTTCCCCGCAAATAAGTATGATCATATTCCCTCACACCAACTACCATGAGGCCACATGTCCAAATATCTCAGGATATTTACATATGAAAATTTCCAATTATCATCACACTTATCTTTTGAGGAAAAAAAAAATGGAATCTGGAAACTAACTGCTGAGATGGTCTCAACGTGCTGAAACTTGCATAACAAGAAACAAGACTCAAACACTTCAGGTATCTCAGTTAATTTAGGCCAGAACCAAAACTAAAGCTATAAGCAAGATTGACCACTAGTCTTCCGTTTATCGATAAGTTCCCTGTGGCCACGAGTTGAATAACATGTTATTATTTCTACTTTCAAATATCTATTAAGAATATAGTAATTCTGAAACTGTTCCCTAACCAACAATGTTTCTTTGCAACAAAACAACAAATCTCCTACCTAGTTCAAGAAACAATAAAACCAGTTAAAGAAAGAAAAGGTAACACACCTACTGCTGGAAGCCTTGAAAGGATCTGTACAAGAATGGCTGCGACATCAGCAACATCGTAGGATCTCTCTCCAATGTCATCACATATGGCAAGTTTTATTGCTGCTGTCTGATCACAGATCCGCATTGGGATTATACCAGGGGAATCCAGTAACACCAGATCATTCCCAAATCGAACCCATCTTTTCCAAGAGAGAAAAAAGATATAGATGTAAAGAAAAAAGCATTGAAATAGTCAACAATTTTTCTTCATTTAAACCTCGAGTAGAAAAATGAAGTTTTCTTCTTAAACCCAGAAAGATATGAGATGCAAAACTCGATTCCCAGTGTATCTGATTAATTTTGAGCCTCTTCTGAACTATATTTTAAGATTAAAAACTTTTACCTTCTTTTAGATAAAAATCCAGTTCCTAATAGAATTCTGAAGAAATTTTGATTTATTGGACTATCACCATTGTTACTGAAACAAAAACTTTAACTGAATGCTATTCTCACTCCTTATCTACTATCAAAAAAATTTAAGAAACAAGATTGATAAGACATACCTCAATTCTCTTGTAACACCTGGTCTTGGAGCTGCTGCACACATCCGACGCTTCAGCAAACGGTTAATTAAAGATGATTTACCAACATTTGGATACCCAACAATTCCAGCTCGAACCTGTCAAATAGCGAAGGTAATCATCAACCTTAGGATTCATAACTATCACTGTAGTTTATGAAGGATAGGAACAAATATTTTTTTCCTTCTTTTGGGTGAAAGTAAATATGAGATAAGAACTCATATCACTCATTCTTAATTCTGTTTTTGTAACTCAACCTAAAATGCATTTGCTTTCCAAATAGGTAATGCAAAACAAAACAAAAAATGGAAAGAAAAACCCTGTTTCCAAAGTTTTTTTGAATAATTCTCTAGGAATGAGATCACTAGAGTTTAAATAGCAGATGATTTGGCCTTATATTATAAGATATGAATGCAAATACTATTTATCTGATACGTAAAAACAAAAAATATTTGTTGCCTTTGAGACTAAAGAAAATGTAGCTTGCAAGAATATTTGAATGGCTTAACATCTTTGCATGAACACTCAACACACATACGAAACTATACAACCAATCAAGGTATAATTTTTTTAAGAACATTATATAATTGCCAGATACAAAAACGCACTATGCACTTGACTCTAAGGCAATTCAAAGCAGCTCATTTGACACCTTCAAGTGAAAAGCCAAAGAGGCAACCAAAGAGGTACTCTCAATAACTCCATGCTAGAAGAAAGGCGAATCAATATACCAGAGATCTGATACACTTACTGGTCGAGGAAGTAGACCTTTTGCTTTGCGTTTTACATTCACACCGTCAGCTAATGCCTTTGCCAACCTGCTTAGCTTCAAGGTTCCCTGCACTTCCCAGCAGAAAGTTATCTCTCTCTCACACACAGTCACACATACACATGTGCACGCACGAGTGTGTGGGAAGGAACGTTTAAACTACCAAGAATTAAAAGAAAGGTAGCAAGTACCATTCCAAACTGGCCATTGGAAAAAACAACTTTTGTTCCCTGTCTTGCATAATAAGTTGCCCAAGCATTCCGGTCTGCAGTGGATATCATATCTTCTCTATTCAAGACTAAGATTCTTTTTCTATTGCCAAGCCATGAATCCATCTGCTCATATACATTCAAATTTTAAGCATAAGCAAATGAATGGAAGAGTTCAAGTACACGAGTTTATAACACCTCAGTCCCAAAAGTGGTGGACCATGGTGTTCAGGTGGGCATGTTAAGACGTGCTTTTAGTTGAATACAATATGGTGTTATTGACATCGCCTGCCTTCGCAATTCCAGGAAAGATGATTTCTACCGAAAAGCATTTTCTTTTTTTCCTTTCTTCAATTTAACAGTTAAAAGAAGCAAAAAACGCCGCCTTATATTTTCCATTATAAAATAACAAGGTGATTGACATCCTTCAAAAGATGAGAATCACAATTTTCTTTTTGCTCAATGCAAATGATGCTCAAGAAGAACAAGACATTTTAGGATAACACATGCAGAAGAATATTTTTTACCCTGAATAGAAGAATAAATATTTTACCATAATGTCACGGGAATGCCCAAATATCCACTGAGAAACAATGTCACATTGGTAGTCATGTGTTAGATAAAGAATGCCCTGAGGCAGCCTAAGCACGAAGAGAAACAAAATGTTTCTTGATTGTATACATTTCTAGTTATATTGCTATCACTCATCAATCCCTCAGGAAGCTAGATAATGCAGCTCTTGTAAGTGTATGATTCAATTTAGTCTCTCTCTCTCTCTCTCTCCGATTTTCTTTAAAATCATTTAGTGGACCCAATTTTTCTTGGTTATTTGAACGCATCTCCTTTACTTCTGCTTTTGGATTCTTTCAGATTTCCATATAACTTGCATGACTTGCCCCCATGGATTCATAGAAAATTTATAAAACAAGGCACAGAAATTTGATCTTATTCTTTCAATTTGTCTAACTTATGAATATGGATTTGTAAAAGTATACATTTCTAAGACACACTGCACTATGTGCATAGAATGTTTCAATTAAAGGCGTAATTGTGTATGGAGCAAGTATTTGCCCCGACATTGCCTAGAAGACGTGACTGCATCACATGCACGCACACCCAAACCCCCAAGGTAATAACAATATGAAATAAAAATTAACCTGTGGATGACTTGTGGACATAGGAATCCTCGCATCTCGCACCTCTATTACAACATCCATCAATTTCAGCTGTTCTTTGAGTTCTTTCTCTGTTTTTGCAATATGACCAGGATACCACTGTTCAGCCACCAGCCCAACAAGTGTATAGGAGTGAGGATGACGATCCAGAAAATGATATTTCTCACCAAAATAGCACTAATAGTGCCAGTTAAACAAATACACACCTTATTCGTACCTGGACAGGGCGCAATGCTTTTGTCCAGTGATAAAGATCAGCATCCAGATCGATCCAATCATTTTCTCCTTTGAAGATTTCAACTGTATCACTGGAATTGAAACATTCATTTCCATACAATCTCGGATTTTTTCCACCAACAATCTGCAATGTTTCGGGTCACAAGTATGCTCTTCATTCCAATAAGTTGACAAAAAACATTTGATTAAACAAGCTGACGGAGCTCCACAAGTTGAAATAATATTTGATGAACATTCATTACAAATACTGTTTTTTTCATAAACAAACTTGGAAGAAAAAGTAAAAAAAAAAAGATACAAAAGGAGGGAGAGACTCTAGTCTAGCTCCAACTGCAATTAATCTGAAGTTGGGCAAGTGACAACTCAAACCAACACCAGTTACTTAATGAAACTATGGTTTTGTGAAGTACTTCTAAGCTTCATGCAACTATATATGTAGTGGCATTTACGAAATACAAGTACTAGTTTCTGAAAGTCACTGGCCCTCGCTAATGGTCCTCTCTCCTTACCTGCAATAACTCTGGTGAATCCTGTTGGCCCAAATGAATTTTGGCAGCCTGAATTGTTCAAATATTTTGATGATTCAACCACAATGTCATCCTTTTCGGCGGATTCCTAAAGTTAATCAGGTTTTTTAATCAAATAGATGAAATATCAAAATGGCTGAAATTTAGCAATCCTTGAAACCACCTTTTTTTGCCAGAATTCTAGAGAGAAACAAAAGGGACCCAAAGGATTTGCCTTTAAGATAATCATTTATCAATATTCAAAGGTTAGGGCATCATTTCATAATTCCGATTTAGCTGACTTCACCGGTACTTAGTTACTACAAATACGCAATAACAAACCTTCGTTTGGATTGATGGATTTGAAAGGATTAGGAGAGAAAAGAAAAGAAAGGATAATGATTTTTGTGTTTGG
This sequence comes from Cornus controversa, assembly GCA_026545225.1. NCBI lineage: Eukaryota > Viridiplantae > Streptophyta > Magnoliopsida > Cornales > Cornaceae > Cornus > Cornus controversa. The sequence continues at coordinate 47,545,282 of CM048847.1, read as the reverse complement.
ATAACTAATGTGGAGAGAAAAGAAATGATTGGGAGAGATTTGGAGGGATAGCTTATCCCTCCAAATCCCTCAAAATCTCTTATTTCTTATTCTTCCAAAAATGAGAAGATTTGGAGAGAAATGATTGCTGGTAAGTGATACTTTCATAATACCGAAATTGCCCACAATATTTTAAAATAAAACTTTCTTATGACATCTGAATCCTAACTTAAGATATTAGGGCATATCAATAAATTAGGTATAATAGTTTCTTTTCTTTTCTCTCCTTTAACTTATCCAAACAACAATGTTATCATTTCTTTTCTTTTCTTTCATAATTTATCCAAACACAAATACATATTATCCTCTCCTTTCTTTTCTTTTCTTTTCTCTCATAACTTAAGTTATCCTTTCTTTTCTTTTCTCTCTTCGTTATCCAAACAAGCCCTAAAAGAGCTACACATAACCCAAATAACAAAAAAAAAATCTATCTTCCAACATATTCAGATAAGCAATTGGCCAGTTCATGTAAATTTTGGTGACCCCAATCGATTTCCCTGATTTAATTTTTATTAATTAAACACATCTGGATTGAGTCTAACCTTGAGTCGGTTAACGAAACAAATACTGGGAAACAAAAAAACCTAAATTTCAACCACATATATCTCATTAGCCCGATACAACAAGTTTAGTTCACGCGAGGAGAAAACTATAATCGAAAGTTCATTTAATAATTCTCGACGACCAAACGGAGGACAACAACAAGACCAGACACGAAAATATATATAGTGTGTGTGATTATGTCTTGCCTGAATTGTGGTCGGAGACGAATGAGGGGCAGAGGCGGCGAGAGACGTCGGCGAAGGTTTGGACCGGCTTTGAAGAAAGTGTCCGCCAATCCCAATTGTAGGGTCGGGAAGCGATAGTCCGCAGAGCTGAACTGCCATTAGTAAATACTCACTACTTAGCAGCGCGCTCTCTCTCTCTCGTGCTCACTTTAAACGAACTCATCAAAGGCGGGTCCGAACTGATGCGGATAGAGAAATTTTGGATTAAAGAAATGAAATTAAGTTAGAAAATTACTAATTAAGCGATAAATTATGTGACTTAATGATTGTATTATACAAATGTAAATATGACGTATGATTTGTGCCCACAGAAGAAATTTCACCTTTTACTCGCAAATGGCTAATGGCTATTAGCTATTCAAAGGGAGATTTCTCCTGAAAGTTCTAACTTTGGAGTAAAATTTAAGTGAAATAAAGACCTTAACGAGGTACTGGTACCATTTTCAATCTTCACTTAATTTTTCAGTGTTTTGTGTTATAAATGTACAAGTTCCTAGGGCTTTTTGCAACTTCAACCTTCAACCTTCCATTGTGTCTTCTGCATTGGTTTCTTCTACCAACTCCATTTCATAATAGTCATTATACGTGTCAACTTCTTATGATTTTCATAAATAGTGAAAAAGATCTCTAATACATTCAGTGTATTTATATAAGATAAATCTATATTTTGTGTATTGTACACATGTGATGGAACCTACTTAGTGTATTATACACATACGGTATCAGATTTACCGAATATATTTACACCAAGTATATTGTAGACTTACGGTATCAGATTTATCGAATATATTTACACCGAGTATATTGTAGACTTTTTTTTGTCCAGTTGATTTACATTGACTTCAAGAACTAGGATCCATACTGTTTTTCAGCCATTGAAGAAGAATTTATAAAAATCATCATTTCTAAATCATATTGACTTTAATTAACGTGATAAATTTGTTAAAGCATTTACTTCCTGATGATGTTGAGATATATATATATATCAACATCACCAATTTGTTGACTTTAACTCTTTCGTTATGTAACTTATGTTTTGATATTCCAATTTGTTGTCAACTTGAAACTTCTAACTCCAGAATAATTGAATCCTTCCTCCAATTTGCATATAGAGTTGTTTACACTATATTTTAGATCTTCCTTTACTGTTTTAACAAATGAACCTATTTAACTCATCACAGGTTCACTTGTTATTCAAATAAAATGGCTAGTTTAAATAGGTCTTCGAATGATTTTCTTAATGTGTTTTCCACCGTAAAAGAAAGCAAATAAAACCATCACTTGAAATGGGAACCATTTTGAATGAATTGAATGTTTTGCATAGCAACTGAAATTGTACAACTCAGAGTATTCACAATGAGGCCATCAAAAAGATTATCACCAATTCAAAGCAACTGCCACAAAAATCTGGAATTTGCACTGAGGAATTACAAAAATGCTTCCAGATCACTACATGAATGGAAGTGTTCCTTCCATTTGCACAACCATGACAGGACTACAACTATCTGTACATTCAGTAAACTGAGACTAAAATCGACCGTGATGAAACTAAGATCGAACAGCTCTAAAGCCGCAAGTCAACTTGTACAGGCCTCGTAAGCTGTCTTAAAAAGTAATTGCGCATCTCCGGTAAAGTTCGCTGAATCAGATAAGAGTACCTGCATATCCTCATCATAAGATCATTTGATTAGCTTGAAGACCAAAACCGATAGAGAGAACAAAAGAATGCTCGAAGTATAAATGAATATAAACTTAATTGACATTGGACATCAATTATGTTACATTGATTTAGTTACTTGTATCAAGTAATGGGTATGTATCCAGACGTCAAATTTATCAAATTCCTAAACTCAAAGACATGTACATGACTAAAAATTTATACATTTAATATTATTCTTTTATTTTATAAAGTAAAAATAATTTTAATTAACATATCATTTCAAAACAGTAATATGCCATGGCATAGCACTCAATTGGAATATTTTTAATTAGATGTTTAATATTATTCTTGTTGGTTTTTGGTTGGGGTGTAACAGGAGGAAGAAAGAGAGAGCAGCCAAAAGGAAGGAGATAACATACCATGGCATGGCACATAATTTGTCGAACTTCTCCAAAATAAACAGGATGCATGCATGCCTCAATGACAAAGCATTGAAAGCCTCTGATAACTCGTACATGAGTGTAACATTTTCCACTGAAATATCCTAGAGATAGAAAATCAGAAATCATCAGATAAACTGGTGACAGATATTTGATAAAATAAGAGTTCAACTAATTCCTTAACTAACCTGTGCAATGGCATACTCGCAGAGACGCTTGAGCCCCTCCAAAAGATACTGATCAGCAGCTCTGAGAAGCTCCTGTGCAACATCCAAATTGACCTCGACTGATCCAGTGTATATGTATCTGCCAAAAGCCAAGAAAAAAAAGGTATGGTGTCAATTGGTTGACAATCAATTTTAATTATCCCAAATGAAATAGGAGAGAGAAATTTGTACCCCATCATCAACTCAAAAACACTCCATCTAATATTGGGTATCTCTATATCTTTGGCATCCTTCTCCTACAATGCATTTTTTCAGTTATCAATTATCAGTTAGACCATCATAAAGCACAGGGATATCTCATTAGCATTATTGAGGTTCCCACAGGATAAACAAAAAGCAAGATCCAATGGATTGGATCCATACTCACCCTGTAACCACCATCAAACATTGCTCGAAATGCATCAGAAGAAGCAAGCAGACAAATTCTGTGAGCGTAGAACCGTTTACCTAGTGAGTGAAACACAAAACTGGTAAGCTATAAAAACACAACTATCAAAATAAAGAACAAGGGCATACATGAACTAATATACTTCTTCGGAAGGGGGTACAAATTTCCACCTTCAATTAAAAACGTAACATCAGATAGAGTAGGATTGTTTACATATTGTTCACCCAAATATACCTGCAGCAAAAGATTTGCAAAAATTAAGCAGACTAAACAGAATCAAAACATCAATAGCTTCATGGATAAAAGTAAAATTAGTAAAGTATCTGTAGTCTGTACTGCCAAAAATGACAATGATAAAACCCCCTGCAATGATGCATGTGATTTGACTCCATAGTAATGATAATTCACTAAGTTAACATATCAATGAACTCATGTAACACATTAAATATGCTAATCTCCATGGCTTCAATGCGTTGGAAATGTATACGAAGTGTAAGAGAAGTTTATACGGGAAAGCATATGAAAATCACAGAGGGATACCAATATATAACTTTCATAAGCAAATCTTGAACAACAAAGGATTTCAAATCTAAAGAAAAAGAAAAAGGTGATAAACTATGACACTTGCATTAAAACATGTGCTTACAAATAATGGAAGCATGAAATATAATATATGAGGTGCATATAATGTGTTATCAAAGTATCATTCTTGAAATGCTCCCTAGGCGCTGTGAACTCCCCTTCGAAAGCACTTCCAGTGGCAACAACCAATGATAGGATATATATTGCACACTGTGAACTAACAACTATTAGATATGATTAACCACCAATATATATAAGCAAGAACTAGAAGTTTGGAACAAAAAAATGTGGATCCATTGCTGCATGTACATGACCATTATGTCCATTCTCATTCCTCATGTATTCTTAAATATTATAATAAAAAAGTTTGTTCAGTGCATAAAAAGAGATCGTATCATATAAGCCATAGCCCACAAGTACCGAACCCAACAAAAGTATACACCTCAAGAATGTCAAACACTAAAAATTTAACATAACTTTGAGGTACAAGAAACCCTGTATAACATAAGCTGATTAAAACATATGATCCTAACTGAAGGTTCAAGATTGCAACAGTTCAGCTTCATTATTAAAGAAGTACCAAGATATTAAAACATAGCTTCTAACTTCCTTGTCCTTGTTCAAATTAATTACTCTCAAAACACATCAGAAGGAAGTGGGTATATATTGGGGGTAGCTGCAGTTCCTACAATTTACAGAATCATGTAGAAATAAAGGTCAATAGTATGAAAAACAGTTAAAGCAACATAACGGTCTCGTAATTCAAACCACAACTATTCAGAAGATAATTCATTACCCTATAGGGCTGAAGAATTAAGCAATAATACATCCAACAACCATCAAAAACTGAAATAGAAGAAGAATGTTAAAACCCTTTCAGACATCAAATCAAAACAGACCTGTGGAGTTGGTGATGGAGGAGCTGCATCCACAGGAGACGGTAAGCTGGCCTTGTTAGCCAACTTGTACAAAGCTGCTGAACCATCCCGTTGCTGCTTCAGGTGTGTTGATTCAAGAAGCTCCAAAAGCAACTCTACTCCTTTAAGAATATAATGTACATGTGGCAGCAAAACAGTGTGATTTCAAGATCCCTATGAATGAAATTGCTAAAATAAATCCTTAAACAAAAAGGTAAAACAGTGGCAAGTGATAGAATGAGTATTTTTACCATTGCTATCAATAAAAATTGTTTTTTGATCATCGGGTGAACAAAGATGAGCAAGAGCCAAAGCAACTCTTCTTTGAACAGCCTTCTCTGCTGCCCGCATCAAGTACAACAAATGGCTCAACACCTGTCAAGAGTAGTAATGTAAGTACAATAATTAAATTTTCTTACTAAATCCTATGTTACATGGACTCTTCAAAAGTAGTAAGGTACCTGTGTCAGACACATTGCTCAAATATGGGTATGTGATATGTGTCTGACACTTTTGGTTAGAGTGACGTACCAAAAAAGCATATCCAATAAGTCAATTTAATTATATTATTACTTCAAAAAGAGTGAAATGCCTATATTAAACACTGGACATTATCTTGCTCTAAAAACAAAATAAAAATGTTGAATAAAATAAATATTTGGCAATATCCATGTGTCCTTCTATTTGGGGATTTGACACGTCCGACGTGTGGATATATACCCGTACCCAATACATTAACCTTTTCCTTACAAAGCTCCCAATGCAAGCCCCAGTAAACCCATCTCTATTGAATTTGAATTTAAGATAAAATACAAAATTTATGTTTCTTTAACTGGCAACCAAGAATACAATTCTCCTTTATTTTAACCAATCCAAGTTCTTCAAAAAAAATTCCTTTATCAAAAGCACAAAAAGAATAAGTAGAAATAAAATTAAATATATGGAGTGTAACTTTAGCATATCTAAGAAAACGAAACCGGATATAGTGAAGATCAAGGATCAAGACATACCAAAAGGTGAACATTTCTGTTATTTAAGCTCATTTATTTACAATGAAGGAGAAATTGGAGATAGTGTTAAATCATAAATCAAGGCAAAATGAATTAATTGGAGGAATGCATCTGGATTATTGTATGATCAGGTATCCCTCTAAGATTGATAGGACAATTCTATAAAACAACTATTTGAACAATTCCCCCATATGACATTACCTTCACAATTTAGGTTATGCTTGCCTCCCTTACTCCCCCCTGTTGTCACAGGAGAATATGTGGCGTCCAATGACATTGTCTACATTGAGGATAATGCTAGGAGAGGGGGAAAACGAAAATTAACATAGATAGACTTAGTAGGGAAAGATATGATAATGTGTAGTAGGAGTATGCGGCATCCAATAACATGGTCTACATTGAGGATAATGCTAGGAGAGCGAAAAAACAAAAATTAACATAGATAGAGTTAGTAGGGAAAGATATGATAATGTGTGGTTTGGTTAAGGCTATAGCCTTAGATAGACTTTGAAAAATTAGGATTCATGTAGCCAACTCAAGTCATTAAGAAAAGGATTTGCTTCTTATTGTTGTATCACAAGCACTAGATTTAATCCAATCCTTTTATACCTCATAATAAATAACCTTTTCCAAATAAAAGAATTGCAAACAAGTCAAGGACAGAGCAAAATTGCAAAAGATCAAATAGTTGCAGAAGATTTTTTCTTCTCATTTATGTTATACATTTGTATTCAAGCCTGTCTCTCAAATATTATAACTGAGTTGGGGCTTTAATAAATATGAATCAAGGACCAAGGATTCTGAGAAATATCTGAGGCCATTTAATCATGATATCTTTACTGTTTTGTCAAATATTCACTAGCATTCTTTACTTGAGGTAATAAGATATTTGTGGGTGAGTACAGGGACTAACCAACCAAAGATGCTAAACAACAAAAAATTAAACAAGAAGCAGAAAACTCACTCGTCCACGGATTTTCTCCTCTAATCTTTTTAATGTTTTGGCTACGCAATCCCTAGTTGGCTGCAAATAAATCACCCAATTTATACAATAAGAACAGTACAGAAAATTGTTGAGGACTGAAACTTGTGCAGAGAATAGGTCATGAACTCTCTAAAGCCACAAAAAAAGATAGCTATAACATCAAGGATAATCTAGAAAGGGCTATCAAAATCAAAAATAAAGTCGAAAAAAAAAATACTTGGACAATGAATTCTCCATCTTGAAGTTTCTGAACACCCCCAATACTGATAAGATCTGCAATATTGTCCTACAAAAGGAATTCTCAGTAAGTTGAACTAGAACCACCAGCTCAATGAATAAAGATATAAACGGCGCATCAAACTAAAATACAAATAAAGTTTTACCAATTATCTAGAAAAAAAATATACCTCATTATCTGCTAGGCCATAAAGAGCAAATGCAGCATTATGTTGCAAAGATCCATTTTTTGAATCAAGAAGTTTCAATAATGGAACAATACCACCACCATGGGCAATTCCAGCTTGGTTATGTGTATCCTGAAAATGAAAAATTCTCAGCGAACTGGAAAAACACATCTCCCAGAATATACTATGAATTAAAAGGAAAAATATATATATTAAGATCCTTAGAGAACAAGATTAATAATAAGAAACTTAAAATTGCATTCAAATGCTTCAGGACACTTACCATAGTTAAATTAAAAAATATGACATTCTACAACAATTTATCTTAAGGAATATGACACACAAGAAACAAAAGACTAGAGACTACCATGAGCCATTTTTCTGATTTATTTTAATATAAACATACATAGCATAAAAATTCAACTTAAAATTTGTTCCTCATATTAAATCATCTTTATGAGTTAAAAAAAAATCAAATTTATGGATTTTGGGATTGAACATGCATGGGGGAGCCGGAAGAGGAAAAATCAAAAACTCCAGTAGCCTATTACAACCTATGTCTAGCATACCACAAGGCTGCAAATGATACCATTATGGCACAGATACTGTTACTTAAAACCTTGCCTAAACTATTGAAAAACGCAAGGGGGCTAAAACAGAGATTTGATGCCAACTAAATAGAAATCTAAAATGCACGATCCACAAAATAATTTTATAATAATAACCTGTGCCAACCTCCCTAGTGCAAAAGCTGACATTTCCTTTAGCTGTGTATCTGGAGATTGAAGCAACTCAAGTAATGGTGGGACAGCACCTCTTTGAACAATGTGCACCTGCACAAACATCACCTCTATTATGTACTAGAAGATATGTAATAATAAAACAGGAATGGGAGAATGGAAGAGGTGAACCAGCCATCATGATACTTCTTGATGCTAAAAGACTTAATAATTTTTTCTTGATATACTGAGCAGGAAGAAACCTAGTTCAAAATATGGAATGAATGTTTCAATCCACCTTGCAGTCTGAATCAGTTGCAGCAAACTGCCCGAGTAATAAAGCTGCTTCCCTTTGGCTCTCTGAACAACAGGAACTGTAACCAAAGTAAAAAAAAACTTAACAGGTTTTCAAAAATTGAAAGGAAGGATAAGGGGAGTGGGAAAGCAAATTGAAACTTGAATTTTGGTGAGATAACGGCATGCAGCAAACAACTAACAAAAACAAAAACTTCACAAAACATAAGCGAGTGAACACTATCAAACTGAGCAAATGTGAAATGCAGCAGTACCTGAGTAATCCAATAACAGGCTGTAACGCTCCAGCAAGAAGAACTTCTTTCTTAATGTTTGGGGATGAGTGGACAAGATTACCAATCACACCAACCTGACAAACCCCTTTAAAGGTCAGCTAATGTGATTGGCAAGATGAAATGCAGACAAGAACATCTGAACAACAGTTAGTAAAAGAGTTAAGAAGAGAGCCAACCGCTTCATAATGTATGGCAGTATTCTCAGATCGAAGCATTAAAATAAGAGTAGGCAGAGCGTTGCATTCCACAATCTGTAAATTTTTAAAATAAAAACATAAATTGTATTAAAACTGATAGATGAGTTTGAAACCCTGAAGAATTACATCAAGCAGAAAAAACCTATCAACCTGATTTTTATTTTCATCGTTTTTAAAGGCAAGAGTTCGCAAGGCCCCAGCAGCTGCTCTCTGCACCTTCATATCAATGAACTCAAGCAATTCAACAAGGGGTGGGATGCCACCTTCAATCCTGAATGTACAACCAATATTTTAAAATAGTGGTATCATAATCAACATGAAATTCCAAAGGATGCAAATATACAAACCTAACACGGGTTTTAATGCTGCTGTTCTCATGAGCAAGGTTAGTGATTGCATCAGCTGCTCTCCTGATAACACCATTGACTGCTCGAGAGTTTTCACCATCCTTGTGCCTTTTTAACAGATTCACGAGATGAGGCAGAGCTCCAGCATCCACTATGAGTTGCTGATGCTCCGGCTGTTCAACAAAACAGAAGGCAGAGCAACTACATATAAGTGACAAGAACTAATTGCTGCAATCAAATCAAAATAACACCCATACAGAGAAAGCACATTATGCAATGAAAGGAAATGACAAAAGAAAATATATATGTAATATTTAAAAAATGCAGGTGATTAAATCCCCTATAGAATGAGAAATGAATGCAAAATCAAATCCACTGGTAGACACTAGAAACAAACAGTATTTTATCTTAATGTAATTACTATGACATGTTTGCACTACTATAATAGTGTTTTTATGAAATCTACAGCAAGTAAACTAGATCTAGAGGTGCAAATAAGTAAAATGGCTGGATGGGCAGCTCCAAAGACTACAAGTTAGTACTTCAGCAATCACAAGAGATTTGCCTAATGGATAACAAGAAAACCACTGATATAAATGCTTCCCACAATAATGAACATACTAGATCCAAAACTACCCTAATCAAGCCCATAGTAACATGAGAACCATCAACCAGTACATTAGTTATAATTCCCTTGTTCTTCTCAAATATGGTACTTAACTGCTTGGAATATTATTGTTGTTGAAATAGTGATCATACCAAAAATGGGATAGAAACGAAACAAAACAAAACAATGTTTCCCAATAAGAGAATCTAAAGGGAGTCGAAGGACTGAGCACCATCATTTAACAAAGTGTAACATAATTGCATCTCAGGGTATACATGATTCATTGCCAACTAGGGGAAGTATAACATGTTTTTTTAACTCTCGTGTAGTACCCAGAAGGTTAATAAATGATTCCATAAATGAAGCATGCACAACAAAGTAGGTAGAATCCAACATATAGTCAAATATTTAACTGTACTCTTATTATTAATCTTGGCAAGTTTGAACTTTAAAAATCATCTTCTTGTGATAAATTTTCTTGCACTTCGCATGCCATGCATCACAAGCAGCATAAGAAATGAAAGAAACCCAAATTCTCCAGTTGCATGTGCAACTTATATTAGTAATCGTACAACTTCAAACATGTGCTCCATTTTGCATTGAAAAAAAATTGCAATCAAGTATTTGTCAATAATCAAACAAACAATTGGGTATGACTATTAACACCAATCCACAAGATTTACATCAATAAGTTCAATTAAAAACACTGAAGATATTAAAAACAAAGGCCAAAAGAAGAAATTAGAACACAGCATGTATAATTACTTTTACGGCGAGAAGTCCAAGCGTGAAAGCGCTTCCTTTCTCGACCTCATGCTCAAACGGCTTCAAACCACTGTCGCCTTCCCTCAACGGTGGCGGTTCTTGAAGATGCATCACCAGAGGCGGAACTGCTCCGCAATCAACAATCAAATTCACAATTTCCTCTGCATGCTCACAAATCATCAAACATATCACCAAAAAACACAAGGACTACACAACTCACTGCTACAAATCACATAAACAAAAAGGGAGAGAGAGAGTAAACATGAAAATATGAAATTCGAATGAAAGAATTGAGCGATTGTGTTACCGTTCTTGGCGAGTTCGGAGAGGACATGAATTGCGCGCTTGGCGGAGGCTCGATCTTCTTCGATCCACGAAAAGGTGGAGTCGAGGACGTTCACCTGCGTAGTAACCTCGCGAACAAGATGTTGACGAGCGTCGAGAGGTGAGAGAGAGACGATCTCACGATCTTCCTCAAAATCTTCTTCCAATTTTCGCTTCAAGTTCTTTCTCATGGAGAAAGTGTGCTGTTCATGGCGTTTCTGGTTCTCCATGAGAGAGACGATGAGGAGTGGGAGGGAGGGTAAATGGGGAAAAACAAAGTATATGCTTTTCACTTTTTCAGTATCAAATATTTGTGTCGGTTTTCATATATGGAGCGAAATATTTCGGGCTGAAATGACACCCGCCTAGATACAAAAAAATTCTCCAATTCCCGCTTTATAATTTTATAAAATTGCTATGTTGCACACGAAAATTATCTATGCTATTGTGCGCTCCCGCCATCTAAATTTTACAAAATTGCTATCTTGCAGTTGATAGCTATAAGTCTGTATCTGTGATTGACATTTGTATCAATCGTGATAACTATAAGTCTGTCTTATCTATGATTGACATTTGTATCAATCGTGTCAATTGCAGCTATTACAAGCCTACAGGTAAGTTAAGTTCATTGATACACACGATTCTAGGGGTTAGTTGCTATTACACGTAAGTTATAATACAAACAAGCATGAGTTTTCAATTTTATACTAAGTGCGCGTCTAGAATTACAAGGCGTTGTACTCTCAATGCAGAAGTTAGCGGCTTTCCCTACTGCCTAACTCCCGCATTGAATTGTGACATTCGTCGTGCCCAAACACACTCACTCGTTCCTCGTAAATGTCACACTTTCAATTTCAACTCGACTTGCACAATCAACCATAAAATACAAATTTATTTGATCAACAAACAAATCCATTTGATCACATGTTTGACAAAAGGAAAGAATTTCAAAAACTACTTGTGCATTCAAACACACTTGTCACCTTATACAACACTTGTCACTTGGTTGACAAGAGAAAAAAAATACTTATATTATTACTACTCACTTCCAAACTCATCACTCTTAGGAGTTTGGAGTTGCAAATTCTCGTCCGAAGATAAATGACAATTCCACATCTCGTCATTTTTGGAATTTGTTGTTGCAAATTCTTACCCGGAGACAAATGACGCTTCCACATATTTATAGGCAATCCTTAACGAATAACTACAATGCATTACAACCAACAGTTAAGATCTACTCTCTAAAATTCCTTGCATTACAACCAACAGTTAAGATCTACTCTCTAGAATTCCTTCTTACTCTTTATAATTTCTTATTCAAATACAAACTATATTCCTTACACTCTACACATATCTGCCAAATCTCTGATATTCTAGAATCTTATCTCCCTACAAACTTCATATTTTTATATACAAATGTGAAAGACTCCATAACTCTACCCTCAGCATGTCACACAAACGTCATGAGGAGTTCTCCTCAACTCTCATGTGTCCTTATTGTGTCGCAGTCTCGATGTTTTTTTTTCTGCAAACTCGTGTCAGAACCCCTTTTGTCACTTGACTAGATACTCGAAAAATCGTAGTACTTATTGAGATTTATGTTTTTGTAATCTTCTTCAAATAAAAGTCAAACTTTCTAGCATAAACCATCCACTTTGATACCACTTGTTGGGACACACCTTTCTATGACAACACATTTTAAAATTGTGATGGTCGTGAATCCATCAGAACCCCACAATTAAACATGGTTATGCGACCAGGATGAGTGACCTTATGAAAAGTCTCTGGTTCAGAAGAGCCAAAAGCGAACAATATTGTATCGGGTAGGGGTAGGGGTAGTTGTAACAAGAGTTCCAATAAAAATAGTAAAGAAGCAATCATACACAAGATATAACGTGATTCGATCAAATTGGCCTATATCCACCGATGAGAAGAGATTCCAATAAAAGTAATAAAGAAACAATCACACACAAGATATAACGTGGTTCGGTCAAACCGACCTACATCCACCGATGAGAAAAGATTCTAATAAATATAAAAAGAAGCAATCATGCACAAGATATAACATGGTTTGATCAAACTAGCCCACATCCACCGATGAGAAGAGATTCCACCATAATTTCATAGAGATGTTATAACACTAAAGAATACCTTACATTAGACCTTGTACAAAAATCCTAACTCCAGAGTTTTCTTGTGTACTGCACGAGACTCATTCTTGTCATCAGTGTTCTCAATCTCCACTCTATAAAACACGTAGACTACTTTTACTTATCAACTCCAAGCCTACCGCCCTCCATTATACTATTATACAATTAGTATTACATTTCTCGTAAGTCTCAATCCATAACCTAGGTATTTATTTATATAGTTAAAATCCCAATTTCTTAAAATCAAAAATTGCCTAACAACAAATTTTCTAACAAAATACAATTTAAAAAGAGAAACCTAATTAGAATTAAGACACAATACCTAACATATATACAGAGCTAGACCTGTGAAGGGAAGAAGGGGGCCATAGCACCCCCAAAGTTTGCAAAATTATACTAACTACCTTTAATGTAAATCTTGAGTTTTAAATATTTGTGATTCAGACCCTCCAAAAATTTACAAATTATATTAAGTTGCTCCAATTAAGTCTTGAACTTTGAATATCTCAAATATGAACTTAACCCAAACCCACGTGATAACAACCCATATCATATCAAAACTCTCTTTACATATAACCTCAAACCCATAAAGTATATCTTAATACTTCATGTACACAATATCAAAATTCAAATTACATCAACTAATTCGTAGTACATCATATACACAATATAAGAACATAATATGTGTGTGTGTTTGTATGTATATATATATATATATATATATATATATATATATATATATATGAATGTGTGGGTTTCAGTTTTATCTCTATGTTTTGCAAGTAAAATATTTGTTTAATTTAATTATTATTCTCCATACGTCTAAGGAATGTATGTTTTCATATTATTATGCTGAAGTCTATTATATATTTGATAATTTCTTTTTTTTCCACACCACAAGTACATTATTTTATGTGTCTGTTTTGAATTTTATTACCACATCTCCTACTAGATTGGTCTTTTTGATGCTAGATTAAGGACAAGTTACTAATTTTATGCCGTATTTATTAATTAATATGTGATTTATTATTCATTTATAAATTTGTGGTTGACGAGTGTACTTTAGTGGATATTTGTCGTTGCTTCTCTACACTTCATACAAAAATAAAACCTACAAAAACTCTACTAAAAATCATATAGTAATAAGTAGAGTTTAACCACTCTTAAGGGAGAATCAGTAATAAGTCTAAAATTCAAAACTTAATCTTTTGAGATGAAAAATGAATATTTAAAAATAAACTTCTGAGTTTTTTAATAATAAAAACTAATACTAAATGTCTCTGATCAAATGATGGGACAAATCTCAAAGAAAGAGAATTCACTACCATGGATCTATATAAATTAAGTTTATAATATTCTTATCTAGTATTTCCTCCAATAATCAATATACTTCACCAATCCAATTAAAACTTGGAAAGATGAAAGAAAATATGGAATAAAAAAGAATGACTTGATTATATATGACAGCGACATTTCTTTACTTAATCTGATGCACATTGGCTAACTAAACAGAGGTAACATTATTCGAATTACTATTATTTGGCAAACACGAAGAATCCTCCCTCTAATTTAGAAAAAAAAATCCAAAATAGAAGAGTAGAAGAATGCTTTGGGATGAAAATTAGACAAGAAAATAAAATAACTTACTTATATTTCAGCCATGATAGCTTCATCACTTCCTTGAGAAAGATGTTTACGCTTGCATATCAACAGAAAATAAACAAATAGAAATGAAACTACTATTATTCATTGAATCAAGAAAACAATTACACTATTTTTTTCTATAATTTCTCTACAATTTTCTAACTCCCTCACCATCCCCTAAGACCCCCTATTTATAAAGTTAGAGGGGAATGGTTTAGGTGAAAAAAAATTTAAATACAAAATTCAAGATTTTAAACAAAAAATCAAAATAAAAAATTTTGAATTTAAATATCTAATATTTGATATCCATATCTTTAATTTGAATTATAGACTGCAGACGTGACCGTGTAAAAAGTATTTTGCAAAGTTTTTGAATTTGGGACCTCTTGTGAAATAGATTGCACAAAATACTATCTCTCCTATAATTATTCTTATGTTCATCTTTGGTTATATGTATCATTTTTAACCATTTTTTTCTTCTTTTCTTCTTATTTGGAAATAAACCCCTATAAAACATAAAATGCAAATATAAGAACATTTAAATAAAGTAAAATAGTAATTAAAGACTTATTTTAAGATATAAAATAACAAGTTTTGTGCACTCATCAATGGTCTATGTGCATGTGAACTTTTGAATCTATTTGGATGTGCTTTATTTTATATATATCGTGTATGAACCTTCTTAAAGTGTCGTCTACTCAATTTTCATAGTAGATATTTGATATATTCGATCCCTTTTTATACAAAATTATTTTGTAATTAAAAAATTAATAAAAAAAATATTGTTTTATCCAACTTTGTACATATCAATTCCTGAATTAAATAGACATATTTTTGCAAGTGCTTAGTGGATTAAAAAAATCCATCTTACATTCTTTTACATTAAGAATTAAGAATTCTATTGTATATATATATATTACAATTTATAGTTTGTATTTTATTTTACACTATAAATTTGGCCCCCCAACTAAAGTTCTTGGGTTCACCCCTGTGCGCGCACACATATTTTTTTGCATGAGAAGATAAAAATATATGCTAAAACTTTTGCTTAGTTGATGTGTTTCAAAAAGGTTTTGTTGAATAACTTTGAGCTCGGTATTTATTGAACCACCCTAAAAATATTTTATTGATTTTGCTACTTATAAAAATGGAAGAACTCTAAAACATATATGTGTGTGTAATAACAACATTGTTAATCTTGGCACACAAAATTTATAAGCGAAGTTCAAAGATTCTTTTTTTGGGTTTGTGGCTCAAATTCAGTTGTGAAAGTAGTTTCATTTTCTATTTTGGAAGCTAAAGACTTGTGGAGGAAGTTGTAGACATCTATATTAGAGTTGTGATTAATTTGATAATTTCTTGTTAAACAAGATTTGAGAATCCTTGTTCAAGAAGAAATTGGTTTGGAGACTCTATAAATAGAGGTTGGGTTAGAGGGAAAAAACATAGAGGAAAAAAATGTAAGGGGTTGATGTGTGCTGTGAGGAGATGAAAGAATATATGTAATTCCGGAAAAAAAAGGTCAAGAGAAAGACTGTGTGTGGTAGGCATACTTTCCACGTGTTGTATATTCTCTTCTCAATTATATATAGTAAAATCTCTATCTCCATGGACGTAGCCTTAAAGTTGGGTAAACCATGTAAAATATTATGTTGTGTGTGGATGTGCTTGATTGTTATTTTCATAAATGCTTGTATGATTGTTGTTAAATGTAATGGTATATTAAATTAATACTAAATGAACAGTACATAAGGCCCTATATATAGGCTAGCTGTTAGGGTTAAATAAGGAAAGTAGTAGGTGAGACTATACATGGTACGAGGTATGTGAAATATATCTAGCCCTAACGTTTATCTAGGTTAATACACATGTGAAGAATATGAGTATATATAATACAATGGTAAGTGGGGGTAGGTGAAAGTACACTAATAGTACAAGGTACATTATGTACAACTATGAGTACAACTCATAACTAATAGCCTTCCTCAAACTCAAGGTGAATTATAGGAAGTCATATTGAGTTTGGAGACAAGATCACGAAAGCGACCTGTTGGAAGAGATTTGGTAAAAATATCGGTTATCTGATCATGAGAAGTAATGGACCACAACTGTAAACATTATAAAAAAGATGATGACGAACAAAGTGACAATCAATCTTAATGTGTTTGGTGCTTTCATGAAAAACGTCATTATGTGTTATCTGAATTACACTTCTATTGGTACAGTAGATAAGAGTATGAGCTCCAAATGAAACTCTCATGTTGTGAATGAGCCATCGCAATCATAAAAGTTTAGACATAATATCAGCAAGTGCCCTATATTCAGCTTCAGTACTAAATATAGCAATTACAATATGTTTCTTGCACCGCCAAGAGATCCTCAAACTCAAGGTAGATTATAGGAAGTCGTCTTAAGTTTGGAAACAAAATCACGAAAGCGACTTATTGGAAGAGATTTGGTGAAAATGTTAGCTATCTGATCATGAGAAGTAACAGACCGCAACTGTAAGACATTCTGAAGTAGATAATGACGAACAAAGGGACAATCAATCTTAATGTGTTTAATGCGTTCATAAAAAATGTCATTATGTGTTATCTGAATTGCACTTCTATTGTCACAGTACATAGGAGTAGGAGTTACAAATGAAACTCCCATGTCGTGAAGGAGTCATCGCAATCATAAAAGTTCAGATGTAGTATCAACAAATGCCCTGTATTCAACTTCGATACTAGATAGCGCAACCACAGTCTGCTTCTTGCTACGCCAAGAGATGAATGGATCACTAAGAAATAAATAAAATCCTGTAGTGGAACGACGACCTGTGGGATCTCCTGCCCAATCTGCATCAGTGCAAGCATATAGAACAAGTAGTGATTGAAAAGATAAATGAAGTCCATGAAACATGATACACTTGAGATAGCGAAGGATACGAAGAATTATTGCAAAATGAGTGGATCTTGGTGCAGCCATAAATTGACTACCTATATGAATAACATGAGAGATGTTTGGATGAGTGATAGTGAGGTATACCAGACTACCAACCAACTGTCGATATAATGTGTCATCGCGAAGAGGCTCACCATCATGTGGAGTGAGTCTCGTGTTGGACTCGAGTGGTGTGTCTGCAATCTTGCTGTTAGTTATCCCAGCCTTTGAAAAGAGATCAGAGTTGTACTTTTCTTAAGTAAGATAATACCCGTTAGTAGCTGTAGTAATCTCGAGGCTAAGGAAATAGCTGAGTGATTCAAAGTCTTTCATCTCAAACTGATGATTGAGAAACTGTTTAAGCTCCTAAATGCCCTGCAAGTCATCTCTAATGATAATCATATCATTGACATAAAGGAGGAAAAAGATGATACCACGGTTAGTACATCGAATGAAAAAAATTGAATCATAGGAGCTAGCAAAGTAACTATGACGAGAGATAGTGGAGCTGAACTTGGCAAACCAAGCACGAGGTGCCTGTTTAAGTCCATACAATGCACGTTGAAGTCGACACACCTGATTGGAAGGATAAGGAAAACTAGGAGGAGGCTGCATGTAACATCCTCAAGTAAATCACTGTTGAGAAACACATTTTTCACATCCATATGAAAAAGATTCCAGTGAGAAGAGGCAGTTATAGCAATAATACTATAAACAGATGAAAGACGAACAACTGGAGCAAATGTTTCTTCGTAATTTATGTCATATTCTTATGTGAACCCTTTGGTTACAAAGTGAGCCTTGTAGTTTTCAACAGAACAATCAGAGCGAGTCTTAATCTTATACACCCACTTACATCCTATAATAGATTTTTCAAGCGACAAATCAACCAGATCTCGTCACTGGAATCTTTTTCAAATGGATGTAAAAAATGCATTTCTTAATGGTGATTTTCTTGAGGAAGTTTACATGCAGCCTCCTCCTATTTTTCTCATCCTTCCAATCAGGTGTGTCGATTTTGACATGCATTCTATGGACTTAAACAAGCACCTCATGCTTGGTTTGCCAAGTTTAGCTCCACCATCTCTCATCATGGTTACTCTGCTAGCTCCTATGATTCAGCCTTGTTCATTCAACGTACTGACTATGGTATCATCCTTCTCCTACTTTATATCGATGATATGATTATCACTAGAGATGACTTGCAAGGTATTCAGGATCTTAAATAGTTTTTCAGTCATCAGTTTGAGATGAAAGACCTTAGAACACTCAGTTATTTCCTTGGCCTCGAGATCACTACAACTACTGATAGGTATTATTTTACTTAGGCAAAGTATAACTTCGATCTCATTTCAAAGGTTGGGATAACTGACAGCAAGATTGCAAACACACCATTCGAGTCCAACACGAGATTCACTCCACACGATGGTAAGCCTTTTTGTGATGACACATTATATCGACAATTGGTTAGTAGTCTGGTATACCTCACTGTCACTCATCCAAACATATCTTATGTCATTTATATAGTTAGTCAATTCATGGCTGCACCAAGATTCACTCATTTCGCAACAGTTCTTTGCATCCTTCGCTATCTCAAGGGTACCATGTTTCATGGACTTCATTTCTCTTCTCAATCACTACTTGTTCTTTGTGCTTACACTGATGCAGATTGGGCAGAAGATCCCACAGATCATCGTTCCACTACAGGATTTTGCTTATTTCTTGATGATTCACTCATCTTTTGGCGTAGCTGTTAGCGATATAAATATTCAAGTTGCACCATCTCTAATAGTTTAAGCTTTTAGAGTATATGGTGTTTAACATGGTATCAGAACCTCAGGCAGCAACGGATCCTAAGTTCCAACCTCGTTATCTCCCTGTCCCGATAATAAAAAATTATCACACATTGGGCCCACGCAAGTGCTCAACCAAGTCACATTTGAGGAGGCGTGTTAGAGATATAAATATTCAAGTTGCACCATCTCTAATAGTTTAATCTTTTAGAGTAGATGTGTTTAACACATCCTATAACAGATTTTCCTAAAGGCAAATCAACTTGATCCCATGTTTGTGTTTTGGAAAATGCTATTTAGATATCTCAAATGGAAAAATAGACTGAAAATCAAAATTAGCACGAAAAATTAGGTGGAAAACACATTTTCAGTGATCTGATGTGGCAGATAACGTGGCAGACTGTGCTATGTGGTAGTTGACGTGTACAGAGATGTGGTTGTATACTGTCGTGGTTAATGATGTGTTAGTGACTCAGCTGGTGACGTGATAGAACAGTGGTGTAGGCGTGGGGAGTTTGCTGGTAGTGCGTAAGAGCGTGGAAAAAATTTCTAGAACTTATTGGTGGCGCGTGAGGGCCCGTGGGAGGTTCTTTCGCGGTGGCTCCAGGGGCATTAAGATAGCTTTTTTGAGTTCTTGTAAGAGATGTGTTTAGGAACTTGAATAAACACTCGTAAAACCAGATTATGAGATCGGGCAGTGGAGGTTGAATGCCAAAGCAATGGTGGAATGGAAAGAACAAAAAAAGAAAAATGAATGATAAATTTAGAATAATAGCTCTGATACCATGTTAAATGTAATGATTTATTGAATTGATACTAAATGAACAGTATATAAGGCCCGATATATAGGTTACCTACTAGGGTTAAATAAGGAGAGTAGTAGGTGAGGCTATACAAGGTAAGAGGTAGGTGAATTGTATCTAGCCCTAACGTCTGTCTAAATTAATACACATGTGAAGAATATGAATATATACAGTACAATTGTCAAGCCCTGATTTTCGGTGCTTCCAAAAATTCGAGGGTGAACAGTGTTGTCACCTATTTCTCTGGATCACCAATCACCTATATAATCATAAATCTCATTGTGGAAGCTTAAATCATGTGTACGTACATATGACCGTGCATTGTAGACTCTACAAGTCCCGTTGGGGCTGGCACATGACGCCCTGTACCCATTCTAAGTCAATTCCAAAATCTTAGTCTGAGAGCATTTTGATGGATCGAAATGTCTATTTCGAGGCATCAAACATGTATTGATGAAGTATCGACCAAAAACCATTCTCGGGACTCTTGGTTTTCCTAAATCCTATAGGTTTTTTGATACATCGATTATGAGGTTTCGATGCATCGATCGTGAGATGCACCAAAATATGGACTTCGATGCATCGAAGTCCTTCTGGGTTGTTTCAATCAGCAACGTATCACATGACCTAACGTCCATATACTTAACCAATTTTAACCCAATATTCTCATGCATTCTTTATAGATAAAAACATATCAAAGAATGCTTAAAAATCTTCATAATCACAAGCTAAACATGAACTCACATCTCCAAGCATCATATATTAGAGTTGGTACACAATGGACTTAAAATCAACGTTCTTCCATTCGAGTCCAAAAGATCATACATAATCCATACATGGTCATTACAAGTGAGACTAACATGCGTTAACATAAAACAACCATAATTACAATACTTTCATTCTAGTACACATGTCATAAGCCGGCATGAACATCTATCTACATCTCAAAAAGCAAAAAAGCTTCAAGGTCCCTCAAACCAATTACGTTTCATCCTCCATTGAAGCCTTATCTAAAAAATAATTCAAATATAGGGGGTGAGCTTATCCTCTCGTAGCTTAGTAGAAATGATCCACCCTTTAATACCCTAACTCGGGATCCATGCATGAATGCATATGAAATCATTACAACCTACATGACAAGTAATCCATGCTTTTTACCTTCAAAACAAACAAGTTTTGGAAATTATGCGTGATATTTTACATTCCAAGGCATACATATATATATATCAATTTAAATAAGTCACATTTCATATATATAACTCACGCCACGTAAATTCAAAAATCAATTCAATTGAGGACTTCACTTATCACAATCTGTAGTAAGGGTTGCTTTGGGACCACATACTTTGCTCATGCTTTTTGGGCTATTAACCCAATAGAAGTGACACTCGCTTAGCCAAGTTTTGGGTCTTGCATCATAGAGTTCAAATCCCTTATTAATTCTTACACATGCCCCAAAAATGCGCTTCTCACATAAATGCACAAAATTCACACAATGCAATGCTTTTATCAAAACAATACATTTTTTCCTGTTCAACCCAAGTTTGTCACAATACCATTTCACTCGTATCATGAAAATCATCATGCTTATGCATTTTCAAGAAAAAATATATCTTTCATGAACAATTATAAATCAAAAATCAGATTTTTGTACTAACACCAATTGAACACAATTTTTACCATTTGCATTCATAGTCACAAGATCACATATACAATATATATAAGTCCTAACTGGCATGTTAGACATATACACATGCATAAATCACACACACACACACACACATATATATATATTAGACATATACATATGCATAAATCACACACACATATATATATACACAAAATCAAAATTCAAGAAATCTCAACCAATCTTTCATGTCACAATATAGAGGACCTATAGAATTAAACTAAGAAAGAATTTCACACCCATACCTCAAATCTTAAGCTTTGAATCCAACCTTGAGAAATTCCAGCTTTCTCAACTTCACGAAATGAAAACTTTGATCAGATCAAACCGATGCCCTTGGTGTCCCCTACACATTTCCCTTCTTCGAGAATGTTCAAATCACAACCTAAGGTCTTCATCTATTTCAAGCATGGTAAGGAGCTTGACAATCTCATCCAGCCAATTTTCTGCCATCATGGGATCGGATCCCCCAGAATAGGTTGGCGGATTGTGCTTCTTAATGTGCCTTAATGCCGTTATCATTCGGCTAGGAGGAGCTGCTCTGGGCGGAGCTTCTGTCTCCTCTTGAGTTTCCCATGGTAGGTGGGGGTAGGTGAGAGTACACTAGTAGTACAAGGTACATTATGTACAGTTGTGAGTACAACTTATAATCTAACAATTGTGATATGATGATATTGTTGACCTTAATGTTTCAACCCTAGGTTACTTGGATGATTTTGATGATAACAATCTATTGTAGTGTAGATTTAATAAGTTTACTTGAGTGTGCAGTTTATAAAATATCATATTATTTCAAGTATCTTAAAGGCATTGGACTTAAAAAAAATTAGAATAAGATATATGAAGTCACGTGATCATGGAACTCAAAGATCAATAATCAAGATCAATGGCGAAGTTGAAGTGAATCCAAGCCACATGATGAAGGAACCCAAAAGCTTAAAGATTTGAAAATCAAAAGACTTGGGTAAGCTAGTTTTGGGTGAGTGCTAGATTTAATGTAAAGTTATTTATGAAGTAACTTCTTTTGAAAGCTCATCTATTAACCTAGTGGACCTTAGGACCAATGCATATCATTCATATCATATCATGGTTCCTTGGACACTTAGAATTAGGCCATGGACTTCATTGAATCATCTTGAAGGCCTTCGTTGAGATTGAGTTAATTCAAGCTTATGTTTAGTTTTGAAGAAATTCAATTCTTGAATAAACAAATTCTAGAACCTATACTTAAACTAGAAATATCATTTATGGTTCTTAGATAGATTGACTTAGGCTTTGAACTCAAATGAATCACTATATAAGTGTTGGATTGTAGGGGCAAAAATATAAATATGAGTTTTTTAATGAATCTTGACATAAAAAGTCCCGGTAATTATATCCCATGATTTATCACGATCATATGAATTTTCTCAGCCCTAAATGACTTAATTTAGTCATTCATATTGTACGATAAATCTTTATGTCAAAATTGTGAAAATTCGTATTGTACTAAAACTGAAAAATCAGATTTTGATTCACTTAGAATTTGATTTTGAAACTATTTTTATTAAATCCAAATGGGGGGTACTTTACTTAATTACATTGAATAACTTAAAGTAAATAGAAATATAAAGGTGTGTAGTGTTTTCAATGTAATTTACTTAAATGTTTTCAATATAATTAAGTGTGCAGTGTATTCGTGCACTGTACAGGAGAAACTAGCTGAGTCTGAGAACAGATTCTGACCTGGGGACTTTCGGTTGACTGATGAACCCATCAGTCGACTGATAGAGACCTTTCGGTCAACTGAAGGAATCCATCAGTCGACTGATAGAAACTGAAAATTCATTCTAGTAGGGTGTGCAAAACAGGGGAGGTTTCAGCCGACCGAAGCATTGCTTCAGTCGACCGAAACACCACTTTCAGTCGACCGATGAATTCATCAGTCGACCAAAACCTGGAGATTCCAACTCCAACGGTTAGTTTTTTGCACTTAATGTTTCCCAACCACTTCCAAACGGCCATAATTCATTTTTGCACTATAAATACACCTTGTATATGCATTATATATGTGAGAGAGACTACCACAACCTTCATGATCATATGTTATTGGTAGATGCTACCTTAGAGCTTAAATCTTCATTACATTCATCCAATGGTAGCCACCACTTTTCCTTCAAAACACTATAAATTCATTTGAGCTGCATTTTGCAAATTGAGAGAGAGATAGTGTAATGTAGAGCCAAGAGTAGAGAATAGTGGAGGAGAAAGCTAGAGAGAAACCTACCCATGAGCATAAATTTGAGAAATACTTGAATGCAAATATTTGCATTCTACTTGGTAGAATATCTCTTGTAGGAATCACTATTGAGTCTCATCTTTCTCATCATTTATTGTGATTCATCTTCCATATCTAGAGTTGAGCTTTTCATTTGAGATCTTCATATATAACTCTAGGATTTGAGCGCGTATTGAATATCTATTCATTAAGGAATGTTGTTGTAATTGTTCCACAAATTCTTATCTACCTTTGAGAGGAAGACCAAATGATGCACTTGGCAAGGAAGCCCAAGTCATGAGCTTGGCAAAGAAGTCTTGGTGAGGAGTTCATTGAGTAAGGAAACCCAAGCCATGAGCTTGGCAAAGAAGTCTTGGTGAGGATGTCATTGAGCAAAGAAGCCCAAGTAATTTACTTGACAATTGTACGGTTTAATTTCCAACATTAAGGAAGGCTCTATAGTGAAAACCTCAAGAAGTTCTCTTGAGACATGGACATAGGCAAGAGGGGCCGAACCATGTAAAAATTATGGTGTCACTTGATTTTTTTCTATCCCTAAACTCATTTGTTTTATAGCATTTCATATGTTTAAATTATATATGCTTTATATATCAATACTATGAGTTTATATGTTTTAATTTATATGAGGAGGATGGGATGAATGCTTGGAGTGCATTGGTTGAGTTGTGGAATTAATTAAATTGTTAATTGATTGAGTAGTTATTTGAGTATTTATTTTTCAATCAATTTACATACCATGTATTTAACAAATGCACAATCAACATTTTCATAAACTACAAGCATGATATGTTATACTTACATGTACACTTACACTTGTTGTATCTACTAGATCATTTAAGTGCATAATAGATAGAGCATTTGCAATCCCACTTATTGAATACATAAGTTCACAAAGTATTCGACAAAATTCCATTAAAGCTAATTTTTGTCAAAACATGCTAAATCGAAAAAGTTCAATTGTTTGCTTAAAGTCCCTATTCACCCCCCCTCTAGGGACAATTCTCGGGTCACAGATATGTTTATGTTGTGCCGAACTAAGGGAATATTAATTCTAATCACTTTTTTCTCCTTTGCTGCCTTTATAACAAGTTTTTGCTATTGTAGTTTGTTGAATTAAAGAAAAAATTAAAAGAACTCCATAGTACAAGCCAAGTTCCCAATTAATTAACAACTTATACTTGGCGGTTATGAAATTTAATTATAAGCTTATATTGTCCTATTGAAGCTTAATATAAAATGTAGTTTATGTAGCTTGACCCTGATCATATATAGGGTTGTAAATGAACTGGTCATTCGACGAACAGCTCGGGCTCGACTTGATAAGAGTTCGGTTCGTATTCATTTGTTTAGTAAACGAACCCAACAAAAACACAATTTTCATGTATGATTATTAAACGCCTAAGCTCAAACACATATGAGCTCGACTCGTTTGTTCGTGAACAAATTTTGTGAGCGTGTTTGTGAACATATATAATTATATATACATATTAATATATCAATCCCTAATAGCGATAACTTACTTATACATTCATATGTACTTGAAAGTAAGAATCCATTTAGTATATACATGGCTAAATACAATGAACCCATTTAAATTATAAATGAGTTCCACTTATTATAGAAGGTCCAAAAAAGACAATCAACCCATTTAGCCCTTAGCTATCCAATATTAAATAAAACCTTGAGGCCACACACACACACACAAGCCCTAATTTAATCTCGTCTTATTTTCTTATCTCAAATCGTTACTCCCAACACGGAGTAACAAATTCACAATCATCTCTCTCTCACATACACCAGCAGGCAGCGTCTCTCTTTTAGTCTTTCACAGAGATTTCTTCTCCTTCGAAATCGAGAGGAGATGGAAGGACGGTGCTACAACGGCATCACGAAAGAGTTTTATAGTTGATTGAAGGACAAAATATGATCCGTAATTTTGAAGATAAGCGGTGATTTCCTCCATTTATACGATGAATTTGCAATATAAATGTATATGTATAATCAGTCTAGTTCACTTGAGAAACCCAAACATTACTAATTGAGCTGATCTATTACTGGCCCGTCTTCCCTTGGTGGTCCATTTTTCACTCTTAACATTACATGGGCTGACCCAGAACATCACTCATTCATGGCCCAGTTCAAAACTGTTGGCCGCTCTGACCTCTCTCCACGTGGCTGTACAGAATGATGGTTAACATATATTGTAATATACAAACTAATACTAGTTGTTATTGGAATTCAATTACTCATTGTACCGTTCTAATTTAAATTAAACTTCAAAGCATTTATTTGATTGCGAGAGTTTGAAAGGTCTAGGGTTAGAAGGTCAGTAGTATGCTAAAGAATCACCAAAAAGGAATCTGTTGTTGAGGTTGTCTCATGTGCATGGTCGAACATATTGGACCTACTAAAGTTGTATACTGTTCTTAATTATGAGTTATGGGCCAAGTCCTCCGTAAGGCTCCATAACCTTGTGAAAATACATATCTTTGGATTTAGGGTTTGGATAATGACTTTGAATTCAAAGAATTTAAACCAAATGAAAATGTCGAAGGTTCTTCATCCATTATATACACTCAATTGAAAGTGATGCGGGAATCAGTGGAGTATATCCAATGAATAGAAAACTTTCAACTCTCTATTTTCTTCAAATTGTTCGTTAAACGAACATAAACACTCACAGTCAAAGTGAACAGTTTACAACAAAAAGATATTCAAAGGCACAATTGAGCAATTAAATACCTCTTTCTCATTATAGCAATCTTTTTATTTATTTTAGAAACTAGATTCCATTAATTTAAATAATATAGTTCCCACAATCAAGGACTTGGTGTGGGGTGTGATTTTTGGGACAAATGGTATAGTTTTGAGAGACAATCGATTAGTATTGGAACAGATTGTTGCATATATAGCCGAAGGAGAAGGCCCACGAAAGAGAAGTCAATTAAAAACAAGCCAAACCGCATACATAGGTGAAAGTCACAATCACATTACAGTGTCGAAATTAACTTTAGTGTCGGCAATGTGACAACTCAACACATACATGAGAAAACAAACGGGGTAAAGAAGCTTCGTGTATGGTTTCACATAAACGTGTTCTCAGAACCTCCCAGCGCATTTGCAGCCATTTGTCTCTGTTCAAGAGGAGAGAGAGAGAGAATACAATATATATAGAGGCTGTGCTTTCTCTCTCTACCGGGCATTCCTCTCTCTCTCTCTAACACACCATAAATGCCTAAATAGGTCAACATCATCTAGTTTGTCTAACACCAAGGATTTGAATCAGGTGAAAGGGTTCTAGTTTTTAATAGGACAAAGCCATTCATATGAAACGAAAAAGAAAATAAATAAATAAGAGCATCTCCACGAGGCTTTTCAAAAAAAAAAAAGAAAAAACTACCTAGCGTCCACGTGACAATGTACTAAAAGTAAAAGACCTATATATGATCACATGCAGCAGACATATTTTATATATATATATATATAGACAATAGACACACACATAAGTACTGATACTCTGAACTCAATGCCAGCTGTGATTTAGTGTGACCCAGGAGGTCTTATGAGTCAAACAACGAACCAAATCAAAGATCACAACCGTCTGATTATTGGGTCAGATTCGGTGACTATCCTAATGGCTGAACTCAATTCCAGCTGTGATTTAGTGTGACCCAGGAGGTCTTATGAGTCAAACAACAAACCAAATCAAAGATCACAACCGTCCGTTATTGGGTCAGATTCTGTAAAATAGTCACAGAAATTGAAAATAGCGTACGGACAGCTTCATTAAAAATTCTTATGCAAAATGTAATTAAATTAATTAACAATGATAGAAGCACGCTTGCATGCACACGAGGGGCATAGAATCACGGTCCGCCGCCCCCGCATGCGTGCCAAGTGTCTAACATATATGGAGTAACCTTGAAGCAAGAGCACTCTATCCAAGGGATTCAGTAAAAGTTTCTGATCGAATTTCATGTCCCTCGAATTTTTATGCGAGTACAGTTCTGTATCTTATTACATGACATTGTTATAATATTATTTGATAAAACTTATTACTTCTTTCACATATTATTATTAATTGTATTATCAAGACCTTCCACAGCTTTTAGGTTTCAATCAACATGAGGAGACAAAGATTAGACCAACCTTAATCTCATGTTATATCCATATATATTATATAAGGTAATAAACTTTTATGTGTGTGTATGTATACCTATGTAATGGTTTAAGTGGAAAAATAGGTGAATGGAACAACCTTAGTGAAATAATAGAAGGATAATGTGGGGTTCAGTGTGGAGCTTCTTTGGTGTGGCCTCTTTGATTTTCTGCCATTTGCATGGCTGATATATATATATATTTCTTTGTTTTGATCTGTGGCCTCTAGTTTGGCTGATCCCCTTGTCATGTAAATATTTTTTTATTAATTAATACAAATTTACTTTACCTTACTTGAAAAAAAATTAATTTCAAATATATATATTTTTTATAACTTTTTGGTCCAGACGAGTTTCGATCTATGGAATCTCGTGACATACCAATGTGAGATTGTGGGGATTGTGATTGTGCGAATCCCCACCATCATTGTAAAAATACATTGATATATATGTATATATATTGTCGTCCTAGCTAGTTGACAGGAAGAAAACAAAAGCCTCAGTTACTATATTGAAGCAAACAAAACCTTCATGTACAATTCATCTTTTTTAACATTTTATGGATTTAATTTGCTTGTTTTATAATAGGAGATTCCAACATATAAAGGGCAAATTGCTTATGTACGTATCAATCTTTTCACCTTTTGGTGATGACAAGGCAAGCACTTTGTCTCCATCTTTACTTGTCAAGTTGTAGTAAAGTAAATTATCGAAAAACAAAAGTTGTAGTAAAGTTAAAAGAATCAAATGCATAACATGGTATATATGCTTGAATTACCCACACATAATATATATATATAGATATATATAATTAGATGACTACTCAGGCACACAATCAAAATATTACTAGATTGATGGGACTTGTAGGTGTATGAATTGGATGGTCATTGGTTCGATCAGATTATGTTGATGGGTTGGAATGTTGGATGTTGCACATTATAGATCGATGTCTCTCGATCCTCTAAAGAAAGTCGGTGAACTGTCATAAAAGATGTAGAGAGGATCGAGACCATGGAGTAAAT